>JBBPBS010000233.1:2549785-2610470 GCA_037974835.1 Cicer judaicum | reverse complement strand
ATATAATCATTTGATTTGATTTTTATATCTATTTCTATATAATATTCACAATTATACTTCTAGATAAAATTCACAACTCACATATTTAGAATTTAGGTTGAAAATTTTAGTTTATTTTATAATCATAGTAGTTGTTTTTATAAATAATTCTCTTTAATTTTTATTATAATAGACATTTGAGTTTTAATTTTGTCAATAAAAATTGATGTATTTGATTCATAGCATATATCAAATAGATCAATTTTTGTTGATCAAATTATAAATCAAATGGATTTTATAAATAAAAAAATGGGTAATATTATTGTAATATAAAATTTAACATAAAATATGACACAAATACAATATTGTATAAAATAAAGAGGATCAAATTGTGTATTTGTATTTTAATACATATTATTGTATTTATTTCTCATTTTATATTAAATTATGTTTTAATAACATTACTCAAATAAAAAATAAATATAATATTTTTTTTAAAAATTATTAAGGACTTTAGAGTTACCATAATGCACCAAAATTTGTAAAATTCTAATTCCATTATATTAACTTGTAAGATTCTAATTTCAATTATTTGCGAGGCAAATATATATACATGCGACCTTTTTGTTGGACAGGAATATCGCGCGACTTTTCTTTTTGTTGAACATATACGCACGACTTTTTCTTTCTGTTGAATATATAAGCACGACTTTTTTTTGGACAAATTTTCTCAAAAAAAGACTTTGTTTATGCAAATATCCGCACGACTTTTAATTTTTTATTTTTAAAGAACTTTTAAATCTCTTAGTTTGTTACTTCTTTCAAATGACATTAATTATGCAACGAAATACTATGCATTTTCAAGAAGAGGTATCAAAATTGACATGCAATTAGGGAAATTCAGACACAAAACCGTGAACTATTGACTGTATGTACAAATGCCAGAAAGTACGAAATTTGACCCTATACCCTCGTAGATATACCTATATTCCCACAATAGTTTAAAAATGGCAATTTTAGTCTTAAAATTTCATACTATTTTATAAACTAAAATTCACTTTTTTTTATTATTTAAAGATTTCTATGACAATCAATTAAGTTTTTGGTATGGGAAAGTTTTTCAGAAATGTCCTGAAAAACTTATTATATGTGCCTCAATACAAAAACGTACCGTAAATTTTTTGAAAACTACCAGAAATTAAGTTTTTCAATCATAGGCTTGAAAAGGCGTGTGCTGGAATTTGTTTTTATGTTTTTCGGTCAAAAGCTCGAAAACGTAAACTATCGAAAAACTTTTAATGAGTTTTTCGATAAACTCTTATGTACTTAATAACTTGTGAACAAGTTTTTGGTACACACACCTTTTTTAAAAAAATACTTTTAAATTATCTAATTTATTTATATAAATTTTAACATATGAATAAATCGCTACTATTATAAGATAAAATATATGTCGATACTACCATCGTTTTTGACACAGATTAGATATATATAATTATAATTAATATTGTAAAAACCTATTATTGTTATTAGTTATTATAATTTATTTTATATTTTACTTTAGATATTTGATAGATGGGAAACTGTTGTGAATTGGATTCGGGAGATTGGTAACAAAAACAAAGTGACAATTACCATAACTAGATCAAATAAAGAGACAAAAGAGAGAGAGAGAGAGAGGAATAAATTAAAATTAGGTTGTGGCAAAGGAGAAAAATACAAATGTCTTGATAGTTTAACCAAAAAGTGTGGTTTTCCTTTCAAGTTTAGATCAAAACCATTAAAAGATGATTTAGGAAGGATACTTAAAATAATTTGTGGAGTTCACAGCCATGAATTAACTATGAATTAACTGCTATTTTGGAGAAACATGCATTTGTTGGGTGTTTAGATGAATAAGAGAAAAAATATGTTCATGACTTACAAAATATATACGTTCATGACTTACACATTACTCTCTTTACAAGACTAACACAAGAATAATGTTACTCATATCTCATAAATATATAAGTAGAGGAATATAAGTTGATTGAAGGTGAGAGGTCATAGGACATAGATGCAACATTTATTCAAGTTAATTGAAGATGCAAAATATATGTGATGGAATAGAAAGTAGAAAGACTCATATGTTAAGGGGGATATTTTTTTGAGCCTATCCAGAATCAGGAAAATTGTTAACCTTGTTTCTTATTGTGTTGATTATGGGTATAACCTACAAAATCAATAAATACATAATGCCATTATTTGAAATTGTTGGTATGACATCAATAGATATGACATTTGTAGTTTGATTTGCTTATTTTTATGTGAGCATAAAGAAAAATTTTGTTTAGCCTTAGAGAGGTTAAGGGAACTATTTGTTAAACAAAATAAATTTCTCGTGTAATTTTGACTGACAAAGATCTTGCTCTAAGGAAAGTAGTTGGTATTGTATTTTCAAATGTTAATTTGCTTTGTTGATTTCATATTGACCAAAATGTTAGAGTAAAATGCAAGCACTATGTCTTGAAGGATAGACAAGAGTTAGTACTAAATATGTGAAAAGACAATATGTATTGCAGTGATGAAAAAGAGTACATCATGTGCTTGCACATGTTTGAGCAAGCATGTGTAAGTGTTTGATGATTATGTAAAGAGACTTGGTTGATTCCTCACAAACAAAGGTTTGTTGAAGTATGAAATAATCAAATGATGCATTGGGGGAACACGACGAGTAACCGGTATGTCATGTAACTATAAAACTTCGAATTTATAATTTTACTATATATTATTAAACTACTTCATGGTGAAAATTTAACTATAATGATAGGGCTACATCTACTCATTGGAAACTGAAGTTAATGTTGGAATACATCATGGGTGACATATGTAAATGTTGGGAGGCTATGAACAACATGATAAGGTTGCAACTTACAAAGATAAGGGGCGCATTTTAGAAAATTTTCTATGATAAAGAGCACAAACACTATAATCCCTTTTATCAAAGATTTAATAAATTTGTATCAAGAGATGTTCAAAGACGCGTTGCTGAAGAATACGAGAAAGTTGAATAGATGAGTATCAAAAAATCCGTATGTAGTTTCTCTATCAGAAGAAAGTACGAGTTACCTTGTGCTTATGGATTAGCACAATATAAATTGACGAGTGAACCAATTCCTCTAGATTTAGTGCATATTCAATGGAGGAAATTAAGCATGGAGTGTGAACTCACCCAAGATTCAGAAGATGGATCAGAGTTAGATATGTCTAATGAGATGGATGTATTGCGAAAATGATTTCGATCACTTGATATTATAAGAAAAAGAGTGTTAAAGAGTAAGGTGTGTGAGCTTGCTTTTCCAACTACAAGTTCAATGTGTCACCTGAAAAGTTAAAATCAAAGGAAAGTTGAAAAAAAAAGTATGTGGAAGAAGCGGAAGGAATATGATGTATATCGAGACCTTCTTAATTTGAGCATGTTAATTTAACATATTATGAACATCATGGTTCCCAACCATCTCAATCATCAAAGAAGAGACTCTCTCATTCATCAAAGAAGTAACCCTCTCAATCCTCGATGAAACAATCCTCTGATCAACACCATATACCTCCAACTCTCATTGTATAAGATCACCCACCTATTGTAGGATAGATGGATGTGTACTAAAAGCTTATGCAGCAGTGGTCGGTACATTAAAATTTGGAACATGGGATACACAATTTGGCCATACTAAAAGTGAATGAGATACTATGTAGAACCATTCCAAATATCCATCTTGACATTTTGATGAATATGTAGCTGGATGTATCCTATGATACAATTCAGTGATATGGGTCAAATATCCCATTCACTCTATATTTGCATTAGATAATCTAAAAAGAATTGGAGATGACTATGATGGAATATGTTGAATAGATCCAAATTGTCTCAAACACCCCTCTGAAAAATATGTCACTAATGTGCTACATAATTAGAGGTGATCGATGTATAATATAATATCATCGAAGAAAATGACATCCCTAAAATTTTCCAATGGTCTCCATATGACGTCAGTCAATGTTAGTGAATCTATCATATGTATTTACTCAGGAATTTTGCGTTTGCTTGTTTATAGCTTCATCTATTCATTCTGGAAATGCATTCCTCGTCAGTACTCTGGTCACTACTTTACGAATATTTGGAAAATATTCATAAATCTAATAAAGTTGCAAATAAAAATAAATAAATAAAAATCATAATAATTAATATATACCTAATTGTTTGGATTCGTAACAGCTGACATATAAGAGGTTGTTGATTCGTAGTCGCACACGGGTCAAATACAATTGATAAAATGTAAATAGAGGTAGTAACTCGAAGCATTTCGCAAGGAGTGTTGGACATAAGTTCCCTTGATTTTAGTTTTGACATAATTAACAAACATACAATGTCTTGTATTGAGCTAACTATTTGAATCAAGTTGCATTTCAGGTAGAAACACACACACACTAAACATATGGACACAATGCTTGTAACACAAGGAATCAAGCTTGAAGTGAAGCATGTGCCGGACAAGTCAACTATGCTCCTGTGTCTTTAGTGATTGTGTTTATTAGGCTTTAGACTTATCATACATGAGTTCATGCATAAGTGTTTCCAAGATAAAAATGTTTTTAAATTGAACTTAGTAAACAAAATCGATTGACTAATCAATTGGCTAATCCACTGGGCAATCGATTGATTGACTTAAGAGTAAAGTTATCACTGATCAAATCGATTGGTGAATCGATTATGTGAAGGATAGCAGTGAAACTTGAACTCTGGGTGCAAAGCAATCGATTGGACAATCGATTCATGCATCAATTGAGAAATCGATTGTGTGAGTTACAGGGGCAAGTCACAAGTTTATAAATCGATTGGCAAATTGATTTCGAGCTTAATTTGTTTCTGACTTAACCTCTGTAACATACCAATCGATTGGGCAATCGATTGGAACATCAATTGATGAATCGATTGAATGAGACACAGAGACAAAAATCCTTAATCCAAATCGATTGGACAAAAGTTTTTCTAAGTTAGTAGCTCTGTGACAAATCCAATCGATTGAGACATCAATTGAAGTTTATTTCTTGACTTGCAAAACATATACCAATCGATTGACAAATCGATTGGGTGTTGAAAATGTTTTATCATATATCAGAAACCAAGTTCCTAGTCGATTGGCAAATCAATGTTTTCAAAATGGCTAAGTCCCAGTAACAATTCAAATCGACTGGTAAATCGATTAGAATTGAACAACTGGAACACTGGGACAAAGCAAATCGATTGACGAATCGATTCGTGCAATTTTCTGAAGTCCCAGAGACCATTTCATTCGATCGACAAATCGATTGGAGTAATTGTTTCAGTTACAGACCAATTGCCAAATCGATTATGATGAAATATCAATCGATTGTGGAATCGGAACAAAACATTCGAAATCGATTACTCAATCAATGTTGATATGAACTTGTCTCAGTTTTAGTGATTTATGAATTAACACAATCGATTGGGAAATCGATTGATGCATATGTTTTCAAGATTCAAGAAAAATAAGAAACACGAGCATCGATTGGCAAATCGATTGGAGTGTTTCTATGCTTTATAAAATCAATTGGCAAATTGATTTATATGTGTTTTTTCTGAAACATATAAAAACTGTCTCAAAACTGTTTTTCAAAAAGAAGGAACATAACTTTTGATTTGACATAAAATTTGAAACTTTCCAAAAACAGAACCTTTGAGACTTTGAACTTTGATACACACAATACTTTGAGAAAACTTAACCATTTGGCAAACACTTATAGTTTGAACATCATTGTGTGATCAAGTCGCTTTTGTTAGAAAGATCTTTTGATCTTCTTTGTTATCAATTTCTGTAAAATTACATTGAAACCAAATTGTGTAAAAATCCAGTAGCTACACTGGTGGTTACCGTTCGTTGATGCTTGTGATCATCAAGAAGGAACCTCATTGCGATCTTGTGTGAGTTTACCGGAATAACTCAAGGGATGCCATGGATGTATGTTAGAATCAAGATAGTTGGATAGATAGGCTAGGAGCTAGCTGGACAATCTGTAAAACGTTCTATAGAAGATTCTAGTGAAAAAGGCTAAGATCAAGTTGATCTTGGGACTGGATGTAGGTTGTCTTACAGACGACCGAACCAGGATAAATTTCTGAGTATCATTCTTCTATCCCTTATCTTTTACTTCATTGTTTGATTGATTATTGTTGATACATGTTCTATCTGTTATTGGTTGAAAGATTGAATATACATGCTTGTATCTAGATTGAATTCTTTAACAATTACTGTGTATGTTATATTGTTAATTTGACATTACATGTAATTGTGATCCTTCTCCTGGAATCAATTCATTGGGACCTCGTTGAATAATCTTGAACTGTTTGACATTCTTGTGAATATTCAATTAACTGTCATATACATAATTCTTACATTTAGAAGTCACATTTTACTTACAAGGACTTCTTATATAATAATAATAACCGAATTGAAAATTGAAATTAAAAAGGGATTTTTTAGATTTTTGATTTAACAAATGAGCAAAATAATTAATCCACATATTTGAGTTTCAAACCTATCACAGATTCTACAAATGAGTTTAATTTCTAATTTGTGATTCTATTCTTATTTGACTATAGAATTGATCAAACAAGGGTAATCAATCATATGTGAATTTGGTTTCTTTATTTGGATTAAGCATCACAATCATCAAAATATTACAATTAACCATCAAGCATCGTAACATTATAATTCAATTAAATTAGAAACCGAAACCAAATTCAATCATGTTAGTCCAAACAAACTCTCAACATTTACAATCATAAAATCTAATGAAAAAGCATGCAATGTAATGTCCATTTTTGACAGTCCAATAAGCATGGTGGTCTATTTCTACTGGGAGGTGGCATGCCTTACCAAACACAAGCCCATAAGGGGACATTCCTATTGGTGTTTTGTAGGTTATTCTATGAGCCCAAAGAACTTCTTCAAGTCGGTGGTTCCAGTCTTTCCTGTTTGGCTGCACCATCTTTTCTAAGATCTCTTTGATTTCCCTATTTGAAACTTCAGCTTGCCCATTAGTCAGGGGATGATAAGGTGTAGAAACTCTGTGCACAATCCCATACTTTCGAAGCAAAGCATCCATGGTGTGGTTGCAAAAATGAGTGTCTTCATCACTTATGATGGCTCGGGGTATTCCAAACCTACAAAAAATATTTGATATGATAAAACTTGCAACAACTTTAGAATCATTAGTCCTAGTGGGTATTGCTTCCACCCACTTCGAAACATAATCAACAACTAGTAAAATATAGGCATAACCAAAAGATACAAGAAAAGGGCTCTTAAAGTCAATGCTCCACACATCAAATACTTCATAGAAAAGCATAGGTTCTTAAGGCATCTCACTCCTACAAGTGATTGTTGTTCCTTCTATTTGGCACTGTTCACAAGTTTTATAAGTCTCAAAAGCATCTTTAAACAAAGTGGGCAAAATGAAACCCGAGTCTAATACTTTTCTTATAGTCTGTTGAAGACCAAAATGTCCTCTAGTTTGAGAGGCATGACAAAAATGAAGAATGGATTGAGCCTCATGGTGGGAAACACATTGTCTAATCACCTGGTTACTACAAACTTTCCACATATATGGATCATCCCACACATAGTATTTGGAATCACTTTTAAGTTTGTGCATCTGTGTTCGGGATGCATCTGCAGGAAAGACTCCAACAACTAGATAATTAACTAAATCAGCAAACCAAGGAGTTACTTCACGCAACTGTAGCAGTTGCTCATCAGGAAAGTCATCTTGAATGGGGATGGGGTCCGCATCCATTTCTATTCTGCTCAAATGATCTTCCACCAAATTTTCATCCATTTCTATTTTGCTTATGGTTTCTTCAACAAGAACTTCAAAGTTGCATGGTTAGCAAAAACAACTACCTTCGAACCTAACAAATTTGATATAAACTTATCAAGTGCAAAAATAATAGCTAAAAGTTCCTTTTTAGTGGTAGTATAATTAGCATGTGCAGAATCTAAAGTCATAGAAGCATAATAAATAACATGGGTAGCCTTACCAACCCTTTGTGCAAGGACTTCTCCCACTGCATAGTTAGATGCATCACACATTATTTCAAAAGGGAGGGTCCAATTGGGTGGTTGAATTATGGGAGTAGAGGTCAGTGCTTCCTTTAAGAAATCAAAAGCCTTCTTGCATTTGTCATCGAAGGTGAAACCGACATCTTTTTGCAGCAAATTTGACAACAGAAGAGCTATCTTTTAAAATCCTTGATAAATCTCATGTAAAAACTAATCATGCAACGTTGGAAAGTGTTAGGAGCATTGCATAGGCCAAAGGGAATCCTCCTATAGGAAAATGTGCCAAAAGGACAAGTCAACGTAGTCTTTTCTTGACCCTCTAGTGCAATATGGATATGAAAATAACTAGAAAAACCATCAAGGATCTGATCAATGAATGGTAAAGGAAAACGATCTTTTCTAGTTCCCTGGTTTAGTCTCCTATAATCGATGCATACTCTCTAGTTGTTCTGTTCTGGATGGGCTAATACCAGGAATATCAGCCAAGGTCCATCCGATTGCCATCCTATGTTTTCTCATAATTTGCAACAGCTTCTCTTCTTGTTCATCTTCAAGTTTGGCTGAAATAATCACAAGTAACTTGCCACTTCTTTCTAAATATGCATATTTCAAATTTTCAGGAAGTGGTTTAAGCTCTATAGTTGGCGGTTGTTCAATGGAAGCTACAACACCAGTGGCCGAAGATAAGTGTGCAAAATCAATTATGTTAGTAGAAATATTGTTATCAGCACAATGATCAACCTGCAAGGAAGCTTCGATCTCAGCACACACAGAGCACAATTGAGTATTTGTATAGAATTCACAAGTATAAGCATCATCAAAACCAGACAATGAAGAAAAATCAGTAGCAAACATATTAGGGTAAGTGTCATCAACCAAATCAGCAAACAATTCAATTTGAAAAATAGAATGCTCTTCCACGGGGTGTTTCATAGCATTAGAGATGTTAAATTTTACAATGCTATCACCAAATTCCACCGATAGAGTTCCAGCATGCACATCAATTTTTGTTCTAGCAGTTTTCAAGAATGGTCTGCCTAAGATGATAAGTGCCTTGTTGGACTTATTGTCTCCCTCCATGTCCAGAATGTAAAAATCTACAGGAAATATCAATTCATTAACGCGAACAAGTAAATCCTCCACAAGTCCAGCGGGACGAGCATTGCTCTTGTTCGCCAATTGAATCGTAACACTTGTACTCTATAAAGGTCCAAAAGCTAGAGAGTTAAAAATAGGTGAAGGCATAGCATTAATGGAAGCTCCTAAATGTAACATAGCATTTTCAAATTGACTATTGCCTATGGTACATGAAATGGAAAAAGTTCAAGGATCTTTGCATTTCTGAGGCATGGGCTGAATGAGGGATGAAACATTTCGCCCCATGTTTACTCTTTAATTACCTTTTAACCTTCTGTTGTGTGTGCACAAATATTTTAGAAATTTTGCATATCTTGGAATCTATTTAATTTCTTCAAGGAGGGGAATGTTCACTTCCACCTTCCTAAATGTATCCAGGATCTCGTTGTCCCTATTTGCCTCATCCATTTTCTTAGTCTTCACTGCCCTTTTAGGAAAAGGAAGTGGTATATTTTGCTCAACATCAACAGTTTCAGATATTAAAGTATCCTCAACAACCTTAATATTTTTCACTACAATTTCAAGTACCTTTGGTATTTCAACAGCTTTCCCAGACCTCAATATAATTGAACTAACATTGGGAGCATTTGGATTTACTACTGACTGTCCACGCAATCGGTTTGACCCTTGAGTATGCAATTGATTGATTGAAATGGCTAGCTAACCAATCTTTGTTTCC
Organism: Cicer judaicum; assembly: GCA_037974835.1. Classification (NCBI taxonomy): domain Eukaryota; kingdom Viridiplantae; phylum Streptophyta; class Magnoliopsida; order Fabales; family Fabaceae; genus Cicer; species Cicer judaicum. The sequence continues at coordinate 2,600,552 of JBBPBS010000233.1, read as the reverse complement.
AAATTTTGAATGATGGAATTTTTTCTTTGTTGAAATTGGAGATTCTAAACAGCCATATGCTTAACGAGGTCTTCTAATGAAGGTGCATTGTTTTGTTGTTGAGGAATATTTTCTTGGTGTTGTCTAGGTTGCTATTGTGCAAATGAATTTCCCCATCTCAGGTTGGGATGGTTTCTCCAACTAGGATTGTACCTGTTAGATGACAGATCATAGTTGGCGTGATAATTGTATATATTTTCTCCATATGCTTGAGGAGCATCAGCAATTGGATCTTCCTGCAATGTAGGACATGAACCTGAAGGATGCTCTGGAGAATTGCAAATACCACAGACCACTGCTTGGGTTTTACCTATTGCCAATTTTTTTACTAAAGATGTAAGCTCATAAAGTTTTCCTAATAAATTCTGGTGGGAAGAAGCTTGAATTTCATTCACACACTTTGTCAACACTATCGAATTGCTTCCTGTTGTAAACTGTTGAGAATTAATGGACATGTTCTCAATAAAAGCCTTTGCCGCTTCTGGGGTCTTATCGACAAGTGCTCCCCCACTAGCAGCATCCAAAATATTTCTATCCATAGGTAGCAAGCCTTCATAAAACTATTGGATGAGCAATTGTTTAGAAATCTGGTGATAAAGACAGCTTTACACTAATTTCTTGAATCTCTCCCAATACTAATGTACTGATTCCCTGTCAGTTAGCCTGATGCTACATATTTCTTTTCAGATTGATGCAACTCTTGAAGTAGGGAAGAATTTTTCTAGAAACAATATCTTGAGATCGTTCCAACTTCTAACAGAACCTGGTTGAAGGTAGTATAACCAGTCATTGGCAGCACCTTGGAGTGAAAATGGGAAGGATTTCAAGTTAATACGGTCTTTTGTGACTCCTTGAGGCTTCACGGTAGAACACACAACATGGAATTTCTTTAAGTGTTTGTGGGGATCCTCACCTACAAGACCATTAAAGTTTAGAAGCAAGTGTACTAAACCAGATTTAAGTTCAAATGGTTAATAACTTCAGGATATGTGATACATAATGCATTATAATTAACATTAGGTGCAACAAGGTGTCTTAAGGTTCTATTATTCACATCAGCCATATTTTGCAACAAGTTGTCAATTTCAGTATTTGACTCTAACTCGTTAACACTAGGAGCTCTATTAAGTCTACGACGTAAATGAAATGTCCTATCTATTTCAGATTCAAGAGAATGAAGATTCACAGAACTAGCCCTAGTCATGCATCATCATAACAATGCAATGCAAAATAACAATTTTGAAAATTCCAACAATGTCCTTAATGCTAAAATTGAAGTGAAAAATTGAAAACCCTATTAAATAAAATCCAAAAAAATATAAAAATACCACCAAAATTTCTAAAAATGAAATAAAGGACTTCTGATATAATAAAAATAACTGGCAACAGCGCCAGTTTAATCCGTTGTCGCACACAAGTCAAATACAATTGATAAAATATAAATAGAGGTAATAACTCGAATCATTTCACAAGGACTTCTAATATAATAATAACCGAATTGAAAATTGAAATTATAAAGGAATTTTTTAGATTTTTGATTTAACAGATGAGCAAAATGATTAATCCACTTATTCGAGTTTCGGACCTATCACAGATTCTATTAATGAGTTTAATTTTTAATTTGTGACTCTATTCTTATTTGACAATATAATTGATCAAACAAGTGTAATCAATCCTATGTGAATTTGGTTTCTTTGATTGGATTAAGCATCACAATCATCAAAGTATTACAATTAATGATCAAGCGCCGCAAAATTATAATTCAATTAAATTAGAAATCGAAACCAAATTCTGTCATATGAAATTTAATTTAAGCAATCAAAATATCAATATAATCAAATAAATAAGAATAGAATCAGGAATCGAAATTGACAGTGTAACCTGAATCTCAAGGTGTTGATCAAACTCTGAACTCGTGCAAAAGAAACAAAACTGCCAATGTATAGTACATGATATTGTGCTTTAGGGTTTAGGGTTTAAAAACAAGTGACCCGCTAATTAAAACTATTACAAAAGTCCAGATTACGAAACCTGCAATTTAGGCCTAGTAAAGTTCAGAATTGGTCTTTTCTTCCAACACATAAGTTGTAGCTCAGATGTTTATCTTTTCAACGCCTGCTAATATACGCCAATCCGATATCCAGAGCTCATATTATGACCTATAGAGTGAGAAAGAGTAAAAATACAAATAATAAAATTAAAATGCAAATAATAAGATTATAATTCAAATTCGACCCAAAGTTTAGAAACAAGCTAAAAATATTAATCTAAGCTATAAAGAGCTTTTAAAATACCAAACTAAAAAGCTAAAAACATGTGACCAAATGCTATGATCAGTTGTCATAAAGGACTACAAGTGCAGTAGTACTCCATAGTTATCTACTGGTACCATCAAAATCTCTGAATAGGGAAAGGTATCTCGCATCGACTAATGCATGACTCTTATATGCGAAAATAGTACTCCTACCAAATTCAACTGATACGTCATGATAACACAATCAAATATCTATGTTGCACACTGTCTTTTGAAGACCTCCTTCAACGAATCCAACTTGAAGTGTGCACCCCTTTAGCAGGCACCCCTAATAAATTTATGGCTATCTTACATGTCATTACTTTATCTAGGTAACGTGGTGGATTGTAGAAATCAACCCTAACCTAATTGCCTATAGATTGACAGCGTCATCAAAAGTAATCTTCATTTCACCAAATGACATGTTAAATGACGAAGTCTTAGACTGTAATCTCTCTACAAATACAAAAATTAGGTTGTAGTCAATTAGCTTCAGACTATTGGGGCTAATCCTGACATATTCACCCTCTTCTGTATAACTAGTGGGAGTACATGTACAGTAAATTGTTGCAACTTCTTACCATGAGTAGTTATCTTCATCATTGATCGCTCCTACATACAAATAAAATATATGACATTAAGATTTAAGTTAGAACAAAATAATAATTAATTTAAATATATTCAATGCACCATAACTAATAATTAATTTAACATACCTCACCAAACCACAATTGTGCATAAACATGACACTGGTACTCTGTAAGGATATGCATATCATATGATCATCCACGATACCGTGTAAGCTGCCCCTCTTATTGTATTGATCCCTCTTGCATATGGTCCTTATGTTGTACAACCTCCTCATGTACATATGTTTCTTGTACAAACTCCTTATGCACAACAACATCAGTCTCCGATATCTTAGGTATATGGCCATGTTGTCCCTCATCCTCATCTTCCATTATAAATTATTATAACCTCTGAGATTTTGGTTGAATCCTGTCTAGAGAAATATCCAGCATAGATGATGAATTATCAGCATCGCATACTATTTGTACTATCTTGTTGTCTCTTCCTCTATTTTATTTCACTCTTTATTTTATTTCATTCTCATTACTCACCATTATTCATTTTCGTGAGCCTCCATTTGTGTGGGTAATGAGTTCTTCTTTCTTATTAAATTAGATTTTTTTCACCTTTGTAAATTCCTTAGTTCTAGTATAACATTTGGATTTGTTGACAAATTGTAGATATTTCACTTGGATATGCGATCTTTATGTTAAATGTTATTTGAATCTAAACAACAACATTTCTAGTTACTATTACTTTATGCTGTTATGGATCAACTGTTGTAGTAAAAACAACTAAAAATGATATATATGAAATACACCAAATGGGTTTTAACAATGCATACTTGAGCAGTAAAGCACCTCTAAATGAGGTATCTTTGGTCCTGCATGTAACACCCCGATTTTTAACAGCGAGAGTGTATTTTTTTTTCAAAACAAATTCATAAAAAAACAAAGAAATAAGTAAGGAAATACCTTTGGATGAATATTTAAGTCATAACACAACGACAATTAAGTCAACATAATTTGCAACCGGCGGAATAGTTTTTGAAATACGAATTCAAAGTATTTACACATCAAAAAGTGGTACATGGAACCCATCAATAATAAAATGTCAAACTGACAATATTGGTATAGGTACAATCATCCAAATTAAAAAAACACATCCCAAAAGAAAGACATCTAGTCCCTATACATCAACCTAATATGATCATTCTACAAAAAACTATACATCCCGAGTGATCTTCACGCGCCCTGCAAGATCCTCCTAATACAGCTCCAGTCAGGTGTGTCCGACTACATTCCTATCCACAGGGTACTAATCGGTAGGATGGTCCTGATTCTCATATGAGGGCAAAGCCCGGATTTCCACAATAATGTAAAGGGTCACCAACCGAAAATAACAAATAACACATAACAATTAAGTTTTTAAATGCACAAAATAACCTTTCAACTTAGCATGCACCTTAAAAGGGTTTCCATATGCCAAACATTCATAAACAAGGTTGAAAAATGAAGTTTTTAACAAAACAGCACTGCTGTATTCGAATACAGCATCTCTGTATTACAATACAAGGCTGTTTCAGCATTTAGCAGCAAAAACAGCATGTTTGTATTTGAATACAACGTTCTGTATTCGACTACGCAGTAAGTCAATAGCAAAACAGCATGTCTGTATTCGACTACAGCAGTCTGTATTTGACTACACAATAAGTCAGTGGCAAAAACAACATGTATGTATTCGAATATAGCTTGCTGTATTCGAATACACATCAGACAGCAGCAGAAAAACAACAAAATTCAACAAAATTCAGCTTTTTAAAGGGTTTCGAAACCAATCAACACTTACACACAAATCCAAACAATCACACTTAACAATTATAGCGCAATCACCATGACATCTTGAGTTTCGAAATGGTTTTGCAATTAATCATACTTACAAACAATTCCAAAACATCCACACTTGGCAATTATAACACAATCACCACGACAACTTAAGTTTCGAAAAGGTTTTGCAATCAACCACACTTACACGCTATTCCAAAACATCCACACTTGGCAATTATAACACAATCACCATGACGACTTGAGATCAAACACTCAATCATAATCTTAAATCAAACATGACTCGCGTGCCAAGCACCCTAATACAATGCGTATATGCCAAAATGCATGGATTCGGAATCCCAATCCAAAACCCTCCTCGAAGGGCCGTAAATCATAATTGTACCGCCTATCATAGGCCGAAGTACTAAATTACCGAGGTGCTACCTATCACGGGTCAGCACGATTTACTAAAAACGTAAATCGTAAATGTACCGCCTATCACAGGCAGAAGTACTATTTACCGAGGTGCCACCTATCACGGGTCAGCCCGATTTACCAAAAATGTAAATCGTAAATGTACCGCCTATCACAGGCTGAGGTACTATTTACCGAGGTGCCACCTATCACGAGTCAGCATGATTTACCAAAAATGTAAATCGTAAATGTACCGCCTATCACAAGCAGAAGTACTATTTACCAAGGTGCCACATATCACGGGTCAGCACGATTTACCAAAAATATGCAGCCTATCGCATACCTTACACGACACGACAATCCCCGCAAGGATAAGATGAACCAACAAATCACATGGAATCATCTTGTGGCCCATCTGATCACCACTATCACCATGGCCCATCCGGTCGCCATGTACTATGAAATGCACGAGCATACTCTGACTATATACGACAATCGTTACGTAAATGCAGATATTAAGAGATTTCCCATTCTTAATACTCATTTAACTACAAACATTAAGTAAACAGGGATATTAAAGGATTTCCCATTTTTAATACTCGTTTAACTTTAATGATTTTCAAATTCCACACAGAACATACTCAAACATATTCTCAAATTCAATCCACAATTCATACCAAATCACATCAATTCATTTTTCCATAAAATCCACACAAACACATCTCAAATTTCATTTCCTCAAAACCACACATATATGAGTTAAATTCATTTTCCACAAAACACTCATCAATATCACCAAAACCTAACTCTAAAATTTCACCCATAAAAGCATTAACTTCATTTTCCCCAAATCAAGACTTCAACCCTAAAAAATTTCTTTTCCACTCAACCACAGATAAGTCCCTAAATATAAACTAAAAGTTTGGAAGGAACCCTTAGCTTAACGTTAGCTTTAGCAAGCGATTACGATACCCGAGTAATTCCGGTAAAATCTCCGCTCGCGACGTCGCTTCCAAAGTTAGTTCACTAGTACCATAGAATGGAGGTGAGAAACTTTCCCTTCTATCTCTTTGCAAAACGAAGCTTAGATCTAGACGAAACATGGAGGTTTGCGTTTAACGGTTTTGAAAACCCCTAACACCATTTTTCTTCGTTTTCGAATCAAAGAGGAAGAATGAAGCTGACAAATCCTTGTCTTCTCACCCACCTAGCCTTGGGTTCCTTTTCTTGAAGCAAAAGAAAGCAAAAGAAGAAGAAGTAACGAGGAGGAAGAGTGAGATTTCGCGAGGCAGAGAGAGAGGAAAATGTTTTCTTTCATTTTCGTTTCTTCTGTTTTCTTTCTTTTATTTTTCCTTCCTTTCTATTTCTTTCTCTTTTCCTTCCTTTCCTTTTCTTTCTATATATATAAAAAAATATCTAAAAATATCTAGATATTTCATAAAATTACCATTTCACCCATCACTTCCCAAACCACTTTTTGTTAAAAATATCTACCCTTATCGCAATTCAATTGACAAATAAATTTTCAACAACGAGTGATATTTTTAACAAAACTGTCCGGTATTAAATTCTTTGTAACGTAAATAAATTATTTTTCAAAAAATAATTTTAATCCAATTTCCAAAAATATAGTTTTGGCATTTAACTCACTAAATACCAAAAATTGGGCTAACAGTCTAAGAAACTCAACACAAAATACCCTAAAATTGTATAATTTAGGATTTAAAATTAAGGGTCTTACACTGCATATTTCAAAGATATGAACTCGTGAATTTTTATATTTTTAATGCAATTTCAAACTAGATAGCACTATTAAAATGACCGACATGTCTAGACTAACACGTTTGAATATAAATTGGATATCGTTGATAATATCAAAGACGGCATGTGTATAGAAAATGAAAGTTCTTGCACATCGGACAAGGATGTATAATAGGCATATCCCCATCAAAAAGCATATATGTTTGAGTTTGTAAAGGACATCGAAGAGTTTATTCAATTTGCTTGTCTACAATACAAGTATTTGAATGATGGTGTAAGAAGATGTCCATGTATATTATGTAAAAATAAAAATCATTTGACCCCATGTGTAGTTAATGATCACATTCATCAAAAGGGTTTTAGACCCAATTATTGGGAATAGACATCCCATGTTGAGGAAGTCCATCATGTTCATGACGACAACGACGATGATGAAATATACATGAAGGTGCCTAGTAGTAGTAGTTTTTGTGGTAGTCACAGATAATTTTATGAATATGATGATAGACACCAAGACATGTTGAATTATGATGCCAACTTTAATCGTGAACAACATTTTCCTCAAAAAGAGGAACATCCAACTATGGAAGCTAGCCAATTTTATAAAATGTTGGATTCTTCTCAACAACCATTATGATCTGGATATAAAAATAAAAAGAGTTGATTGCCTTTATTATGATGTTAAGTTTAAAATCTAAATACAACATATCACATACTTGTTTTAATGACGTGATGAAGTTTATGAAGGAGTTAAACCACCATGAGAATTTAATTCCCCCAAACTTTAGGGAAACAAAGAAACTTGTGGTCGGACTTAGTTTATCCAAAATCAAGATAAAATGTTGTATTAATAAGTGTATGCTTAATTATAAAGATGATATAAATTTATAGGAGTGAAAATTTTGTTATGAACCTTGGTATACAACACGTAATTGTTGAAACAAACTGCCAAATTAAAGTTTTGATGAAAATAAACAAAGGTTAATTAAGAATGTTAATTATGATTCTAAAATGTTATGTTAATTTAACATGTGTTTTTTAGTGTGTTAATTCAAAGATAGGAATTAAGCAAAGCAAAAAAAAAAAAAAACAGTTAAAAACTGAACAGACAATAAAACAAGAACATTTTGAACAGAATGGAGAACGATCTCCTGATTCAAGATTGACTGTCAAAGTAACTTGACCAATCAATCTCCACTATTTTAATGAAGCTTTTGCCTCTGAATTTTATACTAAGTTCATCAGTACATGGCAAGGAACAAATAGATCACATCTCAGTCAAATAAGGGTTTTGAATCATTAAGATAAAATGTCTCAAATGAAGCTAGTTGAAACAGTTTGGAACACTTTCAGCCAAACTGTCAAGAAAGCTCAATCAATCTTGATCTATACAAAAGACATCAGAAAGACATCCAGAACAATCAAACTGAATCTCCAAATTCATCATCAATCTCCAGAAAGTTCAAACTGCCAAAACCAGATTGATAATCAATCTCTATTTCTGCAGAATCCCAGTTTTGATTTCCTTACTTCTTCAAAGGTTTATAATCATTCATGAAACTATTTTGAATAGATTCAAGGTTCTAGATCGAAGCTGTAACATCAATAACTGAGTGACAAGCTTCAGAGATCTTTAAACTCAAAGGCAAACGGATTTAGCCAAGCTGTAACAGCATCAGTCAAAACAGATTCAAAATATTAAAAGGCTGGATTATTTTTAACCATATTTATTGGTTTTGGTCAAAAATGATAGAGTACTATCAACAACACTTTTGACCCTCATTAAATGCTCAAATCACCTATAAAAGCAAGGCCATTGTCCAGGAAAAATGCCGAACTTTAAGTGCTATCAAAGTCACATAAATCATTCACATTCACATACTTGAAATTCTCATTTTCACAAAGAAGAATCAGTTCTTAACTTTTCTATCTCACTGTGTTATTACTACTGAATTCTTTGTAAAGAATCAAATCTGAAACAAGAGTTGAGACATCTCAGATTCTATCAAAAAAAATCTTATCATTATTGTAAAACTCAAACTAAAAGAGTTTAAGTATCATTTGAATAGATTGTAACGAATCTTATCAAGATCGATAGGTGATTAATTTACATTTTCTGGGTGGAAAGAAATAGAGCTTGTAACAGATCAAGGTTGATCTAATCTTGGTGTTGTAAAACCAAGAAGGTTCTTTATTTTGAACACTTAGTGGAAAATCTCACAAGTTATGAGGACTGGACGTAGCCCAAGTTGGGTGAACCAGAATATATCTGTGTGTTGTATTCTCTCTCTTATATCTTTATTTATTAAGCTTAATCAATTAACTGAGATAAAACATAAACTGAATTTTTGTTTTAAAGTTAACCAATAAAGTTTTCCGTTTTCTGGTAAAAACCAAGAACGTTATTTGCTTTTTGTTTTCCCAACCAAGATCATTCTTGAGTTATTTTCTTAAGTTTTAACAGGAATTTTTAAAAGGTGCATTTACAATTCAAACACCCTTCCTTGTAAATCGACATTGTTACTTCAGTAATGTACATAGGAAAAACTCTAAAGACGTTCCATACAAGAGATTTCATTATTGGCCTCTCTCCCATTGCATGCAAAGATTATATATTTCTCTAAGATATGAAGAGCACATGAGGTGGCATGTCAAAATCATAATGAGGAATGTGTATTGTGTCATCCTTCAAACAAAGAAGCTTGGAAACACTTTGACCAAGTATATCGTGATTTTGCCTTGAAATGTAAGACTTGGTCTGTGTGCTGATGGATTCACCTTTTTTAGTCAATTGATAACACCATATTGTTGTTGGCTAGTAATTGTGACACCATAGAACCTACCTCTCGGGCTATGTATGAAGATGCCTTATATGCTCTTGTCTTTAACCATTCCTTGTCCATACAATCCAAAAGGTCAAATTGATGTGTATTTGCATCCACTCATAAATGAGTTACAAATGAATGATAATGTAGTAACATTAGTGTAGTAACATATGATGCCTCAAAAAAGCAAAATTTTCAATTAAGCGATGCACTGATGTGCAAAAACAAATGATTTTCAAGTCTATAGTATGTTGTCTACGTCAAGTATTGCTGGAAGACTTCCATTTCCGACATGCAAGGAAAAGTCAAAAGCTTTCACATTGAAACACGAAAGGAAAACATCTCGGTTTGGTCATCATCGTCATTATTACCTTGTAATCATATTTTTAGAAGAAACAAGGTTGTGTTTTACAAAAATAGAATTGATAAAATTGAGCCTCCTTCTATGTTAAGTTGTGAACAAGTGTGAGAAAAGGTTTATGAAATTCCCAGGATAACTAACACGAGGAAATGCATTGTTCTTGGCCATGGAATTTTACACAATTGGACCAACAGAAGCATATTGTGAAGCTCTCCATATTGGAGACATAACCTATTGACACATAATCTTGATGTTATGCATATATAGAAGAATGTCTTTGACAATGTATTTCATACAATTATGGAGAACAAAGAGAAAACAAAGGACAATGAGAAGGCATGATTGGACTTAGCAGAGTATTATCACAAAAACGAGTTGTTGCTGAAACAATATCCTGATGGGAACTATACAAAACCTAATACCAAGTTTTGTTTGACAAATGAACAAAAGAATGATGTGTGCGAATGGGTGAAGGTTTTGAAAATGTTCATGGTTATGCTTCCAATTTAGGATGTATGTTTAAAGATTGAAAAGTATGTAAGGAGATCTCAATGACAATGTCATTGATAAACAAATAGAAGCTTACATATTCTTGAATAACTTTTCGTGATGATTTCAAGAATATGTAAGGACTTATTTAGACTATTCAATCTTGTTTAGGTTAAAACACAGATGTACAAATTGCTTTAACCTAAGATAAATGAATTGCTCTATGTGACTAGGTGACAAAGAATAAAAAACATAGGTACAAAACACTAACTTGTATGACTTAGCAAGAGGATCCTTGACACTAGAAAAGTCATGGCATATTTATAATGTGAGCGGATACCAATTCAACCCAGCTTCTTGGGGTGAAGGCAAAACAACATATAATAGTGGGGTATGTGTTAGTGGAATTGGTCAAGGTGAACCCTCAAATTATTTTTATGGTGTTGTTACAGATATTCTAGAATTTGAATGGTGAAATCAAACAACAACAAAACTAATTTTATCGTACTCTGATTGTTTTAACCATACAAGTTGTGGGATGAGAATACACAATCATTACAATATTGTAGAAGTACAAAAAGGGAGAAAATGTGGTAAATTTGATCTTTTTATTTTTCCAAAGGTTGCATCTCAGGTTTACTATTCACCTTATCTTGGGTTCCAAAAGGTTGATTGGTTGGTAGTTATCAAGACAAAGATGGGAGGGGTTGTTAATGATAGGTATACATTAGATGTTGTTTTTCAAGTGCAAGAGTCACAAGTTAATGCAATAATTAAAGATGACCCAAATGATGACCTACAAGATGATGAAGTTTATGGTGAAGAGGTTAATTTGCGTGCGATGCAAGATAATGACGATGAAGAAGATGATTCAAGTGATGATGGTGAATACGAAGATCAAGGGGGAGATGGTTCTATTGAATAGTATTTATTAGCTTTTTATTGATGATGTGTTTGACTTTACATTAGTAGTATTGGAAAAGGAATTGGTAGATTTCATTAAAAGGAATTGGTTGTTTTTCGCGTTTATGTGACAAAATTTGGTGTTTTGAATCTTTATTTCATATGACAACAATAACAATTTTTTTTATTAATAAGAGCATGCAAATATCTTATTGTATTTCTTTGTTTTTTTTTTTTTTGCCATCATCTTTGATGACACTCCACAAACATTTTTATTATCTATATATATGAATTGGTGGGATTGAGAATGGATGAATTGGTGGGATTGTGGTTAAAATAAAGGTGTAACAAGTTATGGTTGAGGTTGAGTGAGTTAAGGTTCAAATGGGAGTGGAATGGATAGTGGTTAAGGTTGAGTGAGTTGAGGCTGAAATAAGGGTGAAGTGGGAGAATAATAACCTTTGCACCTTTCTTAGCTTGATAATTGACTAAAAAAGTAAGTTACAATGCAAAATAAATAGGCAATGACAACATTCCAAAGTAGTCACAGTAGCCTTCTACTTGAATGATACAATCCTGAAATAAAATAAAATAAATAAATAGTTAGAAATTATAAAATGGAATTTTTTTCCAACTTGAATAGATCAAATTAGATATAACCTTATATTGCATTGTTCATTCAAGTCATAAATTTCATTCTTCATTCTTGTCATGCCATCAGTATCAACCCCAACACTAGCGATACTTAATCCTGCAATTTCTAAAAATGAAACCAATCCACAATAAATTAGTTTGATAATATAATGAACTATAATAACAAAGTGACCAAAAATAAGAGTTGGGTTACAAATCAACTTTCATACCACTTCAAGTTGTTGCAGTTCATCCATTTATGCTCTTAAATCAATTACCTTTGGTTTTCTTATACAAATTTGAATACAAATCAAAGCTTCAACAGTAGTAGAACTCAAACTACTACACAATAAATCAAGTACACGACCTCTTGTACTAAATAAAAACTCATATGACACTGTAGACATTGGAATAACCAATATATCTCTAGCCAAGCGGGGAATGAAATGATATTTTTTAGACTTCTATTTCCACCACTGTAAAAGATGAAAATAATTTTTTTTATCTTCAACATCAACCATAATATACTTATCCAACTCACTATCTTCCCAATTTGTTTGTTTTTTCTTCACATTCAATCTAAATGAAGTATCCCAACAATCAACATGAAAATTACGAACAAACTCGTTTGTGTTAGCTTGTGTACCAATTCTTGAGGCTACACTACTAGACTCACTTTCATCATTGGGAATGGGGTATACCACCACATAATGCTCAAACAAATTCTTGACAAGATCTTTCAACGTTACCATTATATTTTTGCTAGGTTTTCGTTTCAATATTTCTTGTAGTGCAATTGTATCTACCTTTGGAATTGAACCTTCTACTACTTCTTGTTGTATTGTAGTTGGTTCTAGAATTGAAATTGGAATGCAAGCAGTTGCCACATTCTCACTTTGTGAATTTCTTCCTATGCCACTTCCACTCCCACTTGTTATTTGCTCAACATAAAATTACCTAAAAATCCAAAACAACATCTTAGTTTTGTTAATGTAATGGACTTGTATGTTTTTGGTTCTAATTATTTTAGTCGGAAAACTAACATATACTAAGTGTGAAGACAACAATCAAAATAGGAAATTGTCACTGTACAACAAAATAGGAAACAACAATCAAAACTTTATTGAATATACAATACAATAGAAAATAGTAATCCAAATACAAAAAGAAAACAACAAACAAATCAAATTAGAAATAGGGAAACAACTTGGTTACCTTAATGGAGAGAAACAAAGTGAGATAGAAAGAAATTGAGACAAAGAAATGGAAACGAGGTCGCGACAGCGGGAAACAATCAAGAGAGGGAAAATGAAGGAGTTGTTAGAGAAATATAAAACTAGAAGAGAAAGGGACGTGGGCTGGCGAAGAGAGAAACTATCAAGATTGCAAGATGAGTGAGGGCGAGGTGGGTGACGAAATTTTAATGAGTAGGTTGTGGGCAGCGAGGTGAGTATTTAGGGATGAGGTGAGGACTAATAAGGATAATACAATATGATTGAGTGCGAGTGAATGATTAGCACATATGATACGAGTGAGTCAATGAGTGTGAGGATGTCAAACAAGGGTTTGAGATATGGCATAACTTAATTGTACTGGTTGTTGCATAAATTTCTATTATTATCTTAACAGGCCAAATTTTTGTGAAAAAAAAAATTATATAAAAAATATGAATAGTGTTGGTTCGGTTTGGTTTTAAAAGCTAAAATCCGATACCTGAACCAATAATCTTTGATTTACATTGGTTTTGTTTGATATTTTACCCAAACCAAAAATAACGGGTAATTTTCATGTTGGTTTGGTTTGGATGTTCGACTTGAGTGGATTTATTTTGTCCACTTATATCCCTAAGAAAAAAGGTTTACATAGCCATCGAATTTAAATGACATGGTATGACACAACTATAAAAAAAAAAAAGGTGCAGTTAATATGTTGCAACTAATCCAAGATGAATGTAAAGATTTGTAAAATAAGCCAACTTGGATTCCTCTAAGTTCAAAATAATATATGACATAAATAAAAGAAATTACAACTCTATGGATAATGCATCTCTTCACACTAACGAATCAATTCCTCATCGGGTGCATTGGAAAAGAATTCTATTATTACTTTTAGATTTCATATTTTAAAATTAATAACACTAAGACATACTTTAGAATTTACAGAAGGAGACAAAAGGGGAAAATTCAATGTATAGTGACTTTCATTTTCGTAATCATCATAATAAAGATAAAAACTACATCGGTCTTCATAAATAATTTGTTTAGATAAGCCCATAACTTTTAAATAATTGTGTACTACTTGTGTTTCAAAAAATAATTAATAATCCAGATTATCAGATATTTTTCTAAAAAAAATTATATGTTCTTTTAGGAGAAATTTGTAAACAAAAAGATTGAGTTCATCAACTTTTGTTATGAGAGAGGATGAAGTCGATAGACAACCAACCAAATACATGTCATCTAATATTGACATATGGGTGGATGTAGTTGGGAGGAAGACAGAGGGAACATTTGGCCTTGGATCTATATCCAAAACCTTGATTCCAAATCAACCAACAATGTTTTTCGATAATTCATAAGAGGTTCATGTTTTGAGAAGTCAAGTTCGGGATTTTAATGAATCTTTGCAAAGAAAAAAGTAAGAAAATTTATTGATGAAGCAATAATTTTAACAAAAAGAAAAAAATATGGTCGAGACCAACAAAAATTTAACCTTTCCCATAGAACATTTAAGATTTGTTGGATCCTCTTCTCGTCCGAGTTCATCACCACAACCCAAAAACAAAACGGATGAAGATAGTAGTGATAATGACATTGGTAGTGATCATATTGAGTAGTATTTGTTTTTATATTGGTAATTGTGTTGCATCAAGTACTTGATTATACGTAGTTATTTTTTGGATCATGCTTTAATTAATACTTTCTTAAGATTTGTGAATATGATATAAATTTGGTTTACAAGTATTGAAATTAAAGACTAATAATTAATACTTCAAAAATGTATTTATAATAATGTTTTCATATACTTTTAGTTGAAATTTTCATATAAATTAAAAAAGCAGAAATATACCTAAATGTCAATCCAATGACACAAACACACCTATTGGATGCACAAGATTGGTTAAAAACCATAATTCGACTAGAATAAGCCACGTGATGACGAAAATGAATGCACAAGCGTGGATAAAAACCCTAATATGACTAGAATAAGCATAAGAATGACAAAAATGACCTAAATGTTAATCCAATGACACAAACAAACATATTTGATGCACAAGATTGGTTAAAAACCCTAATTGGACTAGAACAACCCTCAGGAGGACGAAAATGACTTAAATGTTATTCCAATAACACAAACACACCTATTGCATGCACAAAATTGGTTAAAAACCCTAATTGGAATAGAATAAGACTCGAGGGGATTAAAATGACCTAAATGTTAATCCAATGACACAAACACAACTATTGGATGCACAAGACTGGAATAAAAACTCTAATTCGACTAGAATAAGCATAGGGAGGACGAAAATGAGCTAAATGTTATTCCAATGACACATACAAACATATTTGATGCACAAGATTGGTTAAAACCCTAATTGGACTAGAATAAGCCTAGGGAGGAACAAAATGACCTAAATGTGAATCAAATGACACAAATACAACTATTGGATGCACAAGATTGGTTGAAAACCGTAGTTGGACTAGAATAAGCCTAAGGAGGACGAAAATAACCTAAATGTTAATCCAATGACACATATAAACTTATTGGATGCATAAGAATGGTTAAAAATCCGAATTGGACTATGATAAGCGTAGGGTGGACGAAAATAACCTAAATGATAATCCAATGACACAAGCTGAAAATTTACTACAAATTTTTTTTTTAATTTTTTTTATGTGGAAATAATTTTCATCCGAACTTTTTTATGGAATTATGTTTAGAACACACTAGCAGGAATTGTACTACTAGAACTTCTGCACAAAAAATCATGAGAAAATACCTTAAGTTTACTAAAATTTTGCAGCATATTTTATTTATTGTTCATGCGAAAATATATGCAAGTGCATTACCTGCAAATTCAGAAATCTCCACAAAATAACTATCCACGAAGATTTTACATGGGAAAATATTTTTGCAAGTAATGTGTTTTTGGTTACAATATTCCAAAGGGTTCAACTCTTTTGATTAATGTATAGGTAATAGCTTGTGATCCCAGAGAAAGGACTAACTCATTAAAGTTTAAATCTAAAAGGTTCTTACAAGGTGGTAAGAAGTGTGACGTTGATGTTAAGGGACATAATTTTGGGATTATACTCATTTACGATGGATGTAGAATATGTGTTGGGATGAATATTGATCATTGTATGGTCCAATTTATAACAACTACCTTGACCTATTATTTAAATTGGGAAATAAAATGGTCTCAATGAGAAACAGATGAACATGGATGAAGCTTATGGACTAACTCTTCAACGACTTATGCCATTATCAATGCATCCTAAGCATAGGCTTTCTCCACAAGTGTACTCATCATGTTTATGATTTTGGAAGTTTTTGTTTGGGAATTTATCTTTTTTACTACTTTCATCTATTTTCCTTTAATATGCTTTATTATAATAACAATGTAAATAAATGGGGTTTGAAGTATACTTGGGTGGACATCCCGAAAGGAAATAAGGTGTAAGGTTAGTTGGTGTTAGTATTTTGTCTTTCAAAATTTTGTGTGAATATATAGTTTTATTTGTCGTAAATTTGGAAAAAAATATAGGAGAGCTTATGAAATGTGGCAGATATTTTGAAAGTAGTTTTTTTTAGTGCTGATTAGGACTTGTTGAGGAAAAATTCTAATTTAATGTTTAAAAGATAACAAACATTTTAAATTATATTTTTTTTTTTTAAGATTTTGATCATTATTTTATCCAGCATGTTCTTTTGATTGTTTTAAGATTAATACTAGTAATTGATTTTAATCTTAGTATCCGAGTAACAAAAGAACAAAGAATCAATAATTTTATTTCTTAATAGTCTTGTTAATGTAGAAGAACATTCTCTTTGTTGGGATCAAATAATATAATTTTATTTCTCATATTTAAGCAAGTTTCCTAATCTTAAATACTTTTTTAAGTCAACTCAAAAATGAAAAAATGATCAATTATGTAGTTGACTTCATTTCAAGAATAGTGCATTTAAGAAATATTCCACAAATAAGTTTAAATTGGTAACGGTGAAAGAAAAAAACTATGGTATCAAATAAAAGAATATGTCATAAAGACTTTGATTGATCTATATTCAGTTTTAAAATTTTATTTACACTAATATGAACAAGTCAACTCACACTTTGACAAACGTATGTTGGTTTTGGAAAAGAAAATTATTTGTTCTACCCCTTGCAAGCACAAAAAAACAAAAACCAAGTACATGCAAGTACAAGTGAAAATTGTTGCTTTTTCCTTTCCCCGTGATGCATCAAAAAAGAAACTTATAGTGTCCCCTTGCTCAAATTTAGAAGCTACATTCTTGTCACAAAAATAAGACGAACATTATTCTCTTGAAGACAATAGTCTCTTTGAATTGCACTAAGTTTACTTTATAAGTTCTAGTGTGCAATAACTTTTTTCTCCTACTTTATGAATTCTTGTATGCAACAACTCTTTTCTCTATCATCATATTGAAGCTCTCCACATCTACAAACAGGAATTTATGTTGAACATGAAGAGCAATAGTCTAAGCTACAAATCATCAATCACTTATTTTATTCTTAAGTTAATATCAAGGATAGTTTTTATCATGCATATCTCAGTTTCAAATCTACAAAATCAAGCTCCATATTTCCGATTGTGCTAATACATTTCCTTTGTTTCTCAAATGTGTGATTCTCTTTAACTTAATCTTTCACTTTTGCATATTATTCACACTACATCACTTCCATTTACATTTCTCATAATACATTTCTTATATCATTCTCTTTGTTTTATACTAACATTTTTATCCAAGTGACAACTTGATAAATTTTCTTTTGATTTCAATTTCGAAATGCCACAATTTAAACCTCTTGTTCTTTTCATATACTATTCAACTTTAGAACTCATGTGATGTTTGGTTGAAATTCGAGGTTGACCTATCAAATACTTGTCATTTTCAATAGGTGATGATTGAAGTAGCAATATCAATCACAAGGAAGGGGGGTTTGAATTGTGATTCATTTTTAAAACTTAATTCCTGCTTTTAATTTTAAACTATCCCAAAATCAATCTTGTTTAGAATAAAAATACAAAACGTTGTTTCTTAGTGAAAATAAATTAAACAAATTATTTATATGTGATCAATGATTGTGAATGAGAAATAATTAAGGATAAAAATAATGAATGAGAATCACACAACGATATATATTGGTTCACCCAAGGTGGGCTACGTCCAACCCCCATAATTTATGAACTTTTTCACTAATGTTCTTTACACAAGAACGCTCTTGCTTTCATACAAACCTTTTTTCCATCATTCTTGATCAGTTACGGTTTTCATCTTTCAACCCTGAAATGATTTCTTAAAATTACCTTTCACTCCATAAAGGATTTTTACACGTACCTTTAATCACAAAAAGGATTTTTACAAACCATTCAAACTATCTTTAAGAATATAATCTAGAGTTTCAAAGGAAATTATAAAAGATGGTTGAAGGATCATAATCTACTCAAGACTTGTTTGAATTTGATTTTCAGCAAAAATTCAGTAAAAATACCATTCAATCTAGTGTAATAAAAATGGGGCTTTTTTTATTAGAGAGCTTTGATTTCTTAAGTATGATAGTTTTAGTGATGAATTGATTACACTTAAAACACTTGTTTTTGTCTTCACCTTGAGGTTCTTCATTTAGGCATGAAAGATTGATGATAGGTCATATAGTCGTTACTGATCCAGTTGTTTAGAGTGATCTTTTAATAGACATGTGTTCTATTTTATCTAGAACGTTCTTGCTTTGTAACCAGAACATTATTTGTTTGTTCTTGAGTAAATAATGTGATTCAGAGCTTTTAGCAGTTGTTTGGTGCTAGTTTTTCTGCTTTGACGCAAGTTAAGCTTTCATCAAAAGGTGCAGCGTCAATGTCCATTTCATCCTTGTTGTGCTAAATGTACTTGTTCATATGCCATCAATCTGGAGATTGATCTTGTTATTGCTCATGATGTTGTTTTGCTTCTTTTAACCTTTGGGACTTGATCATGGTTCTAAGTTTCCTTGATATTTGTTTTACTTATGATTTGTATTTTGGGAAATAATTCATTTCATTTTTATCTTTAAAACAAATTATTTAGAAGGATCTTGGTTTGCCTTGATTGCTACTCTTATGAACCAAAATGTTCATTTATATACCAGAATGATCTTTTAAAAAACAAAATGCTCTTTTGTTGTTGTATATGATTACCTATCCTCGAATAATACACTAAAAAACACAAGTTAAAAAACACACAATTAGAATCATGATTAGAGATTAATTAACTTGTTTGTTTATCTTCAAAACATTAATTTGGGATTGTGTCTCAACAATCTACCTTTCTTTTATGATGACAGACATGTTAATTAAATTTTAATTTTGATTATCATAATATTATCTAGGCTTAATTGCAGTTCTGGTCCCCCTATTTTAGCTTAATCATGAAAGTAGTCCTCCCATTTTATTTCTCCTTAGTTTTGGTCCCCCAAATAGAATTTTGGTCCAAAACTTGATAAATTGCCCTTTTTTAAGTCACACTATACCATCTATGGTCATAGATTTCAGGTACAGTTGTTGAACAACGAGAACTTGAGGCATGACGTGACTTAAATAAATGCAAAAAATGAAACTTCATCAAGTTTTAGACCAAAATTCTGTTTAGGGAACCAAAAGTGGTAAGAAATAAAATATGGGGACTACTTTCGCGATTCAACTAAAATAGGGAGGCCAAAACTACAATCAAGTCTATTATCTAAGTGAACTTGTTAAAAAGCACCCTGTAAATTTTTGCTTCAAGTAATAGATATCAACTTTTAACCATAATATATCTTCTTCATTAATAATCAATATATTGTCCGTACATATGGTTCAAAATAAAAATTAAGATGCACAAAAGTACATATTGAGATAAAAAAATACTTCTTAAATCTAATAAGTAGTTATCCCTGTTTGTCACAACATAAAGTGTTGGGAGCAACACTTAGAGAAAGCAGAATTAAAACGATAATGATGGAGACGACTTCCCAGAGGACGAAGATATGGAAGACCTGCGGAGATCAGGGAACATTAGAGGTGAGTTAGATAGTAATGGTTCAAGTCCTAACTTGGGCTCTAACTAAGAGACCATCCAATCCCTTAAGATTTCATTCTCCTTATCTTGATGGGCCTGCATATTTGTAAGACCCTTAATTTTTAAATCCCAAATTATACTATTTAAGGGTATTTTGTGTTGAATTTCTTAGGCTTTTACCCCAGTTTTTGGTTATTAGTGAGTTAAATGCCAAAAATATATTTTTGGAAATTAGATTAAAATTATTTGTCGTATAATAATTTATTTAGGTTACGAAGAATTTAATACCAGGCAATTTTGTTAAAAATATATCTGGCTGCAGAAAAATTTATCAGTCAATTAAGTTGCGACGAGGGTAGATATTTTTAACAAAAAGTGGTTTGGGAAATGATGGGTGAAATGGTAATTTTATGAAATATCTAGATATTTTTAGATATTTGTGATATATATATATATAGAAAGAAAAGGAAATGAAGGAAAAAGGAAAGAAATAGAAAGGAAGGAAAATAGAAGAAAGGAAAAACAAAGGAAAATGAAAAGGAAATAAAACAAAACATTTCTTCCTCTCTCTACTGCCTCGCGAAACCCATTCTCTCTTCTTCTCTTCTTTTGCTTTCTTTACTTTCTTTGCTTTCTTTTACTTCAAGAAAAGAAACCCAAGGCTTGGTGGGTGAGAAGGCAAGGATTTCTCAGCTTCATTCTTCTCCTTTGATTTAAAAACGGAGAAACACAGTGTTGGCGTTTTCAAAACCGTCAAACACAAATCTCCATATTTCATCTAGATCTAAGTTTCATTTGGTGAGGAGATAGAAGGGAAAGTTTCTCACCTCCATGCTACGATGCTAGTGAGGCAACTTTGGAAGGGACGTCGCAAGCAGAGATTTTATCAGAATTACTCGCGGTACCGTAATTCCTCATTAAAGCTAACGTTAAGGTAAGCGCTCCTTCCAAAATTTTAGTTTGCATTTAGGGACTTATTTGTGGTTGTGTGGAAAAGAAATTTTCTAGGGTTGAAGTGTTGATTTGGGGAAAATGAATTTAATGCTTTTATGGGTGAAATTTTAGAGTTGGGTTTTTGGTGATATTGATGAGTGTTTCGTGGAAAATGAATTTAACTCATTTATGTGTCGTTTTGAGGAAATGAAATTTTATATGTTTGAGTGGTGGGTTGTGATGATTTGTGGTGGCCGTGTTTGACGTGTTCATAACTAATACTTATAAATTTTGAGATGTGTTTGTGTGGAATTTGTGGAAAAATGAATTGATGTGATTTGGTGTGAATTGTGGATTGAAATTGAGAATATGTCTGAGTATGTTCTATCTAGAATTGGAAAATCATTAGAGTTAAACGAGTATTAAAAATGAGGAATCTTTTAATATCTCTATATACTTATTGTTTGTAGTGAAAATTGTTAGAGTTAAATGAGTATTAAGAATGGGGAATCACTTAATATCTGCATTTACTTAATGATTGTCGTCGAAATTGTTCAAGTTAAATGAGTATTAAGAATGGGGAATCTCTTAATATATGCATTTACCTAATGATTATCGTCAAAATTGTTAGAGTTAAACAACTATTAAAAATGGGGAATCTTTTAATATCTCTGTTTACATAATGATTATCGTGAAAATTGTTAGAGTTAAATGAGTATTAAAAATGGAGAATCTTTTAATATTTGCATTTACTTAACGATTGTCGTGGATAGAGTTAGAGTATGCTCATGCATTTCATAGTACATGGCGACCAGATGGGCCATGGTGATAGTGGTGATCGGATGGGCCACGAGATGATTCCATGTGATTTGTTGGTTCATCTTATCCTTGTGGAGATTGTCGCGTCATGTAAGGTCTGCGATAGGCTGCACATTTTTGGTAAATCATGTTGACCCTTAATAGGTGGCACCTCGGTAAATAGTACTTCGGCCTGTGATAGGCGGTACATTTACGATTTACGTTTTTAGTAAATCGTGTTGACCCGTGATATGTAGCACCTCGGTAATATAGTACTTCGGCCTATGATAGGCGGTACAATTATGATTTACAGCCCTTCGAGGAGGGTTTTGGTTTGGAATTCCGAGTCCATGCATTTTGGCATATACACATTGCATTAGGGTGCTTGGCACGCGGGTCATGTTTGATTTAAGATTGTGATTGAGTGTTTGAACTCAAGTCGTCATGGTGATTGTGTTATAATTGCCAAGTATGGATGTTTTGGAATTGCGTGTAAGTGTGGTTGATTGGAAAACCTTTTCGAAACTTAAGTTGTCGTGGTTATTGTGTTATAATTGCCAAGTGTGGATGTTTTGTAATTGTTTGTAAGTGTGATTGATTATAAAACCTTTTCGAAACTAAAGTTGTCGTCGTGATTGTGTTATAATTGTCAAGTGTGGATGTTTTAGAA
The DNA here is from genome assembly GCA_037974835.1 of Cicer judaicum. NCBI lineage: Eukaryota > Viridiplantae > Streptophyta > Magnoliopsida > Fabales > Fabaceae > Cicer > Cicer judaicum. Next base: position 2,577,757 of record JBBPBS010000233.1, on the reverse strand, counting down.
TTGTTTGTATGTGTGATTGATTGCAAAACCTTTTCGAAACTTAAGTTGTCATGGTGATTGTGTTATAATGGCAAAGTGTGGATGTTTTGGAATTGTTTGTAAGTGTAATTGATTGCAAAACCATTTAGAAACTCAAGATGTTGTGGTGATTGCGCTATAATTGTTAAGTGTGATTGTTTGGATTTGTGTGTAAGTGTTGATTGGTTTCGAAACCCTTTAAAAAGCTGAATTTTGTTGTTTTTCTGCTCCTGTCTGATGTGTATTCGAATACAGACATGTTGTTATTCTACTAACTTGCTGTGTAGTCGAATACAGAAGGTTGTATTCGAATACAGACATGCGGAATGCTGAAACAACCATGTATTCAAATATAGAGATGTTGTATTCGAATACAGCAGTGTTGTTTTGTTAAAAACTTCATTTTTCAACCTTGTTTATGCATGTTTGGCATATGGAAACCCTTTTAAGGTGCATGCTAAGTTGAAAGGTTATTTTGTGTATTTAAAACTTGAATGTTATGTGTTAATTTATAATTTCGGTTTGTGACCCTTTACAACTATTGTGGAAATTTGGGCTTTGTCCTCATATGAGAACCAGGACCATCCTATCGGTTAGTACCTGTGGATGGGAATGTAGTGGGACACACCTAACTGGAGCTGTGTTAGGAGGATCTTGCGGGGCGCGTGAAGATCATATTAGGTTGACGTATAGGGACTAGATGTCTTTCTTTTGGGATGTGTTTATTTTAATTTGGAAGACTGTAGCTATACTAATATTGTCAGCTTGACATTTTATTATGATGGGATCCATGTACCACTTTTTTATGTGTAAATACTTTGGATTCTTATTTCAAAAACTATTCTGCTGCTTGTAAATTATGTTGACTTATTTGTCCTTGTGTACGAATTGAATATTAATCCAAAACTATTTCCTTATTTATTTCACTTTCTTTCTTTGATATAATGAATAGATTTGAAAAAAAATACACTCGCGCTGTTAAAAATTGGGGTGTTACAATTGTGGAATTAGAGCTTTGGTTTTGGATTTATTTTGGGCTGTGGATCCCTTGGTTTAGGTTGTAGGTTAACCTATAGGTTGGGAGTCATTATCTAATAATGCGTCGAGGTAATTGGTCTAAGTTTCCAGATCAAGGATAGTTATTATGTGTTGATATATTCGAAAGTTAGTTTTGGAATTATCCGAAGTGGTGTTGACACTCTTCTTGATGTTGGTTTTGGGGAAACACTACCTTCAAGAAGGAACGACGTTGCCAGAATGAACGTTAGTAGGGATGATCAAATGGTTGAAGCTACGAATAACATGAATATTTCTGTTGTTGCACAGACAACTGTAAAGACTCTGCGGGGTCTGGAGAAGAAGGAAAGAGAGATCTATGCTATTAGGCAAGAGGATTGAAAGAATTTTGTCATTACCATCCTCCAGATTTCAAGGGTGATGAGAACTTAGAAAAAAGTTGATAAGTAGATTCAAGAAGTGGAAAAGATCTTCGAGATGACAGATTGTAGGGCAGAGTTGAAGCAAATCAGGACGGCATGGAATTTATGAAATGGTTCCAAGGACACAAAAGCTATGTGTTGGTGTTAACTCGAAGATGATGAGTATGGATGGATTAAAGTTAGACTAATATCATATTTCATGTAAAGATCTAAGAGAAGAACTTTTTAAGAAGAGTATTAGATGTTCGTCTAGTAGATTTCAGGATGAGACCGGATGAAGTTTGATAATTGCCAAAGAGGTGTGAACACCATGGAATTATTGAGAAGACATGGATTCCATTTGGAATAGCATTTGGTGCTTAGGTGTCAATGAAAGAGACTTGTATTGAAGTTAAGGGGCGTTGCACATTACGAGTAAATACTCCTTTGGTTAGATAAAATACGCTTTGAGGAATAGTCGATACATTGAGGGATAAAGTCGAGCATTCGAGTTAGACTAGATTCACAACTTGGATTATTAAGTATGAATCTCATGACGAGTATATGAGTGAGACTATATATTTTGTTGATAAGTGACAAATCTCTTTGTGGTTTAGGAGATAGTAAATATGGATAGTGATATTGGATGAAACTATAGAAACGTAAGTGTGAATTTTGAGCGATGTTCGGAAAAACATAATGAGTTAAGCCTTGATGTATTGAACTCTATGTTACCATTGAGTGGAATTTGAAGTATCGAGTACGAGAATACTTCAAGATTGCGGTAATATAAGTTTTGAGAGTTTATTAAAGGATGGAAATTACTAAGAGGATGTTAATATTTTGATAGGTTGGAAGGATTATTCGAGATTTGACCCTAAAATGGTTGATTTTTTTTAGTTGATGATTTAAAATCCACAAGGTTGGATGGAGGACCAAGTAATGCTTAAAACTTTCATAATCGAAGGAGTTGAGGCAGGCAAGTGATAAATAATTCATGTTAAGGATGGAAGTGTTTGGAGATTTTGGGGATCAAATTTTAGAATCCTATTAAATGATAGAAAGTGAAAAAAGAAGAGATGTAATGAATGATTTATAATTTAGTTGTTGGTCTTGGGAAATCAAGCGTTGAGATTTAAAATGAGTGTTTTATTGACTAGATGAACAATGAAAGGTATGTGGGTCTTTGAGATATTTTACTACAAAATTTATGAGGATGAAGTTATAGATAATTATTTCTTAGGAAATGCTTATGGGGAACGTTTGAGAAATAATTCTTTAGGACGTTCGATTGTTAGCATTCTTTTAGTTTGTATCTCGGTGAAGGTTGTGAAGGAATAAGAATCTAGTGAGTGAACCAAATATTGGAAAATGTGCCAAGAAAGTTGTTAGAGCAGCACATAGAGATATAGCTTATGACAATTAAAGATTCAGGAAAGGAATTATCTCACCTATAATTCAAATATTATTATTATAAAGATATGCCAACGATATAAAGGCATTACTTGAGTGCATGTCATGGGGGTTGTTATTGTGTTCGTCAATCAAAGGAGTTAAATGTTTGTTTGATAGGAAACAATTGAACATGAAATGGAAAAGTTTGGTGGAAATTAGTAAGCCTTGATTTATTGGAATCACTATAATGAAGATGTATCAAGGTTCGAGGTAGAAATTTAAGGTTTGTATAAACGAAAAAGTGATGGAGTGAATACAATGCGTTTGACCTGTCATAATGAAAGAATAATCATCAAGTTGCAAATGAAGGACACAGCAAAATTGAGAAGTATCAGAATGAATGTTGGCAGTAGATGTAGGAGAATTATTTTTGAGTTTGTGCATAATTGCGAAGTATGTAAGAAATTTTCTAATGAAGCGTGAATTTGAGGTGTTAGGCATGAGACAAATGTAGACCTTGATATGTGAATTAAATTCAAGTTGGATTTTGTTGGAAATGTGACTCTTGAAATGAAGTACTAAACTGAAAAGAAGGTTATGTGTCCTAAGTAGTATAGTCTTCGGCATGATTTCAAAAATATTTGAGGAAGCTTGGATCACCAAGCAGATGTGGGGAGAGAATTATTAAAGTTATAATTGGAAGAACATATTGATAAGAACACTATGGTTGACGTAGTTGTAAGACAAAAGAAAAATCGAGGATTTGTGGACAATTGAGAAATTTAGGAGTCCACGACTGTAGTGATTGTTTTGTTCTCAGTGTGTTGGTGTCATACTTAGTGTTTCGGTTTGGTACCAAATGGATGTTTTGTACCAAGTGGATGCAAATGAGGCTATTTGACATAGCTATGGGAAATTGTATTTCGTCGACAGGATCATAGTTATAGGAAAATAAGGCAAACTCAGTGAACCTTGAGAATATTGTTGACTGCATGTACATTAGGATAACATTAAGTGCAAGTCGCGGGGAGCACCATTACAGTTTGGTTAAGATAGTCCAAGCCACCATAATGGTTGTTGGTTATTTATTGACAAACTAAGGAACTGATCATCCTTAATCTCTTGTTGATAGTAGACAAAATCATGTTGAATGGAATGGATGAGCCTTATCGACTATGGATGTGTGTAGAGTTATTAAGCACCCTATGAAAAGGGGTAGGCAACACTTTCTTCGAGAAGGCTGGATGAATCAAGTTGTGCCTTGTATGTTGAACTTGAGTACAAACCTAGTGTGGATCGTTACTCGTACTTTAAGTTTCGAGGACAAAAATTATTTTAGGGGGGTAGTAATGTAAGACCCTTAATTTTTAAATCCCAAATTATACTATTTAAGGGTATTTTGTGTTGAATTTCTTAGGCTTTTAGCCCAGTTTTTGGTAATTTGTGAGTTAAATGTCAAAAATATATTTTTGGAAATTAGATTAAAATTATTTGTCAGATAATAATTTATTTACGTTACGAAGAATTTAATACCAGGCAATTTTGTTAAAATATATATTGTTGCAGAAAATTTGATCAGTCAATTGAGTTGCGATGAGGGTAGATATTTTTAACAAAAAGTGGTTTAGGAAGTGATGGGTGAAATGGTAATTTTATGAAATATCTAGATATTTTTAGATATTTGTTATATATATATATAGAAAGAAAAGGAAAGGAAGGAAAAAGAAAGGAAGGAAAATAGAAGAAAGGAAAAATAAAGGAAAATGAAAAGGAAAGAAAACAGAACGTTTCTTCCTCTCTCTACTGCCTCGCGAAACCCATTCTCCCTTATTCTCTTCTTTTTCTTTCTTTGCTTTCTTTTACTTCAAGAAAAGAAACCCAAGGCTTGGTGGGTGAGAAGACAAGGATTTCTCAACTTCATTCTTCTCCTTTGATTCAAACACGGTGTTGGTGTTTTCAAAACCGTCAAACATAAATCTCCACGTTTCTTTTAGATCTAAGCTTCGTTAGGCAAGGAGATAGAAGGGAAAGTTGCTCACCTCCACACTACGATGCTAGTGAGCAAACTTTGGAAGCGACGTCGCGAGCGGAGATTTTATCGGAATCACTCGCGGTACCGTAATTGCTCGTTAAAGCTAACGTTAAGGTAAGGGCTCCTTCCAAACTTTTAGTTTGCATTTAGGTACTTATTTGTGGTTGTGTGGAAAACAAATTTGTTAGGGTTGAAGTGTTGATTTGAGGAAAATGAATTTAATGATTTTATGGGTGAAATTTTAGAGTTGGGTTTTTGGTGATATTGATGAGTGTTTCGTGGAAAATGAATTTAACTCATTTATGTGTTGTTTTGAGGAAATGAAATTTTATATGCTTGAGTGGTGGGTTGTGATGATTTGTAGTGGTCGTGTTTGACGTTTGCATAACTAATACTTATAAATTTTGAGATGTGTTTATGTGGATTTTGTGGAAAAATGAATTGATGTGATTTGGTGTGAATTGTGGATTGAATTTGAGAATATGTCTGAGTATGTTTTGTGTGGAATTTGAAAGTCATTAGAGTTAAATGAGTATTAAATATGGGGAATTTTTAATATCTCTGATTTACTTATTGTTTGTAGTGAAAATCGTTAGAATTAAATGAGTATTAAGAATGGGGAATCTCTTAATATCTGCAATTACTTAATGATTATCGTCGAAATTGTTAGAGTTAAATGAGTATTAAGAATGGGGAATCTCTTAATATATGCATTTACCTAATGATTATCGTCAAAATTGTTAGAGTTAAATGAGTATTAAAAATGGGGAATCTTTTAATATCTCTGTTTACTTACTGATTGTCGTGAAAATTGTTAGAGTTAAATGAGTATTAAAAATGGGGAATCTTTTAATATCTGCATTTACTTAATGATTGTCGTGGATAGAGTCAGAGTATGCTCATGCATTTCATAGTACATGGCGACTAGATGGGCCATGGTGATAGTGGTGATCGGATCGGCCACGAGATGATTCCATGTGATTTGTTGGTTCATCTTATCCTTGCGGGGATTGTCGCGTCGTGTAAGGTCTGTGATAGGCTGCACATTTTTGGTAAATCGTGCTGACCCGTGATAGGTGGCACCTCGGTAAATAGTACTTCGGCCTGTGATAAGCGGTACATTTACGATTTACGTTTTTAGTAAATTGTGCTGACCCGTGATATGTAGCACCTTCGTGGAGGGTTTTGGTTTTGAATTCCGAGTCCATGCATTTTGGCATATACGCATTGCATAAAGGTGCTTGGCACGCAGGTCATGTTTGATTTAAGATTGTGATTAAGTGTTTGAACTCAAGTCGTCATGGTGATTGTGTTTTGGAATTGGGTGTAAGTGTGGTTGATTGGAAAACCTTTTCGAAACTTAAGTTGTCGTGGTGATTGTGTTATAATTGCCAAGTGTGGATGTTGTTTTGGAATTGTTTGTAAGTGTGATTGATTGCAAAACCTTTTCGAAACTTAAGTTGTCATGGTGATTGTGTTATAATTGTCAAGTGTGGATGTTTTGGAATTGTTTGTAAGTGTGATTGATTGCAAAACCTTTTCGAAACTTAAGTTGTTGAGGTGATTGTGTTATAATTGTCAAGTGTGGATGTTTTGGAATTGTTTGTAAGTGTGATTGATTGCAAAACCTTTTCGAAACTTAAGTTGTTGAGGTGATCGTGTTATAATTGTCAAGTGTGGATGTTTTGGAATTGTTTGTAAGTGTGATTGATTGCAAAACCTTTTCGAAACTTAAGTTGTTGAGGTGATTGTGTTATAATTGTCAAGTGTGGATGTTTTGGAATTGTTTGTAAGTGTGATTGATTGCAAAACCTTTTCGAAACTTAAGTTGTTGAGGTGATCGTGTTATAATTGTCAAGTGTGGATGTTTTGGAATTGTTTGTAAGTGTGATTGATTGCAAAACCATTTCAAAACTCAACATGTTGTGGTGATTGCGCTATAATTGTTAAGTGTGATAGTTTGGATTTGTGTGTAAGTGTTGATTGGTTTTGAAACCCTATAAAAAGATGAATTTTGTTGTTTTTCTGCTGTTGTCTGATGTGTATTCGAATAAAGCAAGTTGTATTCGAATACAGACATGTTGTTTTGCTACTGACTTGGTATATAGTCGAATACAAAAGGCTGTATTCGAATACAGACATATTGTTTTTGCTGTTGAATGCTGAAACAGCCTTGTATTCGAATACAGCAGTGTTGTTTTGTTAAAAACTTCATTTTGCAACCTTGTTTATAAATGTTTGGCATATGGAAACCCTTTTAAGGTGCATGCTAAGTTGAAAGGTTATTTTGTGCATTTAAAAACTTAAATATTATGTGTTAATTGTTAACTTCGGTTGGTGACCCTTTACAACTATTGTGGAAATCTGGGCTTTACCCTCATATGAGAACCAGGACCATCCTATCGGTTAGTACTTGTGGATGGGAATGTAGTTGGACACACCTGACTGGAGCTGCGTTAGGAGGATCTTGCAGGGCGCGTGAAGATCACTCTAGATGTATAGTTTTTGTAGAATGATCAGATTAGGTTGACGTATAGGGACTAGATGTCTTTCTTTTGGGATGTGTTTATTTTAATTTGGAAAACTGTACCTATACTAATATTGTAAGGTTGACATTTTATTATGATGGGATCCATGTACCACTTTTTGATGTGTAAATACTTTGGATTCGTATTTCAAAAACTATTCCACTGCTTGTAAATTCTTTTGACTTATTTGTCCTTGTGTACAACTTAAATATTAATCCAAAACTATTTCCTTATTTATTTCTCTTTCTTTCTTTGATATAATGAATTGTTTTGAAACACAAAAAAAATACACTCGCGCTGTTAAAAATCTGGGTGTTACACTATTAATGATAGTTTAGAGGGCTGTAAAAATATAGGGGATGTCCTTACGAGTATTTGAAGTGTCCTTCTCAATTTTCAAACACTTTGGAGGATGAGAGTCTTCATCCACTTGTTAGGGAGATAGAGAAGGTTGTTTTGGAGAAAGAGCTACTACAATAAAAAAAGGAATATAGTGTGGAAACATCGAGCCAATGGTGGAAAAAGTCTCACACATTGATTGTGCTTGAGGGAATGAGGAATAATAAAGATCCATTTCTAGCAAGGCAAGGATATGGTGTTTTGTGGAGATACAAAAATTGAAGACACGTGAGAGGTTATTTCACAATGAATTTGTGAACACAGATGGCTATGACAAATTGGATTTTGAGGGGAGTGAGGGGGTGGGATACCAAAAGTAGGATTAAATTTAGGAAGGGTGGAATGAGTTTTAGTATCATTGAAAGAAAGAGTGTTATGTTGAAACAAAGAACATTCTTGAGAAATGTTGATTCCAAAACTATGAGTGTTTGGATTTAAGAATGTTTTTCTCTTAGAACACTTTCTTTTGTTGGAACCAGGAAAGAAATGAGTTTGATTTTGATGGATGTTTAGAGTTGAAGTAATGGATGAACCTTTCTTTATGTGTGAAATGTTTTTGGAAGAAAACTTTGAAATTTTGAGGATGGATTGTTCAATGGAGAAAGGGACATTGAAATATCTAAAAACTTTGGTGATAATCATACTGTAAGGAACGATATTTCTCTTGTAATCTCTATTGGTGGAGGAAATCATGTTTTGGATGATGATATATGGAAGGTGTAGTTTTTGGCAATAAAGGAAGTGATAAATAACTAGAGCATCGTTCTTAGAGACATACTTGTGGCTACCACAATGGTGATGGATTCAATGTTTATTGATATTGTTAAAAAAAATGGAAGAGGTTCCAAATCCGCAAACACATTGTTGGTTGAGCTAGGGATAAAGAGCTCATTCAAAACCATATCTTTGTTGACCTTTAGGGCATAATACCAATCTTTCCCAAATATTTTTGGTCCTACAGTGGGTAAATGTAAGATTCCAGCTAAGATAGTAGGAGTAAGTTGTATTTATGCCCCTTTTAATATGGAAACAAGCAGAGCTTTATTGGGAAAGGCTTGAGCTTTGCAATAAAAATCTTGAATGACTTCAAGATAAAAGGAGTTTGAAATCATAAATTATGACTAGCTAATGGCGTTTCAACAAGTGTATTGAATCGTTGCAAGTAATAATAAAATGGTAGTAGCGAGTGTCGAACTCAAGGATTGTGTTTTACTATTGAATTATATTTAATTACTAAAATTGAACAAAATATTTCCAAATTGAATGAAATAATATTTAAAATTAACAACTGTAATAAAATTGACCCTATATAATGAGAAAAATGTCAGGGATGAGTTTCACTTCAAATCCAACCTTGGTGTCTAATTTGATCCTAGTTACTAAATTCCTTTATTGAATTATTACCGAATTCTCTTTATTATTCTTGCCCTAATGTCTTAGTGATAGAACCTTTAATTTCGAAGTAACCTCTAATTCCTTAGTAGATTTAAGATTATAATTAAGTATTACTGTACAAGAATCCTCTTTTTAAACTATTGTCTTCGCAACTAATTTAATTGGTTTCATGACATTCATCTATCCTTAGACTACAAACACATGAATTTCTCATCTCAAGCATTTGTAAAGTGCACTCCCGTTTAAAAATACGAATCGTATAACATTTTAATGTTGATCAAGCAATAAAAAGCATTAAGCACATAGATGAGAAAATTAATTCAATAAACTCATTCATATAATTAGAAATCAAATCATAAAAATAAGGGTTTTATATTGTTACACTGATCCCTAACAAATAGGGTTTAGTTACTCATGACAAAGATATAAAAGATAGAGATTAGAGAAGAATTACAAGAAAAATTCATTAATGATTCTTGATAAAACTACTACAATGGTGTTAGAAACGGTCGTCTTTGAGTTTCTATGCTAGGACAGAAGTCTCCCCACTTTCCAGTAGTCAAAAAGATGCCTATTGATCCGCTGTCGTACACGGGTCAAATACAATTGATAAAATTTAAATAGAGGTAATAACTCAAATCGCTACACAAGGACTTCTGATATAATAATAATAAGCGAATTGAAAATTGAAATTAACAAGGGGTTTTTTAGAATTTTTATTTAACAGATGACCAAAACGATTAATCCACTTATTCGAGTTTCAAACCTATCACAGATTCTATCAATGAGTTTAATTTCTAATTTATGATTCTATTCTTATTTGACTATAAAATTGATCAAACAAGCGTAATCAATCCTATGTGAATTTGGTTTCTATGATTGGATTAAGCATCACAATCATCAAAATATTACAATTAACGATCAAGCGTCGCAAAATTATAATTCAATTAAATTAGAAACCGAAACCAAATTCTATCAAATAAATTTAATCAATCCTATTGAAATTCAATTTAAGCAATCAAAATATCATTATAATCAAATAAACAAGAATAGAATCATGAATAGAAATTGACAGTGTAACCTGAATCTCAAGGTGTTGATGAAACTCTGAACTCATTGATTAATCTTATAAAATTAGTCTTCCATGAAATTAAAATAACACTATTTATTTCTTGTAACAATTTGAATCCTAATTTTTTCTTCCTTAGAAAAGAAACAAAACTGCCAATATAAAGTAATTGATATTGGACTTTAGGGTTTAGGATTTAAAAACAAGTGACCCACTAATTAAAATTATTACAAAAATTCATATTACGAAATTTACAATTTCAGCCCAGTAAAGTTCGGAATTGGTCTTTCCTTCCAACACAGAAGTTGTAGCTCAAATTTTTATCTTTCCAATGTCTGCTCATATGTGTCAATCCGATATCCAGAGCTCAAGTTATGACCTACACAGCGAGAAAGAGTCAAAATGTAAATAATATAATTAAAATACAAATAATAAAATTACAATTCAAATTCGACCTAAAGTTTAGAAACAAACTAAAAATATTAATCTAAGCTATAAAGAGCTTTTAAAGTACCAAACTAAAAACCTAAAAACATGTGCCCAAATGCTATGATCAAATTCCCCCACACTTAAACTTTTGCACTTCGAGCAAAACAATGCATGTGATTCCAAATATTTTTATGAATGCAAGTGGTGAGAGAGAAAAATATTTCTAGCTTAAGGAAATTATGAATAGTTTTGTTATCACAACCAAGGAAAACAAGAGGACAAGTTACTAAAATATGGATCATAAGTGATAGAGTCCTCTCGGGATATAAAATTCTCTCAAAGTGTTTGGGCTATTGTTTATACTCAAAACACATCATGAAAACTAGGACTACCATAGGCTTGACAAGCCTCTATAATCTATATTTGGAACACATGCAGATAATGATCAAAAGGTCTTTATTTAGGTTGTAATGTGGCCAAGGTAAGGGTGAGATAATCCTAAGGAGACTAGGGCTGAAAATCAAAGAGCATAAAGGAGTACTGATGAAGAGAGAAAAACATTAAGTAACTCAACAAAACATCATTAACTTTTATTTTCATAGTCTCTTTGTTCATAACACAACCATTTTTCCTCATATATATATATATATAACTTTTTTTTTTCTTTCTTCTTTTTTTTTCATCACTCTCGAACAAGTTGAGCACCCCTAAATTTATGTAAGGAAACACTCCTTTATCCCCCAAGATTGAGGAAATTCATTGTTTTTCACTTTTAGGCTTGTAATGAGCTATATAACAAAAAATGGGGTAATTAGGCTCAAATGGGCTTATTCAAATGGATAATTGTAGGGTAGGCTTATTTGGCTGGTAGCTTAATTAGAAACAAATGCCTAGATCATTTCAATATATGCATGCAGACAAGAGTCAAGTCAAATTATGGCGTAACTAGTAATCATGAGTGAGATAACACACAAGAAAAAGAAAAGGATGGAAAAATGTATTCCATTCATAATAAGGCTCAACAATCTCACAAAGGTTAATGACTTATCACAAATGATACATAATTTAGCATTTTTATCCAATTTATTTTACCAAGAATGCAAAAATACTATCTAATCATGTCAATCCAAACAAACTCTCAATATTTACAACCATAAAATCTGATGAAAAGCATGCAATGCAATGTCCATTATTTTTTTTTTATTTATTATTATTATTATTATTACTTTTTTTTTTAGAATTATGAGAATTAAAATCATAACAAATAGAATCCTAAATAATATCCCCACACTTAAATTACACATTGTCCTCAATGAAAGTAACAAGTATAAAATAAGAGTAAGAAAAGGGAGCTCCCTGTTTAAACTTCAATGTAAGTGGGCTTTTCCAAGGAGAGTTCTTCTATGGTAGAATCTTCAAGCACAAGGTTCTCATGGAATAGCTTGAAGGGTTGTCCTTTTACTTTGAACCTTTTTTCGGTGTTTTCACTTTTTATTTCCACTGCACCATGAGGAAAAATGTTAGTAACAACAAAAGGGCCAATCCACTTCGATCGAAGTTTCCCAGCCATAATTTTCAATCGGGAGTTGAATAATAAAACTTTTTGGCCAATGGAAAATTTCTTCCTAGAAATCATCTTATCACGGAAGTACTTAGTTTTCTCCTTATAGATGTGAGAGTTCTCATAAGCTTCGAGTCTAAGCTCTTCAAGTTGTTGTAATTGAAGCTTTCTCTCCAAACCTGCTTTCGCCATCTCAAGGTTACAACTCTTGACCGCCCAATAAGCACGGTGCTCTATTTCTACTGGGAGGTGGCATGCCTTACCAAACACAAGTCGATAAGGGGACATTCCTATTGGTGTTTTGTAGGTTGTTCTAAGAGCCCAAAGAGCTTCTTCAAGTCAGTGGCTCCAATCTTTCTTGTTTGGCTGCACCATCTTTTCTAAGATCTGTTTGATTTCCCTATTTGAGACTTTAGCTTGCCCATTAGTCTTGGGATGATAAGGTGTAGAAACTCTATGCACAACCCCATACTTCTGAAGCAAAGCATCCATGGTGCAGTTGCAAAAATGAGTGCCTTGATCACTTATGATGGCTCGGGGTATTCCAAACCTGCAAAAAATATTTGATCTGATAAAACCTGCAACAACTTTAGAATCATTAGTCCTAGTGGGTATTGCTTCTACCCACTTCAAAATATAATCAACAACTAGTAAAATATAGACATAACCAAAAGATACAGGGAAATGGCCCATAAAGTCAATGCCCCACACATCAAATACTTCACAAAAAAGCATAGGTTGTTGAGGCATCTCACTCCTACGAGTGATTGTTGTTCATGTTATTTGGCACTATTCACAAGTTTTGTAAGTCTCAAAAGCATCTTTAAACAAAGTAGGCCAAAAGAAACCCGAGTCTAAGACTTTTCTTGTTGTCCGTTGAGGACCATAATGTCCTCTAGTTGGAGAGGCATGACAAAAATGAAGAATGGATTGAGCCTCATGGTGGGAAACACATCGCCTAATCACCTGGTCACTACAGAATTTCCACAGATATGGATCATCCAACACATAGTATTTGGAATCACTTTTAAGTTTGTGTATTTGTGTTCAGGATGCATCTACAGGAAAGACTCCACCAACTAGATAATTAACTAAATCAGCAAACAAAGGAGTTACCTCATGCAACGGTAGCAGTTGCTCATCAGGGAAGTCATATGTAATGAGGATGGGTTCCTCATCCATTTCTATTATGCTCAAATGATCTGCCACCAAATTTTCAGCTCCACTCTTATCTTTATTCTCTAAATTGAATTATTGGAGTAACAACATCCACCGGATCAATCTTGGTTCTTCTTCTAGTTTTTTCAATAAGAACTTCAAAGCTGCATGGTCAATAAAAACAACTACCTTCAAACCAAACAAATATGATCTAAACTTATCAAATGTAAATACAATAGCTAAAAGTTCCTTTTTAGTGGTAGTATAATTAGCCTGTGCAGAATCTAAAGTTCTAGAAGCATAATAAATAACATGGGCTGCCTTACCAACCCTTTGTGCAAGGACTGCTCCCACGGCATAGTTAGATGCATCACACATAATTTCAAAAGGGAGGGTCCAATTGGGTGGCTGAATTATGGGAGTAGAGGTTAGTGTTGCCTTTAAGAAATCAAACGCCTTCTTGCATTTGTCATCAAAGGTGAAACTGATATCTTTTTGCAGCAAATTCGACAATGGAAGAGATATCTTGCTGAAATCCTTGATAAATCGCTTGTAAAAACCTGTATGGCCTAGAAAAGAACGAATCTCGCGGATGCAAGAGGGATAAGACAAATTAGAAATCACATTAATTTTGGCAGGATCCACTTCAATCCCATTTTTAGAGATCACATGTCCCAAAACTATGCCCTATTCAACCATAAAATTGCATTTTTCATAATTCAACACAAGGTTAGTTTCAATACATCTATGCAAAACTCTATCTAAATTTTTCAAGCATGCATCAAATTAGGAACCATACACAGTAAAATCATCCATGAAAACATCAATACAATTTTTTATCAAGTTAGAGAAAATACTGATCATGCAGCGTTGGAAAGTGCCAGGAGCATTGCATAGGCCAAAGGGCATCCTCCTGTAGGAAAATGTGCCAAAAGGACAAGTGAATGTAGTCTTTTCATAGTCCTCTGGTGCAATATGGATTTGAAAATAACCAGAAAACAATAATGTGACTTAGCAGCCAAACGCTCAAGCATCTGATCAATGAATGGTAAAGGAAAATGATCTTTTCTAGTTGCCTGGTTTAGTCTCCTGTAATCGATGCATACTCTCCAGCTATTCTGCACTCGTGTGGGGATAAGCTCATTATTTTAATTTTGAACCACTGTGAGTCCAGTTTTCTTTGGGACTACCTACACCGGACTCACCCATTGATTATCAGAGATGGGGTATATAATGCCTGATTGCAAGAGCTTGGTCACTTCTTTTTTTACATCATCCATAATTAATGGGTTAAGTCGCCTTTGGGGCTGCCTGACTGATGTTACCCCGTCCTCCAGTAGTATCCTATGCATACACATGGATGGGCTAATACCAGCAATATCAGCCAAGGTCCATCTGATTGCCTTCCTGTGTTTTCTCAAAATCTGCAACAGGTTCTATTCCTGTTCATCTTCAAGTTTGGCTGAAATAATCACAGGTAACTTGCCATTTCCTTCTAAATAAGAATATTTCAAATGTTCAGGAAGTGGTTTAAGCTCTATAGTCGGTGATTGTTCAATGGAAGGTACAACACCAGTGGCTGAAGCTAAGTCTGCAAAATCAATTATGTTAGTAGAAATATCAATATTAGTACAATGATCAACTTGCAAGGCAGCTTCGGTCTCAGCACATATAGAGCACAATTGAGTATATGTACAAAGTTCACAAGTATAAGTATCATCAAAACTAGACAATGAAGGAAAATCAGTGGCAAACATATCTAAGTAAGTGTCATCAACCAAATCAGCAAGCAATTCAATTTGAAAAATAGAATGCTCTTCCACGGGGTGTTTCATAGCATCAAAGATGTTAAATTTTACAATGCTATCACCAAATTCCATGGATAGAGTTCCAGCATGCACATCAATTTTTGTTCTAGAAGTTTTCAAGAATGGTCTGCCTAAGATGATAGGCGCCCTGTTGGACTTATTCTCTCCCTCCATGTCCAGAATGTAAAAATTTGTACGAAATATCAATTCATTAACTCGAACAAGTACATCCACCACAAGTCCAGCAGGACGAGTATTGCTCCTGTTTGCCAATTGAATGGTAACACCTGTACTTTGTAAAGGTCCAAGAGCAAGAGAGTTAAAAATAGATGTAGGCATAACATTAATGAAAGCTCCTAAATCTAACATAGCATTTTCAAATTAACTATTGCCTATGGTACATGGAATGGAAAAAGTTCCTGGATCTTTGCATTTCTGAGGCATGGGCTGAATGAGGGCTGAATCATTTCGCCCCATGTTTACTCTTTCATTACCTTTTAACCTTCTCTTGTGTGTGCACAAATCTTTTAAAAAATTTGCATATCTTGGAATTTGTTTAATTGCTTCAAGAAGGGGAATGTTCACTTCCACCTTCCTAAATGTATCCAAGATCTCGTTGTCCCTATCTGCCTCGTCCATTTTCTTAGTCTTCACTACCTTTTGAGGAAAAGGAAGTGGTATATTTTGGTCAACATCAACAGTTTCAGATATCGAAGTATCCTCGACAACCTTTTTATTTTTTTCTACAGTTTCAAGTACCTTTGGTATTTCAACACCTTTCATAGACCTGAATGTAATTGAACTGACATTGCGAGCATTTGGATTTACTACTGACTGTGCAAGCAATTGGTTTGACCTTTGAGTCTGTAATTGATTGATTGAAATGGCTAGCTGACCAATCTTTGTTTCCAATTTTTGAATGGTGGAATATGTTCGTTGTTCAAATTGGAGATTTTGGACAGCCATCTGTTTAACGAGGTCCTCTAATGAAGGTGTAGTGTTTTGCTGTTGAGGAATATTTTGTTGTTGCTGCCTAGGTTGTTGTTGTGCAGATGAATTCCCCCATCTCAAGTTGGGATGGTTTCTCCAATTAGGATTGTACCTGTTAGATGATAGATCATAGTTGGCTTGAGGATTGTATATATTTTCTGCATATGCTTGAGGAGCATCAACAATTGGGTCTTCTTGCAATGTAGGACATGAATATGAAGAATGCTCTAGAGAAGTGCAAATACCACAAACAACTGATTGGGTTTTACCTATTGCCAATTTTTTTACTAGAGATGTAAGCTCGTCAAGTTTTCCTTCTAAATTCTTGTGGGAAGAAGCTTGAATTTCATTCACACCCTTTGTCAACATTGTTGAATTGCTTCTAGTCGTAAACTGCTGATAATTAATGGACATGCTCTCAATCAAAGCCCTTGCCGCTTCTGGAGTCTTATCGACAAGTGCTCCCCCACTAGCAACATCCAAAATGCTTCTATCCATAGATAGTAAGCCTTCATAAAAATATTGGATGAGCAATTGTTCAGAAATTTGGTGATGAGGACAGCTTGACACTAATTTCTTGAATCTCTCCCAATACTCATGTAATGATTCCCTGTCAATCTGCCTCATACCACATATTTCTTTTCTGATTGAAGCAACTCTTGAGGCAGGGAAGAATTTTTCTAGAAACAATATCTTGAGATCATTCCAACTTGTAACAGAACCTGGTTGAAGGTAGTATAACCAGTCCTTGGCAGCATCTTAGAGTGAAAATGGGAAGGCTCTCAGCTTAATATGGTCTTCTGTGACTCCTTGAGGCTTCATGGTAGAACACACAATACGGAATTCCTTAAAGTGTTTGTGGGGATCCTCACCTACAAGACCATTAAACTTTGGAAGCAAGTGTATTAAACCAGATTTAAGTTCAAATGGTACAGTAACTTTAGGATATGTGATACATAATGCATTATAATTGACATTAGGTGCAGCAAGTTGTCTTAAGGTTCTATTACTCGCATCAGCCATATTTTGCAACAAGTTATCAATTTCAGTATCTAACTCTAACTCGTTAACACTAGCAGCTCTATTAAGTCTATGACGTAAATGAAATGTCCTATCTATTTCAGGTTCAAGATAATGAAGATTCACACAACTAGCCCTAGTCATGCATCATCATAACAATGCAATACAAAATAACAATTCTGAAAATTCCAACAATGTCCTGAATGCTAAAATTGAAGTGAAAAATAAAAAACTGTATCCAATAAAATCCAAAAAATAAAAATACCAACACAAATTTCTAAAAATCAAATAAAGGCATCGCAAATTTATTTGGAATTTTTGGAGAATATGAAAAATTAAAAAAATTAAAAAATTAAAAAAAAAGGGTCTAAACGAAGGAATTTGGGATTTCGACTGTCGTTTCTGTATAAGAACCTTATACAGAGTCCTGTTCCTTGCATTTTTTCTGATTTTCTAGTGAAATTTAGGAGCCATCCGAGACAGTCGCCTAAAAACAGGGTTAATATTATTATCAGAGAGTCCCTGGTAATGGCGCGAATTTGATCCATGTCGCACACGGGTCAAATACAATTGATAAAATATGAATAGAGGTAATAAATCAACTCGTTTCACAAGGACTTCTGATATAATAATAATAACCGAATTGAAAATTGAAATTAAAAAGGTTTTTCTTTAGAATTTTTTATTTAACACATGAGCAAAACGATTAATCCACTTATTCGAGTTTCAGACCTATCACAAATTCTATCAATGAGTTTAATTTCTAATTTATGATTCTATTCTTATTTGACTATAGAATTAATCAAACAAGCGTAATCAATCCTATGTGAATTTGGTTTCTATGATTGGATTAAGCATCACAATTATCAAAATATTACAATTAACGATCAAGCGTCGCAAAATTATAATTCAATTAAATTAGAAACCAAAACCAAATTCTATCAAATAAATTTAATCAATCCTATTGAAATTCAATTTAAGTAATCAAAATATCAATATAATCAAATAAACAAGAATAGAATCATGAATAGAAATTGACAGTGTAACCTAAATCTCAAGGAGTTGATGAAACTCTGAACTCGTGGGTTAATCTTATAAAATTAGCCTTCCATGAAATTAAAATGACACTATTTATTTCTTGGAGCAATTTGAATCCTAATTTTTTCGTCCTTAGAAAAGAAACAAAACTGCCAATATATAGTACTTGATATTGGACTTTAGGGTTTAGGGTTTAAAAACAAGTGGCCCACTAATTAAAATTATTACAAAAATTCATATTACGAAATTTGCAATTTCGGCCCAGTAAAATTCAGAATTGGTCTTTCCTTCCAACACAGAAGTTGTAGCACAAATTTTTATCTTTCCAACGCCTGCTCATATGTGTTAATCCGATATCCAGAACTCAAGTTATGACCTACACGACGAGAAAGAGTCAAAATGTAAATAATAAAATTATAATTCAAATTCGACCTAAAGTTTAGAAAAAAGCTAAAAATATTAATCTAAGCTATAAAGAGCTTTTAAAATACCAAACTAAAAACCTAAAAACATTTGCGCAAATGCTATGATCACCTATAAAGTAAATAATATGCATTTTAATGAATGCTAATGCAAGATTTGTGCTCCAGGCGCACCTGGACAGTGTCACTGGTACCGGAATTGCGCCCCAAGCGCAGCTTTTGCGCTTCAGGCGCACAGCTTCTTCTAGCCGACGCTTTCTGCATTGTTCACCTCTTTAGAGTTTGAATTTGGTTCTGGTGTCTTCGTGAAAGTTTTAGCTATCGATCATAGCTTTCATTTTCACTTGGTGTGACTCCAATTGGACATCTACAACTCCAGATATGGCTGAAATACTCCACATAAGTCATGTTGATTTCTCACCAAAATTCAGCACTGCACTAAAACAAAGTAACAAAGCAAAACTCCGAAAAATCTCTACTTAATCAAGGAAATAAGAACATAAACATTTTATTAAATCAAATAAATAAAAGTAACAAAATATATCAAATAAATCCTTAAATTAACTAATGAATAAAAGATAAATAAGACTAAAAACAATAAAAAAAATATGCATATGATGAAGAGTCATCACCAGCCAAGAACGTCAATATGTTGTTTGATTGATATACCTTCAAAATTGAAGGTTATCAAGGACAAAGACTCTACCAATGCCAATGAGTCTTTTAGCCCTCTTGTCGTGAAAGATATTTTGGTATTTTGGGGAGAGCAAAGGTGAGATAAGAATTTTTTAAGCTTTTGTCTTTGAATGTTGTTGTTTGGTTTGAGGTTTGTATGAAGATTGTTATTATGTAGTGGAGTTGGATGGAGAATGTTCTAGTGAAATAGTTTTTGATGGAGAGCATTCAACGTTTTTGGTTTTCTATGCAAGTTGTTTAGGTATTTTTAATATTTGCTTGGTTAAATACTGAGATAATATGGAAGATTATTTTGTTGATTTGAAGGGTGACTTTGTAGGTTTTTGAGGAATGGAATTGGATTTTGTAAGTAGGTTTTTTGAAGGTAAGAAGAGGTGTTTTACGCGTTTTGATTGTGAAATGGTTATTTTCGAGGGTTTTGATGTTTGGGCAGAGGGTTCTGAGGATTTTAATGCATAAGGTCTTGATGATATGGATGGTGTTTTTTGTAGTGATTTGTGTGGTGATTTTTAAGAAAAATCATCATCAGAGATAGTATAAATGGTGGTATCAACACTCTTAGATTGCTTGGATGTACCAATTTCAGCCATTATTCTCGTCGATCTTTGTTTTGATGGGGGATTATCAGATTGAGTTTTCAGAGGTTTTTTCTTGAGATATGGTGGGACTTGATTGGTGTCTGGGAGATTACATTAGTAGAGAAGATGGAGTATAATGGAGAGCAAGGCAAGTGAAATAAGAGGTGGACTAACTTTTGGAGATGAAGAAAGATAGTCATAATTTTGTTTTTCTAATGGAAAAAACTTCTGGAGGTGTGGTAGGTCTTGGAGGTGGAAATGGAAATCGAGAAGGAGATGAAGATGGTTCGGGATATGTGGTTCTAGGATTCAAATTTTTCAAGTAGAAGCCTTGGTGTGAGCCATGTTTGTTGAGAGAGAAAGGAGGAAAATAAATTAGGGAAGAAGGACGTTTGCAGAAAATGAAAGTATGAAGGGTTAGATGAGAAAAAGGAGAAGTAGATTTTTGGGAAGAGATGAAAGAGAAAGTTACATGCATGGGTATCAAGTAGGTGGTGGTTGAGATGTGACAAGAGGTATTGGGAATGAGGAGAGTAGGTTATGATGAGGCTAAGGTTTCCATTTATTGAATGAAGGAAAAAATGACCATTACTTTTTCTCTTTGAGCAGCAAAATGAAGTTTTTAAACTTTACATAAAGAAGCAAAGACTAATGTGAGGAAGGGAGGATGAAGAACGTTCTTCATTTTTTGCCAGAATGATGTAGTCATTTTTAATAAAGGAGATTGTTTGACTTTTTGATTATTTTTAATTTCTCCTTGATAAAATTAAAATTCTCTTCAACAAGAGGTTTAGTAAAAATTTCAGCAAGTTGTTTTTGGCTTCAACAAAGATTAATTCAACTTTCTTTTTGTTAACATGATCCCTAATAAAATGATGTTTTATTTCAATGTGTTTTCATCTTGAATGTTGAATAGTGGTTTTTAAAAGATTTTATAGCACTTGTATTATCACAATAAATTGGGACATTTGTATAACTTACAAAGAAATCTTTCCAGTTAGTTTTTGATCCATAAGACTTGAGAGCAGCAATTTGCAGCTAAGACATATTCAACTTTAGTTATCGATAAGGCAATTGTGTTTTACTTTCTACATGACTAATTTATTAGAGCTTCTCCAAGAAATTGATATCCACCAATTGTACTTTTTCTTTCAATTTTATCTCCAACATAATCAACATCACAGTAGGCTACAAAATCAAAATGAGCTCATTTGCTATACCAAAGGCTAAGATCAGTGGTACCAATAAGATAACGAAAAATTCTTTTTACAACAAATCAATGAGACATTTTAGGCAAAGATTGAAATCTAGCACATAATCTTACTGCAAAAACAATAGATGGCCTACTTGTAGTTAAGTAAAGCATTGAACCTATCATTCCTCTATATTCCTTTTTAGGAATTGTTTTTCCTTATTCATCTTTGTCCAAAACGGGGGATAACTTTATTCATTTTGTATTTCTTTAAAAGATCTTTGATATATTCTTCTTGACATATAAAGATTTCGTCTTCATATTGTTTGATTTGTAAGCCAAGAAAATATCTCAATGCACCTATCATCCTTATTTAAAATTCACTTTGCATGATGTTTGAAAAATCCTCACACATTTTCTTCATTTATTGATCCAAAAATGATGTTGTCAACTTATACTTGAATAATTACCAAATCATTTTTATCAACTTTTCTTAAAAGTGTAGTATCAATTTTGCCTCTGAAAAGGCCATTTTTTATTAAAAATGAACTTAGTCTTTCATACTAGGCTCTAGGAGCTTGCTTTAAACCATACAGAGCTTTAGTAAGTTTAAAGATATGGTTTGGTTTCTTTTGATCTTTGAAACCAGGAGGTTAATGAACATGCACTTGTTCATTTAGAAAATCATTTAAAAAGGCACGTTTAACATCCATTTGAAAAAGTTTAATAAGATTGTGAGATGCATATGCAAGAAGGATTCTGACATCTTCTAACCTTGCAACTGAAGCAAAAGTCTCATCATAATCAATACATTCTTGTTGGTTATACCCATGAACCACTAGTCTTGCTTTATTCAAGAGTCAAGAGTCCAGTCTTGCTTTATTCTTGTTGGTTATACCCATGATTTTGTGGATTTGGGACAAGAGTCCAGACTTGACTCTTTTCAAATTGAATAAGTTCTTCGTGCATTGCTTCAACCAATGATTTATCAACTATGGCTTATTTGATTGACTTTGGTTCCATTTCAGAGATCATTGCCAAGTTGTTGTTGTCATCATTAAAGGATATTCTTGTTCTAATGCCATCATATGTGTTTCTTATTATTTGAATTTGTGGATGATCTCCTAAGGTTTCCTTGCTTCTTGGAGGGGTTTGAAATGAAGATTGATGATCGATCTCTTTTTTCTAAGGAATGATTTACTGTTGTTGCCTATATTGTTCTTCTTCATCATCTATTTTTTGTATATCAAGATCATCAAATAATACATGCATACTTACCTCAATAGTTTTTGTTCTTAGATTAAATATGTGTTATCAGTTGAGTAACCTAGGAAAATGGTTTTGTATGATTTTGCATTAAACTTTCCTAGATTGTCTTTTTCTATTTAAAAAGCAGTAGCACCCAATAATGTGGAAGTATGAGATATTTGGCTTATTGTTTTTCCATAATTTGTAAAGTGTCTTGTTGATTATTTTTGTTGTTGACACATGATTTAAAATGTAACAAGAAGTGTTGATTGCTTCAGCCCAAAAATATTTCTCAACATTTGATTCTTCTAAGATTGTTCTTGTCATTTCTTGTAATGTTCTATTCTTACGTTCTACAACTCTATTTTGTTGAGAAGTTCTTTACACAAGAGAAATTATGAGAAATTGCATCTTTATCAAAAAAGTTTTTTAACATAGCCACTAATGAATTTTCCTCTATGATCACCTTTTTCATTTTGAACTTTTTACAAAAGGTTTGAACTGACATCAAAAGAATAATCCTTTTGTTTTAAGAAGAGTACTCATGTATAACGTAAGAAATCATCAACAATGACAAAGTCATATCTCATTCCTCTTAAGCTTGTAGTTTTGATATGACCAAAAAGATCAATGTGAAGCAATTGAAGAAGTTTTTTAGTTGTAACAAAATATTTTGAATAAAAATTGCTCTTGACTTGTTTTTCTTTAGCACATGTTTCACATACTTTATCTTTATCAAAACTTATTTTTGGTAGACCTCTAACAAGATCTAGTGTGGATAATTTTGAAATTGTTTTCATGCTAACATGCCCAGTTCGTTTGTGTCATATCCATTTATCTTTGTTGATGTACATAAAGCGTGATTTAGTAGACAATTCTTCAAGATATAACACATACAGATTTTACTTTCTTGATCTAGAGAAATTTTTTTTTCCAGAAGTTGTCTGCTTGACTTCGCATATGTTTGGTTTAAAGATAGCCTCAAAACCATTGTCAGACAATCTTGTGTTGTTGCATAGTTGTATATGATCACCTATCATCGAATGATACACCCAAAATCACAAGTTAAATAGCAACATAATTAAAATCATGATAAGAAATTAATCAACTTGTTTGTTTATCTTCGAAATATTAATTTGGGATTTTATCTCAACAATGACCTATCTACTATGTTATGGATATATCTTGAGATCTAGATGTTTGATTGAAGTGATATTTGATTCTTTGTAAATCTTAGAAAATTACCTACAACTTATCTTGTAGACTCAACACTAAATTCAACTTCTATAATGGTAAATAATAGATTGGAAGTTGACCACAAATTTATGATATTTTTATTGTTTTATGGGATTCATTAGAATAATAACTAACTAAAATAAATAGGCACAAACAACAAAAGTTGGTGAAAAAATGTCTATTGACTTTCCTTTAATTGTTTTATAACTATTTTATAATTACAACTAGACAAGACAGTAAGTTAATGTAACCATTAAGACTAATGTTAGTATGTGTATAAAAGATCGATATAGAGGAGATTAAATAAATTTTTTTGAGAATTGTAAATGAAATTTTCTAAATGAATTATTAGATTGATACCTGTTTGAATGGTAGAAAATAAATTTTATATTTTTAAAAAATATAGTAGAGAAAAAGTTCTCATCAAATGTGTGTATCTTAATGGACTTGACTCCGGTGTGAGAGAGGAATTTTTAATTAATTAATGCATGCTTCTTTAAAATAAATGCAAGAGTGTCATGTGCACGTGAGAGCTATAGTAGCGTGACAAAAATAAAGATACTCCAGGAGAAGTAACAATAGAGTAGTGGTCGAGAGAGACAAGAAAATAGGGTGCATGTGGATTGAGCAAAAAGTCTCTATTTTAGCTAAAGAAAATTAGTAAAAATAAATTTCATTCCTATTAAAATAAATATAATGATTAAAAAAAATGTTAATAAGACACATGAAAATTATATAAATTAATAAAAAAATATCCAACTAAAACTTTAATCTTAATAATTAAATGAATGTAGTCTTTAACTATTTAAAAATCAAGAATAATGTAAGATATACAGTCATTCATTATAAAAAAAAAATATTTGTTGGTGTTTGTTCATCTTAATTATTGGTAGTCTTTAACATAACCAATCTAATCTTGTGTTGATAAGTTATTTGTAAGACCGAATATCTTGAATTTGGTGGTAGCTATAGATGACAATTTCATAAGCGCGCTAATTATTGGACTCAACTCATGTGTTGGAGGATTCAAAAAATTTCATAGTTAAAAATGTCTCAAAAATAATAGCCTCAAAAGCTAAAAAGCCCCAAAATTTTTGTTGAGTTAGTAGGGTTTACAAGTCCACTTTTCAATTTTT
Source organism: Cicer judaicum (assembly GCA_037974835.1). Taxonomy (NCBI): domain Eukaryota; kingdom Viridiplantae; phylum Streptophyta; class Magnoliopsida; order Fabales; family Fabaceae; genus Cicer; species Cicer judaicum. The sequence continues at coordinate 2,552,991 of JBBPBS010000233.1, read as the reverse complement.
TTTCAAGAAATAAATTTTTTTCTTGAATTTATTTTATTCGAGAAATAAAATTTCAATTTTTTTTGAGATTTTTTTTTAATCTTTCTCACAATTTTTCGAGAAAAAAATGTTTTAGATTTTTTTGAAAATATTTTTGATGTTTTTCAAGAAAAAAAAATCTCAATTAGCAATAAAATTGGATCTATGAGCCCCTCACTTAAACCCACAAAAAATAATGAAATAATTGGTTGGGACTTTACAAAATTTATCTCAATAGGGGCATAATATTACAGGTTTCGTAGGAGATTTTTTAAAGGGATTTTGGAATTTGAAACTTTATTGACAACTGATAGTATCCATAAGCCTTTTACTTAAAATAAAATGAGTCATTTGTCTGTGTGAATATTGCACTAATCAAGACGAGAAACAAAAAACGTCACAATAATAATAAACAAATCAAACAATAAAATTTTAGATAAAACAAGAAGAAAAAAAAATTAAATATAGATAAAAATTAAATAAAAACCATTTATTTAAATAGAATGAGAAAATAAAATAATTTCAAATTATCATTTCAGACTAAAACAACTATTAAATCACCTTTCTAATGAAAGAAGAGGAAAACAAACCTAAAATCATTTTTAGTAGGAAGGTGACCACTGATGGATAATTATTATTATTATTATTATTATTAATGAGTTTATTATTTTAATAATTTTTTATTAATAATTTATTAGCTCTTTATTATTTGGTATTTTCTATTGAATGGTGATTTTAATTCTTTAATGTTAGTAGGAAGATTTTAATTGTACTTATTATTATATACAACAAAATTAATTTTGTTTCCTAACAGACACGTTGTTTTTACCTTATTTTAAAAGATATTTGAATTATTTTTTATATATTAATTTGTGGTAATCTTTTGAATTCATGTTCCACCAAAAAGAATTAATATATTTTTTATGAGCTACAAATATTCCACTGCGCTGTAGTCCCAACATATTCACCGATAAATTATCTAAAAACCAATATTTTTTCATATTAAATTAGACTATATTATATTTACGTGATATATACACTCGAATGCGTAAATATTTTGTTAGTTGTCATAAAAAAAAAAAAAATCTGTTAGTCCAATACCGATTGCACAAGTCACCGCCATTTTCCATATGTGGTTCCGAATGAACGAAACGAGTAAAGTCACATAAACGTTTCCTTTATAAATACCAACCATTCTGGCTTAGCTTAATTTAAGAAAATTTTTCTATTAAAATTGATCGTTGTCCTTCACAATCTTCATACCTCAAACCATGTCTCTATGGCTCATTGGATTAGCTAGTTGCACATTATCTATCATCATATACCATTTTTTAACAACAAAAATATCTTTTAAACTACCACTCCCACCTGGACCAAAACCATGGCCCATAATAGGAAACATGCCACACCTAGGTCCTGTTCCACACCATTCTCTTGCAGCATTGGCTAAAACTTATGGCCCTTTGATGCACCTGAAATTGGGGTTTGTGGATGTCATCGTGGCGGCTTCGGCCTCCGTGGCCGAACAATTCTTGAAGGTTCGTGATGCTAATTTTAGTAGTCGGCCACCTAATGCCGGAGCTAAATACATGGCCTATAATTATCAAGATCTTGTGTTCGCTTCTTATGGTCCAAGGTGGCGATTGCTCCGAAAACTCTCCTCTATTCACCTCTTTTCCAACAAATCTTTAGATGAATTCAAACACGTGCGTCAGGTTAGTTAACATGTAGATTAATTTAGTTATCAATATATTCTTTATTCTTTAAGGCTTACTCTCTTTTGTTAGTTAAAATTCTTATAAATCTCTATCAAATATATGTCAGTGGAATAATAGTCGAGATGAATTTTTTCATCCAGTAAAAGTTTTCAAGTGAATATATTAGTTGGAAAATTATATCAACTTTATTTTGTGTGAAAATATAACACGTTGGTTACCTATCTATACGTTTTATATTGGTAAACACATTTAATTATAAGAAAATATCTATACGTAATGAGCAATTATGCATGTATATAGTAAAATGTTGGCTATGTAAAGTTTTTGTTTAAAGCGGATTACGTGTTTTATTTTATACATTTCTTTTGAATTGTAAGAATGAAGAACAGGTTGGTTCAAAAGTCTCGACGCTTTTCTTGTACTTCGGTCTTCATAGAATTTCGAACCTTTGATATCCATCCGGTTCAAAGATGGACCTAGTTTATTATTTTTAATAAATTTTAACATTAAATTTTATCTATTTTTAATTTTTTATTATTATAAAATTTATTTTTTTTATTAAAAATAGACATTTTTTAGAGGTATTTAGCGGAGTCTTTATTTTTATACTAAAGTGGTCAAACAATATTGATAAAATACATATGAACAATAAGATAGATGATTAAACTCCATATAATGCCACAATTGCTCATAAATTGATGGATTTGTTTATATTAGACAAGATATCAATCTATTTACTTCACAACATTATGACTTTTATACGTGGATTATCGTATTACTGTATCACGTGAACAATTTAATTTCAAGGATTTTAAATATTAATTTTTTGTTAGGACGACAATTTTTTTATTCTAATTTTGTTGGAAGGATGGTTTATTTATTTATTTCTGTTGAAAGGATTTGAATGTTCAGACAAAAATATTCAACACCTTGAAATTTGTTGTCCTCGTTGATATAATAATATTGACGTTAAACCAAGCACGATAACAATGGGATATGCACAAAATGTATATTAAAAATAATCTAATTCTAATACTAAGTGTAAATCATTTTTACACAGTCAGTGACGCGAACACATTAATTGAATTATTAAAAATATTTTACTTTTATCATAATTATTTCTATATAAATATCTGATTGTATTATATTGATAAAGTAAAACTTTTAATTTATGTTAAAATATATATTTGGTCTCTAAGTTTTAAAATCGGGTGATTTTGACCTCTTAATTTTAATATTTTAATTTTAGTTCATTAATTTTAGCCTCTTTAGCAAATATTATGATTATGTGCAATATACAACTCTATTTTTTTATTTTAAAAAAAACATTGACAGATTTTTTTTTAAATTGCCAACTCATTTTTCTATTTTTTTTAATATTCTTACTTTATTTTTTAAAATTTAGCTAAAATATAATTTTGGTCCTTGATATTTTACCTAAAATTCATTTTACCCATTTATTTATTTTAT
>JBBPBS010000233.1:2361700-2545997 GCA_037974835.1 Cicer judaicum | reverse complement strand
ATATAAAAATTACGAAAACAAATCATTTTTGTATACAATACTAATGCTTGGAAGATAATAACTTTTTTCCAATCATTAATACTAATGTCTTTACAGTATTAAAACATCAATAACTTTTGTATGCCTAAGTGCTGATAAAATATCTCATTTTAGATAAAACTAACTTAAAAAGTAATTTAAATTTTTATGAATTTAACGGTTACAATTAATGGCTGATAGCTAAATGGTTGATGATATTTCAAGATAAAACATTTTTTAGTCTATTATATAGATTTAATTAATATATATTAAAGTTTTTATATTATGAATCAATCATAAATATTAAATTAATAAAAAATTAAATTTATGGACATTATTTTTAAAGTTATTAATATAAGTCTTACTAGAATTGAAGTGAACCAAACTGTTTCTGAACTGAATTGATTTATAAAAATTGAGAACTGAATTGTTTTTTAATTGATTTTTTAAAACTAGAACCAAATTGAACCGGTTTTCAATTTGAAAAAACCGAACCGAACTAGTTTTAAGTTTGAAAAAATTGAACTAAACTGATTTTTATTTAAAAAAATTTGAACTGATTTTTTTAGAAATAATAAAAGATAATTATCTAAAATTTGACCTATATAAATAAATAAAAAATTAGTTAAACCGGTTCAGTTTAGTTCAAAAAAACCAATACACCAATTTATAAAATGGTTCTGTTCGATTTTTGAAACTAAAACCCAATTCGGTTTAATATTTTTAAATTAAAAATCAATTCGATTTAATTTTCAAACGATTTTAATTCAGAATTGAACTTTGTCGATTCGAATTAAATTTTGTGCATGACATTTAAACTCCTTATTATATTGTAAGCTGTGCAAATTATATTAACGTGTAAGATTCTACTTCCATTATTTGAGAAGCAAATATATATAGACGCGACTTTTTTTTCAACGGGGATATACGCACGACTTTTGTTTTTGACAAATTTTCTCAAAGAAAGACCGTTTGTTTTAAAGGACTTTTAAATCTTTTAGTTTGTTACTTTTTTCAAATGACATTAATTATGCAACGAAATATTATGAACTTTCAGGAAGAGGTATCAAGATTGACACGGTATTTGGCAGATTCAGACTCAAAATCCGTGAACTTGGGACCATTATTGAATGTATGTACCACAAATGCCCTCTCAAGAGTTATGATAGGAAAAAGAGTATTCAATGATGGCAATGGTGGTTATGACCCTAAAGCTGATGAATTTAAGTCTATGGTTGTAGAATTGATGGTTTTAGCTGGAGTTTTCAATATTGGTGATTTTATTCCTTCATTGGAATGGCTAGACATTCAAGGAGTTCAAGCTAAAATGAAAAAATTACACAAGAGGTTTGATGCATTTTTAACAAACATTATTGAGGAACATGAGAGTTCTAATTCTAAGAGTGAGAAACATAAGGATTTGTTGAGTACATTGTTGTCACTTAAAAAGGAAACAGATGATGATGGAAATAAACTCAATAATACGGAGATCAAAGCACTACTTCTGGTATGTTATAACTACTCTTCTACAACCCCATGCACGTGTGCATTTAATCTTGACCTTTCCAGACTTTTTTTCCTTCTTCCTAAACAATAATTTTTGTTTATTTATTTATTTAATATTCAATTTAAAATTAAATTAAAATTTTTATTGAGTAAATAAACTAGACAGAATTTATAAAATTATATAATATTTCATTAAATAATTTCAAATAAAAGTTTAATAAATTTTTAAAAAATATAAATAAATATAATGGCTATATAGTTATGAATTCGGTATATATATATATATAAATAAATGTTGTGTGTTTTATCATCAATATATTTTTTCAATAATCAACTATTAAATTAATAAAATTTATAATTTATCTCATATTTATTTTTGGAATCAAAGATCTTGACTCGTATATATAGAGAGAGGAGAATTATAAGATAATAATACTCTTTCAACGTCATATTTTATAAATAACTTTTTTTTAAATCAACAATTGGATTAAAATTACTATTATATAAATCATTTCTCTAAATTTTGATATTAATTTATAATTATTTTCTACGTGGATAATATATGTATAGTGACAACGTTTAGATTGTACATAACATTAATCTTAAAACATCTTAATAGCATATAAAATAATCATACATAAATGCTAAAATTTGTAGATATAATATTTCTGATAGTAATTTTTAATACAACATTAATTTTTAAAAATATTTATCCGATATAATGTTATTAAATAAATTAATCTCGAGAATATATGTGAGTGTAATTTTATCTAATCAAAAATAACTTTTGCAAAAATATAATGATAGGAGCTTTGTGACTTACTATCACTAACTATTATAAATAGCTTTAAAAATATTATTTTTAGTTTAGAACTTAATTTAAAATTAACTTTTAGCTATAAAACTTATTAGAATATACACTCCTACTAAAAAAATAGGGTTGTTTTTTTTCAATACTCCTTTTTAAAAACAAAATTACTTAAGTATTCTCTTTTCAAAATTATATACTTAAATATTCTCTTTATTTTTTTTTTAAGTTATAAGTCGTCATTTGAAATGACGACTTCGAAGGAAGTCTATTTTTCAAATGGCAATTTACTAAAGGATTTTTTAATAAAAGATTAAATTTTTTTCAATATTTTCCTCTACAAGAAAGCATTTTCTTCTCCTCTAATATTAACTTTTTTTTAAAAGAAATCCTTTAAAAAGTCGCCATTTGAAAAGTAACTTTTTCATCAATTGATTTTTATATTTAATTAATTATTATCAATTATGTATTTTATTTTAAAAATTTATGACCAGTTTAATACTTCTATTTAGTTATTTACTATTAATTTAATGTATAATATACTTTTATAAATATTAATATGAGAAAAGTTTGATAAACATCTTTTTAAAATATTTATAATTTCAAATATTTATTTAAAAAATCAAGAACGATTTACACCTCACTCAAAGACTAATTGTAACTAAATTTCAAACAAACCTTTTAGCCCAAATTCATAAAGAGCAATATATTGAACTTTATTTTATTAGTCCAAATTTAACTATTGGTCCTCATCTTAATGTGTCGATCAACTTGCCAGGATTTTTGAGGTACTTTTTTACTTTTCTCTTATGAGCCCCAGCCCCATCTAAGATTAGTGGAATGCAAAAATATAATTATTTAAATTATATTTATAAATTAGATTGTAGTGCGTCATAAAAAATAAATTAGTTAAATAGTTTATAAATTAAATTATATATTTAAAATAATTCAGTAAATTAAATTTAATTCAAAAATCAGTTTAATAATTTTGAAATTTTTGTAACCTCAGTTAAGATTTTTTTTCTTACAAAATTTTTGAAATATAATTTTCTCAAAAAAATAAATAGGAAATATCGAAACTATTTTTTTTAAAAAAACAATCAAAAACATTTTTTTTTGAATTCTTATATCTATTTTCACGAAAAAATAAATCGAAATTTTTTTTCAAAATTATTTCGAAAATTATTTTTTGAGCAATTTTTACATTTATTTTTTTTAAAAAAATTATATTTTTTATCAAAAGAATTTTAAAATTCATTTTTTGAATAACTATTTTAAAATTGATTTTAACTAAAAATTTATTCAAAATATTAAACTAGTTTATATTTATAAATCAATTTTAAACTTGGTCGAAACTACATTAAACTTGATTTAAAAGTAATTTTCAATAATATGATCTAATGCTTTCTACCATAAATTCCTATTTGAGATACTGGCAAACACATTTGTGCTCTTATAACAAATAGAATAGTGGGTGTAATATGTTGGTACGGCGTGTTTGGTTTAATTTGAGAAGGATTCTCATGCATTCACATAGTCACACATTTATTAATTTGAAATGTTAGAAAAAAAAACTATTAATTCACATTTGAATTTATATTTGGGACTCAATTTCTTAGTTATATCTTAATATAAGTCAAAACATAAATCATTGTAGGAAATCTATTTTTAAGATTGACCACAGTTTACATAACATTTTTATTTATGTTTTTTTTTTTGGGTCCAGAATATGTTTGCTGCTGGGACAGACACATCTTCAAGCACCACTGAATGGGCCATTGCAGAATTGCTCCGAAATCCAAGAATTTTATACAAAGTCCAACAAGAATTGGACCTGGTTGTTGGACGAGACAGGAATATAAAAGAAGAAGATTTACCTAACTTAACTTATTTACAAGCAGTGATAAAAGAAACCTTTCGTTTACACCCATCAACACCTCTTTCCCTCCCACGAATTGCATCAGAAAGTTGTGATATTTTTGGTTACCATATTCCAAAGGGTTCAACTCTTTTGGTTAATGTATGGGCCATAGCTCGTGATCCCAAAAAATGGAATGACCCATTAGAGTTTAAACCGGAAAGGTTCTTACAAGGGGGTGAGAAGTGTGACGTTGATATTAAGGGAAATGATTTTGAGGTCATACCCTTTGGCGCTGGACGCAGAATATGTGTTGGGATGAGTCTTGGGCTTCGTATGGTACAACTTCTAACGGCTACCTTGGCCCATTCTTTTAATTGGGAACTTGAAAATGGGCTCGACGAGAAAACGATGAACATGGATGAAGCTTATGGATTGACTCTTCAACGAGCCGTGCCATTATCAGTGCACCCTAACCGTAGGCTTTCTCCACATGTGTACTCATCATGTTTATGATTTTCAAAATTTTTGTTTGGGAATTTTTCTTTTATACTATTTGCACCCTTTTCCTTTTAATATGCTATATTATAATAACAAAGTAAATAAATTTAGTTTGAAGTATATGTGTGTGTGAACATCCCGAAAAGGGGTAAGGTGTAAGATTTGTTGGTTTTAGTCTTTTCTCTTTCAAAATTTTGTGTGAATATATAGTTTTATTTGTTATAACTTTGAAAATAAATATAAGAGAGTTTATGAAATGTGGCAGATATTTTGAAAGTATTTTTTTAAAGATAACAACTATTTCAAATTATAATTTTAAGATTTCTGATCATTTTTTTTATCTAACATGTGCTTATGAGTATTTTAAGATTGATAACATGAATTGATTATAATTTAAATATCTTACTCACAAAAGAATTAAGAATAGACAATTGTAAATGCCCTTTCACTCCAATATGACTTTGGAACACACATTTGGAAGAGAAGAGCTCGAGCAACTTCAATTAAGTGGCAATTTTTCCTTTCTACAACTCTATTTTGTTGTGGGATGTCAACTCAAGTGAATTCCTAAATAATATTAGAAGAAAGGAGGGTCCCCAAACATTGGAACGAATAAGATCAAATGGTTCAACAATTTTATTAGTAGTAGAAGCAAAATTAGCACAATGATGCTTAGAATACTCACAACTATCACACTTAAATGAATAAACGATTGTTTTATAAACAAAGAATGAAACAAAGACTTCATCAAGGAAAAAAAGGAGGATAATAAAGACTCTTGAGTTGAAGCCATATTTGTGAATCTTGAGAGTTTGACTGAGATTGGAGCGCCGACAACAACACCTTATGATTAGTTTGTTTATCAAACAAATAATAACAAGTAATTCTAAATTATTAATATCAGTAAATTAAATTAAATTTTTTAATTTATTTTTATTAACTAATTCCATTGAAACATACAATAAAGTATAATTTAACTTTACTAATTCCATTAAAACATACAATAAATAGTTATTTTGCTCTAAAAAATTCAATAAACTTTCAACAAAAGTCAGAATGAGTTTCTTAACATTTATTATGATAAACTGCAAACTAATTTCATGAAGAACAGTCATCATCTTCGTAAACAAAATATTTAGTAAATACTCCAAAATGTTTTGGATATGGATATAAAAAGTAAATATTGCAATAGGGAATCCAAATCCAACCAAAACACTAAGTTGGCTTTATGCTAGACCTTAAATAACTCCCCTGAGCTCTCTAGTTTGCAGTGCGTATTGGCGATGCTGGGACAAGATCACTGCAGCTGTTGTTTCAACTGCGGATCCAAAAAGATATTTTGAAGTGGGCAAATAGCATTTGATTCTAGTGTTATTATGCTGTTTCTTCTTCCTCTTCCTGCATGACTACTTCTCCCATTGTTGTTTCTTCCAAATGAAGAATCATCATTCACATTGTTGTTGGTTACCACAAGAACTTTATCTAGTAAGAAAAAGTGAACCAAAATTTGATACATTTTTCAGTAAACAAACTAATTAGTTCCATTTGCAAGTGGTAAATATGGAGATTAACGTGTTATTTGATCTTCATCGAGACAATTTCAAAGGTAACCATAAACAATCCGTGGTTTTCAAATAAATTAATGCCTCTTCAGAATAAAATGTCAATGAAAGACTAGAACAATAAACTAGGAAAGATAAATACGACAAAGAAAAAAGTAACTGGAGAAAATGTTTACCACAAACACTAACGATCATTAAAATGGGAATAAACTATAAATTGTGGTTTGCTTCCTAGGTTTCTGCAATAAAACATCCCTGTGGGACAAGCTGAAGTTCCTATACATTAATGAACAACAAACAACCTCCTAACAAGTTATTACAAAAAATCCACCTCATGATTGATACAAAGATGCATCTGTTGTCAATAAGAGAAAATTGGACAAAAGTTAGAAGAATTGCATGTTATAAACTTTTATTCTGTTTATATTATATTAAATGTGATGAAAGATCAAACCTTAGTAATATGTAGTGCAAGAAATGAAACCCAAACAAATACTAGAAGCCTAAATTCTTTTCGGTACACATTTTCCAAAATAGTCACCTGCAAATTAACTACCATATTATTATAATTGTCTATCTAGAGTTAAGAGTGTGGTTTTATAACCTTAAAGAACAAAGTTTACATATACTCTGAGATAGATGTAAAATGATCATTCGTGTCTATTTAATTAATGATAATTACTTTAATGTCCTCCTTCTGCGGTGGCACATTTGGTTCATTTGGAAGAGCTTTATATTCTGCATCAGCGCCATAACCTAACCGAAAGGAAATTGTATACATTCAAACTTCAAATAAAAATAAATTTGAGACAATATTATTTGGCTTCGGTAAAATGTTAATGAACATACTATGAACTCACCAATTGATTCATTTCTCCTAGCAGCCTCCTAGAATGAATCAAAACAGGTTCAGACAGTTACTAACAAAAAACAAAAAACATTTTCTCCTTACATTTTTTTACATTTCTTTGTTTACTATGGTAAAACTTTTAGAGATAAAACATTTCTATAAATAGAACTAACAATAAGGGTAAGATGATAGTGAATTGAAGATGGATCAACATAACAACAATGTTAGTGTCATAGTTATAAATAGAAGATTGCAAAAAATAGAGAATGCCTATAATCCACTGTTGAAATAGAGGATAGCTTTAGCATTACAGCAACAAACATGTTGCTTACAAATAAAAAAGGAAATGATTGTAGAGCACCAACTTAAGTATTATTGCTGCTATATTTGGTTTTGTAAACTATAATAGCGGCAACTACTTTTCTAATAGCGAATCTAGAATGGCGTCATTGTTTTTGTTGAATTCGAAATTGTGGCTGAGAATAAGTCATTTATTGACTGATTATTTTGTAATTAATTTATTATATTATATAGGACAACTGTAGTGAATATCAAGGGACTTGTACAATTAATCTCTCCTTTTTAATTCTGATTTATTTAGCAAACTTGGTCCAAGTGAAAAAAAAAATACCATTATTCCATGGCTGAAGAAAATAGTTCAGCCATAAACCCAAACCCTAACATGGCAGCTGGAACTTCCACAGTTACCAACCTGACCAAAAATACCACTATACCCATGACTGACTACAAACTAAATGGCCAAAACTACATCGAATGGGCAAGATCTGTCTGGATCTTCCTTCAAGGAAAAGGGAAGGAAGATTACATCTCTGGTGATGCTAAAGAGCTAGAGAAAAAGGACCCGAATTACCCAAAATGGAAGCTAGAGAACAACTTAGTCATGACATGGACCCTAATGACCACTAAAGCAAACAAAAACTTCATGTATTACAGCACTGCATCTGAGATCTGGAGTTCTATCAAGGAGAAATACTCAAAAACTTCATGTATTACAGCCATATTCTGAGATCAAAGTCTCCTCCATGACCTGCGAAAAGGAGACACAGTCACTGATTACTATCATACCCTCACCCGTTACTGGCAATAGCTGGATACTTATGAGGATATAGTGTGGACATGCCCTGAACACAACAAATAGTACAAAAAACTGGTGGATAAAACCGAATATACCAGTTCCTCCTTGGCCTAAACAAGAATCTAGATGTTGTAAGAGGAACAATCCTTGGAACCAAACCTCTGCCCAACATCAAGGAAGTATTTTTGGAAGTAAGAAGAGAAGAAAGCCGAAGGAAGGTCATGCTTGGAAGCACGTATCAAAGCTCCATTAATGAAGGTTCAACCTTGGCTGTGAAAGGAATCTACACAAAATCTAGAGGATGGTGTGATCACTGCAGAAAATTAGGCCACAACAAAGAAACATGTTGGGTTTCATGGAAAACCAGCAGATTGGAAACCATCTATGAATAGGGACATTTGCGCCCATGCTGCCACATCAAAAGGAGGTAAAGTGTTGGCAACCCCAACAACTGAATCAAGTCCATTCAGCAAGGAACAAAGGGAGATGTTGCAAAAATTGCTTCAACAATCCCTTCAAAACACTAGCACACACTCAACTGCTGCCTTGGCCCAAAAAGGTAATTCTTCACATGTCTATTTTGTTGACAAGGGAATATCTAACTCATGGATTGTAGACTCTGGAGCCTCAAACCATATGACTGGGATATCACTCTATTTGATGAATATTCCCCATTCAATGACAACTCTATGGTACGAATAGTAGATGACACAAAAACAAAAGTGATTGGTAAAGGCTAAGTAATCATCTCCAAGGACATTACTCTTAACTCAGTTCTTTATGTTCCAAAGTTGAATCGCAACCTTTTGTCCATAAGTAAATTGACTCAAGATCTAAAAATTTTCACTAAATTCTTGCCTCACCTATGCGAATTTCAGGATCTGGATTCGGGGAGGAAGATTGGTAATGCTGAGGAATGTGCATGTCTCTACTTCCTTCAAGCTATTGAGTTCAAGAAGAGAAGAAATAATTATGTCTATGTTGTTGCATCAACTGGTGAAAACCTATAGGAGGTTGTCATGTTATAGCATTATGGTTTAGGACATCCAAACTTTATGTACCTTGAAAAAATGTTTCCTTCTCTATTCAATAAAATTTCAAATTTATTTCAATGTGAAATATGTCAATTATCCAAACACTCACGCAACTACCATTCTCCTCAATTTTATAAATCATCCCAACCTTTCTCATTAATCCATAGTGATGTTTGGGGACCTTCCTGTGTTAAGAACATAACTGGTTCAAAATGGTTTGTGACCTTTATAGACGATCTTACACGAGTTACATGAGTGTTCCTTATGAAAGAAAAATATGAAGTTGGAGAAATCTTTGAGAACTTCAACAATATGATACAAACCCAATTTCAAACAAAAATCCTAGTCCTACGAACTGACAATGGCCATGAATACTATCATCATTCCCTCAAATCTCACCTTCTCAAGCATGGAATATTTCACCAAACCAGTTGTGTGAACACACCACAACAAAATGGTATTGTTGAGAGGAAAAATAGACACCTCATAGAGGTTACTAGGTCCCTTATGTTATCAACTAATGTACCAAATCATTTTTGGGGTGAAGCTTTCCTTTCAACATCATTTTTAATTAACGAAATGCCTTCTAAAGCCCTCAAGTTCAAAACCCCTTGCCAAACCCTTCTATCCATTTACCCACACATTAAAATCCTTTCATCTATTCCTCCAAAAGTCTTTGGCTGCACTGCATTTGTGCATGACAACCAGAAATTAGAGCCCAAATTCCTGAAATGCATATTCTTAGGATACCCACCAAATAAGAAGGGATACAGGTGCTACTGCCTCATAAGCAAAAAAATTCTATCATTCCATGGATGTAACCTTCTTTGAAAATCAACCTTACTACCCAAAAGTTGGCCTTCAGGGTGAGAGAGAACAAAACATAGCAGAATTCCAAACATGGGAAATGGAACAACATTTGCTACATGAAATGGAACATAATTTGCAGCAGCAGCAGAATTTGCAGCATCTTTTAGAAACATAACATACCTTTATATAGCAGTAAGTTGTAGAAACAAAAATTAACCTTGTGACTGGAGAAACAGTAAAATTTGCAACCAGATCTGAGATAGAACCGAACAAAGAATTATTGGTGTACACAAGGAAGAAGAAAACTTAAAAGAAGAAGAAACTATAAAGAAACTCTTATAGTTTGAGTTTTTACAATAAGATTGTTTTTCACAGAATTTGAGACATCTCAACTCTTGTAAGAAATCTAATATGAGACTTTAGGACTGCTTTTTCTTTGCAAAATTTCAGAACTTCAAGTATGTGTATGTGATTGATTTGTGGGATTTTACAACACTTAAATTTCTTGGTTTATTCTTGGATATTGGCCTTCTATTTATAGGCTTTAGAAGCATTTAATGAAAGTAAAAAAAGAGCTGTTGGTAGTGCTCTGTATTTTTAATTGAAACCAATATTTTAGAATAAAAATAATCCAGCTTTGACTATTATGTTACAACATTTAAATCAATTTTCTCTTCTAGTGAAAAAGCCTTTGAAGTTTCTCCCTTAATCTTGAATGGTAAAGTTTTGATCTTGAGTCTTGAATGTAGCCAAAAGAGTTTGGAGAAGGATTATAAGCCATTGCAGAAGAGAACATACTGCTGCTGGAGTTATGTAGAAAACGAAGATTGATTATTAATCTGGATCTGTCATTTTGATCTTTCTGGAGATTTGATGATCAATCTAGAGTTCTTGTTTTGATCATTTTGGATGTCCTTTGCAATGTATTATCATATATCAAGGTTGATCAAACATTCTTGACAATTTGATTTTAGAGTTTCAAACTGTTTTATTTTGACTGTTTCAAGTCCTTTTATCTTAGTGATCTGATAACCTTTTTGAGCTGGGATGAATCCTAATTGTTCCTTGCCATGTATTGATCTTATTTGTATAAATATCCGAGACATAATCTTTGTTAAAAAGGTGAAAAATGATTGATCACTATGCTGTGATGAACATTCTTGAAACTGAAAATCATTTTGTAGAATGTTGTCTTTTCTACTTTGCTTGATTATGTTCTTAATTAAATTCACTAAAAAACACAAGTTAAATTAACATAACATTTTAGAATCATAATTAACTTGCTTAATTAACCTTTGTTTATTTGTATCAAAACTTTAAATATGGAGTTTGTCCCAACAATCTCCCCCTTTATGATGATGACAAACATGTTAATTTAGATTTAATTTTGATTCTAATATCAAATATATAAAGAGCTTAAAAGCTCTGATTCTAATATCAAATATATAAAGAGCTTAAAAGCTCCCCCTCAATTTATGCAGTTTTTAATTTGACATAATTTAAAACACTATATGCGATAAACTGGTTTTTCATTTAATTGCGAACAAAATTACATAACTATGAGCAGAATTACATAATTAGACTTTCTAATACAAATTAAAAGCTAACTTAACTCTCCCCCTTTGTCATTCAAAAAGATAACAGAAAAGCAACTAAGAAGCTAATGAGGGAGAGGATCCTTCTAAAGATGAAGATTTTCCTAGTGGAGGAGCATAGGGAGGAGGAGGAACCGAATGAGGTGGTGGAGGTGGGATTCCCAGTTTGGGAGCAAGTTGCTCTATGAGCCAAGTTCTCAGCATATTGATTTCCTGATCTTGCTGAAGCTGTCTAGCCATAATGACCTGTAGTGCATCCATGATATCTGAATTGGAAGGTTCAGACTAGCAGGGTGAAGTGTGAAGATGAGTTGTTTGTTGAGTGGTAGTGGCAACAACTGTATTGGGAGACCCAAAAATAGATGGAAGAGTGCCAACAGATGTGGACATGGATGAGAGAGATGCAGGCGGGGTAGACATATTTCTAGGTGGGGCAACAGGTTCTAGGAAGTTCAAAAACTGACTAATGCTAAAAACAGAAGAGCTGGTTTTTTGTGGTGAGATAAAGAGTGGTGACATGGTGCTCGTGTTTTGATTAGCTAGAAATGTCCCAAAACCCTAAAGTGGGGAGCAAAGAAGTTGAGAGAAAGAGATGAAGTCAGTTGAATAAATGGTGGATGAAGTAGGGAGAAAAGTTGAAGGATTCTGGTGTTTGGGTGGAGAACGTTCTTGAAGAGGTGAAGAACGTTCTTGAGCAGGTTCAGAAACTGCTTCTTGTGAGTGATCAGATAAGGAGGGTGTAAAAGTAATGGGAATGGTGGTAGTCCAGAGTCGAGCAGATCTTTTTCTTTTAAGAGATATGGGAAAGGAAGATGTGGTGGATGAAGGGGTGGGGGGCAGAAAAGGTCTTTTTCATATGAGAGAGATTTTTGGTGGAGAATTTGGAGATTTTGATTAGAGATTTTTCAAAAGAAAGGGAAACTCCAAAATACCTGAAGACTTTAGTCAATACCATTCCATAAGGAACAATATTCTTCTTGTAGTCTTTGGTTGCTGCACAAATCATGTGTTAAAGAATTACATGAGGCAAGTTCAGATGCTTGCAATTTAGGAGATGGTGGATGAGCAGTGCGTCATTGTCAGATACATACTCA
This sequence comes from Cicer judaicum, assembly GCA_037974835.1. Taxonomy (NCBI): domain Eukaryota; kingdom Viridiplantae; phylum Streptophyta; class Magnoliopsida; order Fabales; family Fabaceae; genus Cicer; species Cicer judaicum. Next base: position 2,533,265 of record JBBPBS010000233.1, on the reverse strand, counting down.
TGACTTCCACAGTGACGAATTAGAGTATGCTGGTACATACTGTTGAACACTTAAGGGAGGGGCTTGAGGTATGTTGACAAGTAGCGGGTTGATTCTTCTTGAAACAGATCAGAGAGTACTGCAGTCTTTTGAAGATTCAAAGCTGAGTACTAGTTGTTGCCAAACACAAATGGGTCTTCTATGGGCAACTGAAGAATGGAAGCTAGAATGTCCGGGGTGAGTTTGATTTCAACTTCCTTTATTGTGGAAATGATAAGGGATTTGTCAGCAAAAGTCTTTGCATTGCAGTAGAATGCTCGGACAACATCTGGGTAGTAGCAATCAGATGTTTGCAGGAATGAGGTCCAACCAAGAGCATTTGTGTGATGTTGGACAACATTGCCTTCAATGATGAGTTTGTCAAAGACAAAAGCTCGTCCGATCCCAACTAGGGATTGAGCCCATTTGTTTTTGAAAAGTTTGGATTTGGTGGGGGAAATCAAAGGCGGAGTATTTTGTTTGGATTTTTTAGATGGAGGAGATGGTGCAGATTCAGAAGAAGTGGAGGTAGAGGAATGTGCTAGAGTGGGAGAACATTTGGCGTGTGTTGATGAAGGTTGTGGGTGTGGAGAGGATTCTAGAGGAGGGACTGTGTGAGTAGGAGAACGTTCTTGTGATGGAAGGGAAAAAGGAGTTTGAACAGGTGAACGTTCCTGATTTTGAGAACGGTCTTGAGGTTGAGGTAGGGAACATTGTGGAGAATGTTTTGGAGAGGTGGGTTCTAGACAATGTTTTAGATTTTGTTTAGGGGCATGGGTTTTTCTCCTTTGAGGACTTGGGAGTTTCTTGCGAGCAAGGTATTGCGCAATTGTCATGGCAGATTTTGTTTTCATGGGTTTTGTTTGGGGTTTGGATTGAAAGGGGGAGTTCATTTTTTTTAGTAAGAGGGAAGACAATTTCATTTGTCAATCTTTGTTTTTGGTTTGGGGGAGTTGATTGTGAGGGTTCAGAGGAGAAGGCTGATTTAGATGGTGTGGTAGGTTTGGTGTTTGTTGGTTCCCTTGCTGATGTTGATTGTTGGGTGTTTGTTGGTGTTGTTGTTGATGAGTTGGTATTCATTAGTGTTGTTGTTGATGGCTTGGTATTTGTGGGTGCCTTTTCTGATGATGGAAGGTTGGAATCAGAAGAATCATCAGTCTCAGAATCTGAGATGATGAAGTAATATGGTTTTTGGTTCAAGGGTTTTGAAGTTCCAATTCCATATTGAACTCTCATTGAGCGTCGTTTAGGAGTAGTTTGGTTACACAAATGTGGAGGCACTTAAGCAAGGTTTGGTGTGGGATGAATGTATAGTGGTGGAAGAAGAGTAGACAGAGGATTGGGGTTGAGGATTTCTTGGTTGTTGTCAGAATTACTTGAATCAGAGGAGGTGTGTGCTGGTGTTGGTCAAGGTGGTGGAGAGGGTGAGTGTTCCACAGAATCAGATGAAGGGGATGAAGAGTATGGTGTGCAGGGAAAAACATTTTTGCGTGCTGATTGTTTGGTTCGCGCCATTTTTGTTATGTGAGTGAATGATTTTGAGTGAAGAAGATGAAGGAGAAGACTGGTATTTAGAGAGAGGCTTGATGCAGATTTTGGGGAAAAAGAAGGTGAAGAGATGAAAGAGAAACCTGTTTTTCTGACTTGAGGAGAGGAGAAGAAAACAATGATTACTTTTCTGTCCAATGGAAACAGTTTGGACCTAGGGAAAGAGGAAAAGAATTTTGGGGGCTATAAAGTTTGTGTCAGCACTCTACCTTCAAACAAGCAGACACATGTATTAAATGCCAAGATTTGCCTTTTTGATTTTGAGAGGGAAAGTGATAACTTAGGAGGGAGTGTTGGTTTTTGAGAACGAAGAATGATGCTTGCGAAAAGAAGACTGATAAACGTTCTCCGTTTTCTACAGAAGCATAATTTATCTAGAATTTTTTAGATTTATCAAATTGAAACTATCCTCGACAAGAGGCTTTGTAAAAATGTCAGCAAGTTGATTTTGAGTATCAACAAAGATTAATTCAATATCTTTCTTATTGACATGATCACGAATAAAATGATGTTTTATTTCAATATGTTTTGATCTAGAATGCTGAATGGGATTTTTAGACAAATTTATAGCACTCGTATCATCACAATAAATTGAAATACTGGAATAACTTACAGAGTAATCTTGAAGTTGATTTTTAATTCACATAACCTATGAACAACAGTTTGCTCCTAAAACATATCCGGTCTCTGTTGTTGACAAGGCTATAGTGTTATGTTTTCTGCAATACTAGTTGATTAATGCTTCGCCTAAGAACTGACATGCTCCACTTGTGCTTTTTCTTTCAATTTTATCTCTGGCATAGTCAGCATCACAGTATGCTATAATATCAAAATGTGAACCCTTTCTATACCAAAGACCAAGATTAGTGGTTCCAATAAGATATCTAAATATGTGTTTTACTACTGTTAAATGGGATTCTTTTGGTGCTGATTGAAATCGAGCACATAATCCTACTACAAACACTATATTAGGCCTACTCGCAGTTAAATAAAGCAAAGAGCCAATCATTCCTTGATACTCTTTCTCAGAAACATAATTGCTATTTTCATCTTTTTCTAAAGAAGAAGATGGATGCATAGGAGTAGTCATGATTTTTGATTCATTCATTTTATATTTAATTAACAGATCTTTGATGTACTTTTCTTGACAAAAAAAAAAAAATACCGTTTTCATATTGTTTAATTTGTAAACTAAGAAAGTACCTTAATTCTTCCATCATGCTCATTTCAAATTCACTCTGCATAAGTTTTGAAAAACTTTCACACATTTTTTCATTTGTTGACCCAAAAATGATATCATCAACATATACTTGAACGATGAGTAAATCATTTTCCTTTGTTTTCTTAAATAATGTGGTGTCAATTTTTCCTCTTTTAACATCCATTTGAAACAATTTAATAAGTTTATGAGATGCATATGCAAGAAGTATTCAAATAGCTTATAACCTTGCATCTGGAGCAATGGTTTCATCATAATCTATACCTTCTTGTTGATTGTAGCCTTGAGCTACTAATCTTGCTTTGTTTCTGATAACATTACCTTCTTCATCTAGTTTGTTTATGAAAACCCATCGTGTACCAATGATTGCTTGATCTAATGGATCAGGTACCAGAGTCCAAACTTCAATTTTCTCAAACTGCAATAGTTCTTCCTTCATGGCATTTATCCAAGATTGATCAGTAATTGCTTCTTTGATTGATTTTGGTTTGATCTGTGATATCATTGCCATGTTGTTTTCATCATTCTTGAATGATTTTCTGGTTCTAATCCCATCAGGCGTGTCTCCAATGATCCAGGTTTGAGGATGATCTTCAATCGTTTTCCAACTTTTTGGTGGAGAATGAAACGGAGATTGTTTATCAATCTCTGTTTTCTGCAAACTGTTTTGCTGCTATATTTCTATTGGAGTTTCTTCTTCTTCATCCTTTTTACTTATATCTAAGTCATTAAACTCATCAAATAATATATGCATACTTATTTCAACAACATTAGTTCTTAAATTAAACACTCTATAACCTTTAGACTTGGTTGAGTATCCAAGAAAGATTGCTCTATTAGATTTTGCATCAAATTTTCCAATAAGATCTTTGTTGTTTAAAATGTAACAGCAACAACCAAAAATGTGAAAGTAAGAGATGTTTGGTTTTCTATTTTTCCATATTTCATATGGGGTTTTGTTGATGATCTTTCTGATAGATACACTGTTTAGAATATAGCAAGATGTGTTTATGGCTTCAGCCCAAAAATATCTTTCAACATTTGATTCTTCTAAAATAGTTCTCGCCATTTCTTGTAGTGTTCTATTTTTCGTTCAAAAACTCCATTTTGTTGTAGAGTTCTTGCACATGAGATATTGTGAGAGATGCCAAGTTCATAAAAAAAAAGTTTTAAATGAAGCATTTATGAATTCTCCTCCATGATCACTTCTTACAGAAATGATGCTTGATTCTTTTTCATTTTGAACCTTTTTACAAAATGTTTTGAATGCTTTAAAAGCATCATCTTTTTGGTTTAAAAACAGAACCCACGTAAATCTTGAAAAGTCATCAACAGTAACAAAACCATATTTCAATGCTCCTAGACTTGTTGTTTTGACTGGCCCAAAGAGATCTATGTGAAGTAGTTCAAGAGTTCTATTTGTTGTTACAACATCTTTTGAGTCAAAGCTACTTTTGACTTGTTTACCTTTTGCACATGCTTCACATATTTTATCTTTTCAAAGTTAAGTTTTGGTAATCCTCTAACAAGATCTAGTTTGGAAATTTTTGAAATGGTTTTCATACCGATATGCCTAGCCCTTTTATGCCAAATCCATTTATCTTTATTGATTGATATAAAACATGATTCATCAGGTAGTTCTTCAAGATATAAAACATATAAATTTTTCTTTCGATTTCCAGAAAATAGAATTTCTCCAGTTTTAGTTTTCCTAATTTTACATACCTTTGGTTTGAAAATGACTTCACATCCATTGTCACATAGCTGACTTATGCTTAACAGGTTGTGTTTTAAACCTTCCTCATATTGAACATCATTTATTTGAGTAGAGTTTGTCTTACCAATGGTTCCATTACCTTTAATCTGAGCTTGATTATCATTACCAAAAGTGATCGATCCTCCATCCTTCTTGATGAATGTTATGAAGCAGTTTTTATCTCCGGTCATGTGCGTTGAACAGCCACTGTCCAAGAACCAAGGCTTTCTCTTTATATTTGGAAAACCAACCTACATATGATATTATTTCAGCCTTAGATACCCATTTTGTTTTGGGTCGTGGAGAGTTAGTTTTAACATTTTCTTTGGGAATTGAAATCGGAAAAAGCTTTACTGATTTATGAGATGAAATAGGGAATTGAAATTGAGAAGACCTTTTGAGCAAATTTGAGAAGGAAATAGAATGAAAAGAAAAAGAATAGAAAAATAATTCTGAAATGGAAATGGGAAAGAAAGAGAGAAAGTGAATATTATTTGGATATAAATATTTTAGTATATTTTTTTTAAGTTATCACATGATAATAGGTTACACCTTATCTATAGTTAAAAATAACTATAATGACAAATATAGAGATATCACTTAAAATTGAGTATCACTACAATTTTTGTATTTTTTTTTTTTTAGTGAAAACATTTCTAAATGAGACGTCATGTGATCGGGAACCATAATCAAAGAATTCTTAGGCATAATCCTAAAGGCAGTAAGTGATCGGGAACCACTATCATTCATGATGAGTAACACCGTAATAAGTGTCACTAACTTCTGCCATCTAAAAACAACACAACCAAATGAAGAAAAAACAGCAACAAACCAGTATGCATGTCAGCAACAACTGAATGTTCAATGTCTAAAAACCAGTAAATTAAAATATCTCCGACGTGAAAATTAACCATCATAACAGACTCAAAAGGTTCTGATCTACAACTTTGCAGAAATGTGCAGCGGCAAAATAACACCAGATGGTGGCGTGTGGCTTATACGCGCCGGTGAAGGTTGTAGATGGTGCATGCGGGTGGTGTGTGGCTTGCATGATGTCAATAGGGTTTATGCGGAAGCAACATCCCAAAACTGGGAGCTCATTATACCATGTTGAATTAGAGAACAACTTTCTTAATATTATTTCAACAAATTATCCTTGAGTACAATCACTAAACTATTTAAATAGATTAATCTAAACCCAACAAACCTAATTAATTGACCAATACACTTATTATAAATAAACACAAATTTAAAAATTTGCAACACAACCAAATTTATTTTTGCAGCACCATGATAATATAAGTATGTATATTATTCTAAAAGGAATAAAGCTTTATTTGGGCAAAGATCAAAAATTGCAGCACCATATGCAATCGTTTAAAAAAATTGATTGGAGCTGGATCAAGATTCGATGTTCATAGATTCAAGAAACTTTACAACATACTGGTATAACAATAACAACTTTAAATTGACCAATTTCCCAAAAAATGCAAACAAGTATTTAGGAAGAAAATTAAACAAAATGGATAATTTTATTCCGAATAACAACAATATCACAGTGAATCAAACAGGAAGACCCGCTCTGATATCGCTAGTTGATCTATTAACAATTAACCAATTACACAAGACATGCTCTAGTGTGGAAAAACAATAATCATATTTGCATATTTTATGATTTACAACATGTTTGTATGCTCTTTAGATGACAAGAGGTTTTTTTTTTTCTTTTTTTTAAGGTATATTGAATACCATAACCTATATATAAATAAGGTGATTATCAATTTAATTCTCATTATTCTCAAATAAGTCATATGACATCCACCTATAACTTTTGTCTATATCAGTTGGTTTAATTAATTATCTAATAAAAAATCTCATTAATCTATTTTTTATATAATCATTAATTAAGCTACTCATTGACATAATATAATTATAATAGAAAATTTATGCCTACATAATATTATCGACATATAATAATATAAAACAATATTCCAAATATGAATTTAGAAAACAAAACAATAGTATACAAACACATAACTACAGAATGGATCCCACCATGGAGACACAAATCCACTTCAACAACAGATGTACAACATATAAAACATGTGAAACCCCCAATTTTGATATAAAGCATCAACTAAAAATGTTCGTTCTTTTTATCAAAGAATAGTTTTTCATGTTATAACAAAAATTGTACTAGAAAATAATTATAGCTTTATATTTTTTCAAGGAATGCAACTCAACTCATTTATTATTATTTTTTTTTGTAAAAATTAATTTATTAATTCTTACAAAAAATATTTATTTACACGTTAAAATAGAAAATATTTTATTTAAGTAAAGTTCACAAAAAATAAGATTAACTGAAATTAACGATCATTCAATAATTTTTGATGCAAGAATAATCCACCTCCACATTTTTAATTAAAATTAACGACAAAAATTAACGACAAAAAATAAAAATAAATTTTAAGAATATATCACATCGGTTTTATTAATACAAAATATTATTTTTCAATAAATAAAAAAATTCCCTTTTTCGCACTTGCATACACCAAGAAAACATCATTTATTTGTGCAACCCTACAAAATTATTAGTACATAAAATGTTGGTGAAAGAGGTCTTTTTTATTCCACAATAAAAATTAAACCAAATAATAAGTTAAGTCATAAAATCTTTTTTAATAAAAGATTTAAAGGAATTGATTTTAGAATAATTCACATAGATGTGTCAAGATTAAATTTTTACTAAGTTGTAAAATATACTTAATAAATCACCTAGCAACCCACCTAAAATACATAATTAGATTAAAGTAAAATATATGAAAGTCATGTCTGCTACAAAAATTATATGATTCGAATATTGATGTAGCTAAATATCACTAGAATGGGGGTTGAATAGGGATTTTGCTGTTAAAAATAATTTCTAAGTGTTTTAAAAATTAGCCTCTCGCTGAGGATGCCTAGCTCGAGGATGGGATTTTTTCAATCGTCAGATCTGAGTTGAGCAAAAGAGTAAGAGTAGAATATGAGAGACACACACATAATTTTATACTGGTTCACCCAAAGATGGCTACGTCCAGTCCTTACACCCTTGTGAGATTTCACTAACTTTCAAACTGATCAATCCTCACACTGAGGATGATTACAAACTGTGTATTCTTTAGCTTCACCAACCTTACAATTAATTTTCAAATATTTCCAAGTGTAACTCACAGGGAAATTACAAAGTGATATGAAAGTGATTGATACTAAATACTTTCTCAAAGGATTTACAAAGATATAGTGTAGGATCAAAGAAAGTATGAAATGAGGATGAGTGTTTTGCTTTTGATAGCTTTAAGATGCTTGATCAAAGAAAGTATGGCCTATCCTTAGCCTAGTATGACTTTTGATTTTAAACGCTTTATTTATTCATGTTTGACATTGTTATGCATTTGAATAAACACATTTGTTCTGGCGAGGGCTCAGATTGTGCAAATCTGAAGCTTTTTTAATCTGCAGACCATCCTCACGGTTAGTGTAACACCCCAATTTTTAACAGCGCGAGTGTATTTTTTTTTTTTTAAACAAAGAAATTAAACAAAGAAACAAACAAATAAATACTTTTGGATATATATTTAAGTCATAACATAACGACAAAGTCAACAAATATTTACAAGCAGCAGAATAGTTTTTGAAATAAAAATCCAAACTATTCAAACATCAAAATACACCGGGACTATGAGGCCTATCAAACATATCTCATACCCCTGGGGTATTCTCAGGGAAATTACAAAGTTATATGAGAGTGATTGATACTAAATACTTTCTCTAAGGATTTACAAAGATATAGTGTAGGATCAAAGAAAGTATGAAGTGAGGATGAGCGTTTTGCTCTTGATAGCTTTAAGATGCTTGATCTTTTTATGCAAGTGTTGTGTGTCATCTAATGGAGAGCTTGTTTGCATTTTATAGAGATTCAAGCTCTTTTATGACCGTTTGGAGCTTATTTCAAACATTCCAAGTTTTTCATCATAATTACAGAACTACCATTACTGCCATCCTCTGCATGCTCACCTTTCTTGTAACTTGACCATGTGAGCTGCATTTTTCGAAAACTTTAAGGTATAGGTTGATTTCACCTTTTGAGGTGATGTTGACAAGAGAGAGAAAGCCACCCTCTTAATTAGCCTTCACATGTGATCTTCCATTTTTGGATTATTTCAAGTTGTCTTTCTTTAACTTGACTTCTTCATGTATATATTCATGCAAGCACAATAAATAGTCTGATTTTAGCCTTTGCACATGCTTGAAGAGTTGCTTTCAACTTTGCGGGCCTATCCTCAGCCTAGTTTGCCATCCTCTGCATTCTAGATCTAGCTATATTCATCTTTTTCCTTTGACCTTCTGACTTTTGGTTTTAAATGCTTTATTTATTCATGTTTGACATTGTTATGCATTTGAATAAACACATTTGTTCTGGTGAGGGCTCATATTATGCAGATCTGAAGCTTTTTTAATTTGCAGACCATCCTCACGGTAAGTGTAACACCCTGATTTTTTACAGCGCGACTGTATTTTTATTTTAAAAACAAAGAAATAAAACAAAGAAATAAACAAATAAATACTTTTGGATAAATATTTAAGTCATAACATAACGACAAAGTCAACAAATATTTACAAGCAGCGGAATAGTTTTTGAAATAAAAATCCAAAGTATTCAAACATCAAAATACACCGAGGCTATGAGGCCTATCAAACATATCTCATACCCCTGGGGTATTCTCGGCAGACCTATACAAAAGCACTGCCCCAAGAATTTTAACTCTCCCCCACGCACTACAACATTTTGGTGCTACGGCAACGCCTAATTTTTTATGGTAAAAAAACCGTTCTCGTAGAGGTAAATAGACAAATTAAAATAAGGGCAAATCATGTTTATCACAATATTCTAATTTAATTTTTAAAATATTTTGTAAAATTCATATGATAACTTATTATATAGGATAATTGTTTGACTCATTGTACTTTGATTGTCAATTTATTTTTTAACATGTAATGGTACTTGTATTTATTTGATTAAATAAAATGTAAAATACATACCCGAAAAAAAAGATGTAAAAATTTAAAAATATGATTGACTATTTAATATTTTTTATTTTAAAAAAATCTTAATGTTGAATTATGTTGTAGTGTAGTCTAAATTTATTTGTTTTATTAGTATGATTTTTTAATTGCGAGCATGAGAAGTTGTTGTAAAAAAATTATTGAATATATTTCATCAAGAGTTTTATTAGTATGTTGTTTTAATTGCGAGCATGAGAAGTTGTTGTAAAAAAACATTATTAAATATATTTCATCAAGAGTTTTATTCAATTATAAATATATAATTTGATTGATGAAAATTTTGTGTTAACATATTTTTTCAGAACATATATATATATATATATATATAGTAAATATTTGTTCATTATATTTTTTAATATATTCATATATATTATAATTTTAAATAAATTTGTGTATTTTAATAATTGGAAGTAACTTTTTAAATAATTTTTCATATATTCATATTTTATGATTAGTTTTAATAAATTTGTGTATTTTCTGTCAAATAGAATACATATTTTTATTGTATAAAATGTTACTAAATAAAATGGATTGACATAAATTTAAAGAAATTATAAATAAATTGACATTAATGAGTAATTGAATTTTTAACGTATAAATCATTACTCACCATAAGTTGAATAATATAATTGTCCATAAAATAAAGATATTTGTGTCGATATTTATGAGTGATTAGGTGATTTTTTTCCATTGAATTTAATGACTAATAATATAAATTATTACCATTGGTAAATGACTAATAATATTATAAAATAATTTATAAATTTATTATAAAATAACTTAAAAAGTAATTTGATAATAATATAAATTATAAATTATTATCAAATTGTAAAATAATTTATAAATTATAAATTTATTATAAATAATTGTAAAATAATTTTATAATTTACAAATTTATTATAAAATAATATTATTAAATAGATTTTGGAGATATTAAAGAAATTTTGAAAGGAAGAGGAGAAATATGGATTAAAGATATTAAAGAAGTTAGTGAAGGAGAAAGACATACTCTCAAGATTGAGAGGTACACATCAGCTTTTTGACTTATGTGGATAAATATGATGAGGTGGTAAAATATAATAAGGTGGCAACATAAGTCTATTTTAAATATATATAATAGATTTGTTAACGATTAGAAGTAACATAGTTAACATGGTTAATACACCAACAAAATGAATAAAAAAATTTATAATAACAAATAGAAACATAAATAAATAAAAAAACATGATCTAATATAATATCAAGTATTGAATAAAACATGCATATATAGATATAGTTTGAGGTGAAACTAAGATTTCAAAATATTACAACCGCGTCAAATAAAAAAGAAATACATCTAGGCTTTGAGTCATCCTACCTAGATACTTGTCTGAGGTAGTTAAATGAGCCATCATGGTAAACACCGAAATATAATAATTGGAGGCGGTTATTCATAACCGTCGCAATAAACCATTCGTTAGAAGACAAAGTTCATGTTGTGTTTGAAGTGCTAACCCTATAACCAAGCTACAAAGTATCAAGTACAAACTATCACACCAAAATATGATAGATCAACAAAAAGTAAACAACCCAAAAACTAGAACCCTAGTCCAAAATCCCAAACTTAATCTAATCACAATTAACAACAATAACGTCGCAGACAATCCATACAGTGACCATAAGTGCTACCTCAATAAGCTAAAACCTTCTGAATAAGTCTCGTCCTCCCGAACTTACACTAGTAGAATTTTATTTTTTTAAGTCGGTTAAAATGTACATTTTAAGTCAGTTTTGTGTCCGGGTTAACAACAAACGACTTAATAAACACGTTATTTTTTAAGTCATTTTATGAACCAACTTAATAGAGCTTCGTCCTTTTGAGTCGGTTCAACTTAACCGACTTAAACATTCATGTTTATTAAGTCATTTGTTGTTAACTCGGACACAAAACTGACTTAAAATGTACATTTTAACTGACTTAACAGAGCTTCATCATTTTAAGTCGGTTCAACTTAACCGACTTAAACATCATAAAATCAGTTCAACAAATCATCTTTTTAAGTCGGTTCTTTTTATCAAAAAACTTAATAGATAGAGTTAAATTTTTTTTTTTAATAATAAATTTATCATTTTCTTATGCTCCTACTCCGCACATACATAAATACAATATTTCAAATTAAAATTTTGTACTTTTAACCACAATTTTATATAGCCATATAATAGCCAAAATATCCCGTAATAGAAGTTCATACAAAATATAGAGTACAAAGAATGTCTATCATTTTTTATTACTCTTGGCAAGACGAAAAATGATTTAGATGTCAATTAATAAAATTACAAAATCACATTTAGCAATATTCAATATATATATATTCAAGCACTTTCATTTTCTTCAATTAATTCCAAAATAAAATCCACACAACATTCTTGAACTTCTTTAATTTGATCCGGATGAAATGATCTTGAGTCGTCAAATATCTAGAAAAAAAACTCAATCAATAACAACATACATTTTTTTATCATACGAACATACAAAAACACAATCAATAACAACTTTTAAGAAATTTACGTACTTGCATCCATGAATCAACAATAACAACTGTTACAATGTTCAACACATTTAATGTTGATATTAGTGGTCATCTTTTATGGGAGTAACTTATGTTTTGTTGTAGAAAAATGACAAGATGTAATTGTAATGTTATGATTAATTTGGATTTGGATTTAGTGAATACACCTTATTATGGGTAGTGGTTCTCTTTTTGGGGTCTTCATGAAAGGAATGTTGCACATGTTGTATACATACAAGTATAACAAATACATTTTTCTTTTGAAAAAATTAAATGAATGTTGACATCATAGTTTCTCAACAATGGTACAAGAAATTCGATTATTTCATGGAGAAACATGAGTACGGTGAAACTACTTTTGATCATTGTGTGTTTGTCAAGAAATTCTCTGATGGTGATTATATTATTCTCTTGTTATATATGGATGACATGATGCTTGTTGGTCATGACACTAAAAGATTCAATCTCTAAAGAAAGATTTGAACAAGTCTTTTGCAATAAAAAACTTGGGTTCTGTAAAACAAGTTATGGGCATGAGAATCACTCGTGACAAGAAGAATATTAAATTGTGGGTGTCTCAAGACAATTATATTGAGAAAGTTTTAGAGATATTCAACATGAGAAATTGAAAACATGTTAGTACTCCAATTGCTACTCATTTTAAACTAAATTCTCATCAATGTCCTACAAGTGAGAAAGATAAAGAAGAGATGAAGAAGGTTGCTTATGCATCCGCAATTGGTAGTTTGATGTATGCTATGGTAGGCACAAGGCTATATATTGCTCATGCAGTTGGAGTTGTTTCTAATCCTAGTAAAGATCATTGGCAAGCAGTGAAGTGGATTATAAGATACCTCAGAGGCACTTCCAAAGTGTGTTTATGCTATGGAGGTGGTGAAATTGTGTTTGATGGCTACACATTTGTAGATATGATATGTGATATTGAATCTAGAAAATCTACTTCTGGTTATATGATGACGTTGGCAGGGGGAGTTGTGTCTTGGCAACTGAAGTTACAAAAGCTTTATCCACTATTGAAGTTGAGCACATTATAACAACTGAAGTTTCCAAGGAACAATTGTGGATGAAGAAATTCCTACATGAGTTAGGCCTCAAGCAAGACAAGTTTGTGTTAGTACTCATATCTGATAGTCTTTTAGCGGTCTTTTGTTCAAACATACGTTTCACAATATCATTATCACGAGGATCCCACGACAGCTTCTCCTGGGAATAAAAAAAAGGTATATATTTACTAAGTACTGTCAAAAAAATAGATAATGAAATTCTCTATATATATGATACAAAGACAAATGGAACATATAATTATATTCGAAGGTTTACCGCAAATTTTTCAAACCAATCTTGTCTAATTATGTTATTGGTTGGACTCCAACCATAGATAGGCTCACTCTAACCACAACCCTCACCATATCATTATTTAGAAGTTAATTGTGTATAGTGGATCTAACTTTTACACATCACCGTATGCCACAATATGAGTATATCCATCAATATATAATTCACAATGTTCTTGCATGTAAAGTGGTATTAGGAGAGCCAATTGGGAAATTATTGTTTTGTTTAGAGAAAGCCATATATGATATATCTTGCATCACTTGCTCTCTAATCACCTTAGTAAGCTCTGCTTTTATGATCTCTATTTGGCCGCTACTCATAATAGGTGGAGTAGAGGATCGACGAGAATGTGATCCAAAGTATTGGCGAATCCCCACACCTCTACCAACTGCTCGAACACGACTAGGGTATTCTGGTCGCCCAATAGCTTCCGTCAAAATATCTTGACGTCCTTTTGGATGGAAGTTTCCTTGAGATGTTTATTCCACAATTTAATATATATATATATATATATATATATATGTATATATATATATATATATATTAGACATGATATGCATAAATATGTATTTAAGAAATTAGAATTACATATTTACTTACAATTTATTCAACAATAAGACGTGTTTCTTCTGATGTTTACTCTTTTGATGGTGTTTGTCGGGCTCTCTTCCACATCTCATGGTGCGATGGTGGAGATGGAGGTGAAACTTCTGAATCTCCAGCTGATTTTTGTCTTTCTTTTAATTTCTCTTGAATCATTTTCTTCTCTAGCAATGCATATCCCCCACGAGACAATTTGTGGGGGTACTTATTAAAAGATTGAATCATTTATTCCTTCTTTCTTTTCTCCTATTGTAAATAACAAACCAATTAAATATAATACTAAAATATTAGAAAGAACAATCAAATCATATATACAACTAACCTGAAAGAAGGATCCTCTCTCGTCTTAATGAACACTTGCTATATTTCATCATCAATAAAAAGATATACATCAACATGAGATTTATGACTCAGGTCCCCATTATTAATTATCTCCTTGTTAATGTAGCTTTAAATGCCCTCCAACGCTCACGCATATATTGAAAATATTTCTTTTTAATAAATTCATTATTAGGAACATTCCATTTTTCCTACGTTACACAACAAATATAATAGTTAGTGTACAACAATACTATAATTAAGTATAATAAGAACAAAGATAATTAAAATTACATCGATTGTTGCCCAAATGTTTTTCTTTACGTCTTCATGTACTTCATCCCATTCATTGGTTAAAATACCGACTTTGTCTCGAGCAAGGGAAGCCACATGACCAATGAAAGCTTTCCTGTTATCACCTATAGGTAGTCAAGTTGATTGATCAAAATCAATTGATAACTTATCACCATCCTTACATCTATGTAACAGCTTTGTCATTCGTGTACCGCGTCTACTCTTTTTTTTGGGTAGAGTTAGAATCTGATCCATTTTGTGAAGAAGCTGAGGGATCACCCATGTGTCTCTGTTTAAAAAATATATAATTATGGTCAATAACAATTCAAAATTCAAACTAATGAATAAATAACATGACGTTATAGATAAATTATCATATAAGGATGACACTATTGCAAGTAAAAAATTATAAACAAAGCAAAGTTTATACAAAACTATGATATTGTACCGCTTTATTTCCTAAAATTGTCATGTTTGAATATTCTCCCATATCCCTTCTTGATGATCATCACAAGTGGCATACACATCGTCCTCTATATTTTCCACAATGAAATCAGGTATTTGTTGTGAGAAAGAAGGAGTCTCATAAATATCTGATAGTAAACTTAGACTTTCATCATGTCCATACATGTTTTTACCTTGGAAAACCACCGACCACTTTTTATTAGAAGGGTCACTAACATAAAACACTTGTCTTGCTTGAGATGCCATAATAAATGGCTCATCCTTATAAGCTACTTTTTCAAGGTCTACAAATGTAAAACCAAATTCATCAATTTAAACCCCATTGTTTATGTCAATCCATTTACCTTTAAAAATAGGAACTTTAAACTTAATAAAATCGACATCCCAAATCTCTTCAATGATCCCAAAGTAAGATATTGATGCCACAACAGGACTTTTATCTTTTGAACTTGAAAAGTGCATTGACTCATTAACAACCATAACTCCACTATTTTGCACTGTACTTTTGTCATCTTGAGCCTTTGTATAAAAGTTCAAATTGTTTATATCGTAGCCGGTCCAAGTTATGACATCAAAATTTGGCCCATCTGCTAACCATTTTAATGTAACAGAACATGTATTATCGGTTAAAATGGTTTCTTTAAACCACTTTAAGAAAGTCTTGTTATGCTTATTCAACAAGCATTTTTCATTCATCCGAAGATTTTTTTCCTTGACAATATTTTGTGAGCAGAAAGGTAAGGTTGAACCTCCTCAGTATTATTCAATATATACAAATGTTCTTGAAGTAATTCCTCACGCGTCATGCTCTTAAGTTTTAAACCTCGTATGTCCTTACTTGTGCAACTATCCTCATGACGAGACTTAGGAACTCTTATTGTATCCGCTTTTGGCATATAGTTTGAACAAAACTCAATAGCTTCTTCTGCGATGTACCTTTGAACAATAGATGCTTCAAGACGATTTGGATTCTTCACATACCCTTTTAAGATCTTCATGCATCACTCAATTGGATACATCTACCTTAAATAAATAGGACCACATAATCTAATTTCTCTCACTATATGAACAATTAAGTGAACCATAATGTCAAAAAAAAAAGAAGAAGGAAAATACATCTCCAGTTGGCACAAAATAATAACAGCTTCATTTTCCAACTCATCTAATTTTTTAGGATCAATGACTTTGCTACCTATGGCATTGAAGAATAAGCACAACCTAGATAAAACATCTCTCACTTTTTTAGGCAATATTCCACTAATAGCCACTAGTAGTAGTTGTTGCATTAATACATGGCAATCATGAGACTTTAAAACAACTAATTTTAGATCTTTCATTGAGATAAGACTTTTTACATTTGAAGAATATCCCATTGGCACTTTTATGCCCCTTAGAGTCTCACAAAAAAGTATTCTCTCATATTTTGATATGGTATGACAAGCTGGAGGCAAATACATTTGCTTACCTGATAATTGTGGAGATAATTCTTGTCGTATACCTATCACGTTCCCTATTTTTCCCACTTAATATCACCCATAATTTCACCATTTAATATCAGGTTCCTAACTTAATACTACGTTCTCCATTTTCTCCAGTTAATACCACCTTACCCATGAAAATGAATAAAACAAAACAGATGTCTTCCATTCAAAAACAATATAGAAAAACGTTTTAGGAGAAAAGAAGAGGGAGACTAGTTTGATAGAAAAGGCAACCACCAAAAGAGAAAATAGAGTAGTAACCCTATTCCCAATTTTGTTAAATCAGTCTCAGAAAAACATCGATTGTGCATTCGTTAACCGTTGGATCGAGCTGATGTTTGGACAGTGTATTTGCAACATTCAAGTATTTGTTTTCAACAGTCGGATCAGCGAAACAACGTACAGAGAGGGAGAAATCGTGCTTGCACAGCAGCAGGTGTGAAACGAGTGAGACAAGAGTTTGTGAAGCATAATTCTAGAAACAACTTTGGTAACGGTAAGGGAATCACTTCATCTGCTTTCCTACTTGACTTATATGTGATATAAATGTACTGTGATGATGTGTATTGGTTTTGTTTATGTGTTATCTTTAAAATGAATATTAATAATGGATGTGTTTAACATGTTCAAATTGTGGAAAATATATGTTATATGATACGTTGTTATAATGATTGTGCTTGACCTGTTGTGGTTATTCAAGGTGATTACTTTGGGTCTAAACTAGGTTGATTTAGAATAAAGTTGAATGATTTTGGACACTCTGGTTGAGTGATCCATATTGTTACTAACAAAAGTGTCTACATTCATGCATTCATAGTTGTGTGGTGCGTCCATAATTGGTTGGAGCCCATAGTCGGTGGTGCATCCATAATTGGTTGGAGCCCACAAATCCCTTACGGTGATTTTGAGTTAGTGGTGTTGCTTGGAAGGACCCACAAAGCCCTTGCGAGGGAGGTGATATTCCGGAATCATGCATTGACATATAGTCTAACAAATAGATTGCACATTTTGGTTGATTTGTATTTTTGGCGCGTTGTGATTTTTAACTGTTAAATAAAATATATGATTTATTTATAATTTTGCTATAACAACTATATATGCATGCATATTTGGTCTGTGTTTGTTATTTGGAGATGACCCTTACATTTGGCAAGACGTAGTTACTTGAGTGACTAATGTCATGGACAACCCAATAGGAGAAATACGAGGTAGTACAATAGCATACGGTTGGAGGCTCTGAGATACTTATGTATCGGTGTTAGATTTATTTGGTGAGTTTTCCACAAGTCCAAAGTTTATGACCAACTAGGATTCATGTTTGGGTAGTAAAACGTCAAGAGTTTTGACTCTAGGAGTTTCTTTTATTTAATATATTAAATTTACTTTTAGTAATTGCGAATACTTTAATTCATTATTTTTTAAAATATAATTAAAATAGTTATTCAATGATTTTAAAGTAAATGAGTATTTAAGATAATCATAAATAAATAAAAATGAATTTGTAATTTTACGTTTAGAATTTCGATAGTTAATGTCTCAAAAAAGCGGGATGTTACAATTCACAAGAATAACCATCAAACACTTCAACTCTTTCCTCCCAAAGAATTCTCATGTCTTCAATCAATGAACTTAGATAAACATCTATGTCATTTACAGGTTGCCTTGGACCCGAAATCATCATAGATAACATAATGTATTTGTGCTTCATGCAAATTGAAGGAGGTAGATTGTAGATAATTAAGAGAACAGGCCATGAACTATGATTACTACTTAAGTTACCGTATGGCTTCATTCCATCTGTGGCAAGTCCAAGTCTAAGATTTCTTGGCTCATTCCCGAATTCAGGATACAATTCATCAACTTTCTTCCATTGTAATGAATCAGCTGGATGACGAAGTTGTCCATCACGTTGTCTCTCATCAGCATGCCATCTAATATTCTTTGCATCATTGACATTAATGAATAATCATTTGAACCTTGGAATTATTGGAAGATACCATAACACCTTTGCAGGAGGACCTGTTGTGCTTTCATCGCAATTGGAATCACCATCCTTGACTTTATAGCATGATAACCCACACACGGGACATTAGTTCAACTCTTCAAACTCATTCCGGTATAGTATGCAATCATTAGGGCATGCATGTATTTTCTTATACTCCATACCCGTTGGACACAATATCTTCTTTGCATCATAATAACGGTTTGGCAATGTGTTATCTTCAGGAAGCATTTCTTTCAACAACTCAAGCAGTTCCGTGAAGCTTTTGCTGTCCATCCATTTCTCGCTTTCAAGTTGAACAATCTCAGCACCGCAGACAACCGTGTGACGTTAGTGCATCTCGGATACAAAGCCTCTTCTTTGTCGTTGCACAAACTATCAAAAACATGCGCACACTAAAAAGACTCTTGTCCAATATCAAGAATCATGTCCTCAAGCCGATTGTCCATATCTTCACAAACTTCTTCTCTTTCTGATACATTTGTCATGTTTAACGAATCACCATGCCATATCCATTTTGTATAAGTTTGGCATATTCCATAACAAATAAGATGATTTCTTATTTCTTCAAACTGTAACAGATTTCCATTTAAACATTTAACACAAGGACGATAAAACTTTCTTTCATTTTTGGGAAGTTTTTTTAAAGCAAATTCTAAAAATTCTTCCACACCTTTCTGATACACTTCACTTAAACGATTAGCATTCATCCAACTACGATCCATAACTATTTTTGTTAAAAATAAATAACCGTAAAGATTAAGTTAAAAGATTAAAACTAAAACAAATTTATTATTCAGGAAATGTATAATTTACTTTTTTATTTATTGTCCTAAAGTCTTGTATTCATAATAGCTAAGAATAATCTAATAGTATATTATTGTTTTCTTTTTTTTTGTTATTATTTTGTGAATATCTAAGTACCTATGAAATTTACAACCACAAAATAATTGAAATATTTTAAATGGGAAACTTCCAATTAATTTACAACACAAAATAATTGAAATATTTTAAATGAGACACTTCCATTTGAAATAGTTCAAATATGATACATTTTCAAGTGTATTAGTTTAATGAATTTCTTTTATGTATTTCAAAATTAATTAATTTTCCTATGCATCATTGATAAGAGCTATTACTTTAATATTTAATAGATAACATACTACATTTGTAAAGTTTACACCTTATCTACCTTTCTATCTAAAATGCTATTGTTATGGTATATTTTTTAATTGTTTTGTTGAAGAGTATCTTATCTGCCTTTATACATAAAATGCTATTGTTATTGTATATTTTTTAATTGTTTTGTTAAAGAGTACCTTATCTGCCTTTCTATATAAAATGTTGTTGTTATTGTATAGTTTTTAATCGTTTCATTAAAGAGTACCTTATCTGTCTTTCTACGTAGAATATTATTGTTATTATATATTTTTTAATTGTTTTGTTGAAGAGTGTTTTTCAGCCAAAAAATAAAAGGGCAAACTTAATTGATTTAGATTAAACAAAAGAGTGTGTGTGCCGTAACAATATGTACATATAGGTTGCAATCCCTCCATTCTAAAACAAATTCACCCTAAAAATATTCATGTCTAATGTCTTTAATACATAAAATAAAATACTACGTTTATAAGTTTACACCTTATTATCTATATGCTTTCTATATAAAATACTAATGTTTTGCTCCATATTATGTCCACACACAAATTCTAAAAAAAATAAAATTCTTAAAAATAAAATATATAAAATATGTAATTTAGCTTGAGAATCAAACCTATCTTAATGAATTGATGAAGTGATGACAATAAAACGACAATGGTTGTAAAGTCGAATCCAAGTTGTAAGTACTTCACGATATAGAGGTTAGGAATATAAAGAAGAGGTTTAGAGAGCGGGTGATAAGGATCTCAAGAGCATGATGATGATTCATATTTTAATAAATTAGGATAAACATTATTTATTATAATTTGGTTTGTATTGATTCTTAGTTTGCTGTGATTTGGAATTGTAATAGTTTTATTATTGATTTAGTTTTTGTTATGTGTAAAATTTATTAAAATATGAATCATCATCATGCTCTTGAGATCCTTATCAGCGGCAAGATAAAACGCTAAATACACGACATCTTTTATTTTTTTTAACCTGTCTTAAGTCGATTATCAATATAATTGCATTAAACAAGTTTTAAATATTTACAAAATTGCTACCGCCTCATTTTATTAAATGACATAAATATTTATAAAATTGCCACTGCCTCATTTTATTAAATGACGTTTTATCCTTACGTCGGTTATCAATATAACAACATTAAACAAGTTTCAAAATTACCACCACCTCATTTTATTAAGTTGTTTACCAATTAACCGATTTAGCCACGTATGATGTGATATATTAATTTTTTAATTTTATTTTTACGATATCTCTTACATCGGTTGCCAATATAACGCTATTAATAGTGTTTCACATATTTATAAAATTGCCACCGCCTTATTTTGTTAACTCCTTTATATAGGCAACCGACTTAAATATACCTCCGCTTTATTTGTTAAGTGTGGTGGCACGTAAACGACTTAAATTAAAAACTCACTTTTCTATTAGTGTTAATTTAAAGGATTAGACTCCTCCTCCTCACCTACCACATAATTACCATGATACTGTCATTGTCATGACATATCAGGTCCACGTTTGGAATCTCTAACTTTCGTACCTTCGCCACTTCAACCTTAGCACTTGCCGGATTCCCCTCACCCTCAATACCATAATAGGTTTCACTTCAACTGGAAGAACAATACCTTCCAATTATTAGTTGTATCTCTTAACAGAAAGAGTCATTCATAATCACTTGACCATGTTTATTGTGACACCCTTTAACTATATTTTCAAAAGAAACGTAAATAATAATAATAAAAAATGATAAAAATTTATAAGTTTTTATTCATTTTAAACGTATCATAAAACTTGTAAAGATCGAGTATGAGTTAAACTTTTCCCAAAATTCCAATTAAAGAAATACCTTGAAATCTCTCGTCACTTGGTCAATGCCTAATCTAATTAACTAGAATATAAGGACTATAAGTCCATAGTCCTTGATGTCATCTTATGAGAACTTCGAGAAGATATGTACACCATAGCAGTTAGAAAACAACTCAAACATATTAAATTAGCATAGAGATACAAAATTATATACAATCCCAAATTTTAACCAAACAGACCAGTTTTACAATCTATCATTTTTCCATGTTTAGAATATATTGGTGTGTGGGTTAGTTTTGTATACACCGGTAATGATGAGTTAATGTTTCAAGTGTTTAAAGTTATGATCATGAAACAATTTGTAATGATTGGCTTAGGTAAGATTAGATATTTTTTAGGCATTGAAATTTTAGAAACGACACGGTTTACGCAAAAAAAAAAAAGTTTTTATGTTTTGGTCGTTCTCCATTTGTGAAGTTGACAAGGATGTAGCTGATATTTTTGGTATTTTTTCTTTTTCTATGTGTTATGGATATTTTTATCACATGTAACACTTTGGACTTATCTTTATCTTTATCATGATATATGCTTGTTTATTTTTAGGGAATATATATGCTTTTGGGATGTTTGTATCCCCAATGTAAGTTTCATAAATTGATTTTTTTTAAATAAAAAATTGAGCATAGAAGAATTTGATGTTTATCCTTTGACTATTAACTCTTTATTCTGTTGTGAACACATTTAGGAGAATTATCGTAAATGGATCAACATAAATGTTCTCAAGATTGCCATATATTTATTCTCTTTTGAACTTCTTGTGGTTTGGAAATTGGAACACCTCTTATATCACCTAAATTCAATTGGAGCAGCTTTTTAGTTAGTGTACATTGTTCTCTTCCTAATGTATACTGAGAAAGCAAGAAAGGTTGGTAAATTTATTGATACAATGAAAATTTATAATAAATTTTACAGAAAATATTGGTTGGTTAATTGATATTGATATGTGCTATTGTATATTGTCATTTGATAGGTGAGAATATCTCGATCTCTTGCTTGCGCGCGTTTTCATTTTGTCATTAACTCATAGTATCTCGACCTCTCAATCATCCCAAACTGCTAAAGAAGCAAAAGCAAACTAAGGAACCCTAATATGAATGGAATGGTGCTGCTTCCCTTCTCTCTCCAATGACGGTGCAATGCAATACTTATCCGAGGATGACATAAACATCTTGTTTGTACGTAAGCGTAAAACTGACTGCAATTGTGGATTGTTTGAATCTATTCATATGAATGATTTTGTGCATTTTTGGTTGGTATGTTCTGCGAAGCTTGTTATATCTGAAGCTCAGTTTAGACTTTTAGATTTATTTTGGAACAAATTTTGTTTGGCTTGTTTTCTATCTCTCTATGCTTTATTGGGTGTTGCTTTCTTTAAGTATGTTGTATTGAGATTCCTACATATCAATTGATATTGATTTTGTATTGAGTTAAGCCTTAGATGTTGTATTTGTCTTAATAAGGTCTGAGTTTGACATTTACACTCAATTTTGCTAAATGCTAATGTTTCCCTTCTATTAATTTATGTTCAGCACAATGCTTGCTTGATTTACTTTGTTGTAATTTTCGTTTATATTTGTAATTATACTTTTATATATGTAATACCTGATGTAATTTGGTTTCTCTATATTTTCTATTGTGTTAGTGTATTCTTGATTGTAGAGTAATTTTGTTACCATGTCAACTTAACATGTTTGTTTATGCGATATAACGGCTTTATGACAAAATTGTAGATTCAATCTCTGGAATATGTTGGAAAGCATTGATAGTAGAAAGTAAAATAAGATGTCAAGACTCAAGATTTTGATTTGAAAGTTGATTTTACATAATGGAATGATATGCCTTTTATCTTTACTTGGACACTAACTTGCTACCTTGTGTACACATCGTTCTTAATCAATTTGTCACAATCATTCTAACATCATTAGCATTGTTTATTATCAATTCATTTCCCTTTGTCAAATCAAATTTACAGCATTAATTTGTCATTCTTTTGTGTTACAATTAACTTTCTTTTATAGGCTCTTTTTATCAGGGCTTTGAGATTTAGTTGGATTCTGCTTTAAACACTTAATTTGAGTAAATTTATTTCACATGCTTTGACTAATTTGAAATTTTTTATGATGAGATTAGTGTCTCTGTGTTCATTTAATCTTCTATTTGAGTTGGTTATTACCACTATTAAATCAAGAATTAGTTTGATGTTCGCATGTTTTGATTTTGAGCCTTTGATCTTGTTTGAATTTTAATTAGTTTGATGTTAATATTAAAGTCTTGATTATGTACGAAAAAGTGACGTTGAATTTAATATATATAGTTAGACGCTTTTTTAGGCAACATATACTCTGAATTACCAAGAGATAGAAAATGTTTTTCTGATTCTAGTTGTCAGTCTAATAATTGAACAACATCATTAGGGATTATCTAGATGATTTATGAACTAAGTTTGATGTTGTTGTTTTGCATGTGCTGTCACTTTGTTAATATTTTAGTTTTTGAATATTTAAACTAATGTATTTATTGTTTTAATTAAATTTAATGTATGGTTGTTACTTTTGAATATATTATATGAATGAGGTTTATTTATAATTTAATATATGTGAATTTTGGTTATATGTGTAAGACCCAAAGTTTTAAATTCTAATTTATGTACTTTGGTGTATTTTGGTATTTAGCCAAGTTATTGATATTTTGTGAGTTTAATGTCCAAAAATATCTTTTGATGTCCGATTAAAATTATTCGTCGATAAATAAATTAGATTAAGTACGGTGAATCTTTTATCGAAGAATAATTTATTTATGTTACGAAGAACTTAATAACGAGAAGTTTTGTTAAAAACATCTCGAGTTGATGAAAATTTTATCTATCAATTGAGTTGCGACGAGAGTAGATATTTTATCAAAATGGTTTGAGAAGTGATGAGAGGTGATGTGGGAATGATGTTTTTTTTTTTTTTTATATAAATATCTAAAATATCTAAATATTTAGATATTTGGTTGGTTATATATATATATGTTGGAACGGAAAAATGAAGGAAAAAGAAAAAGAAAGAACAAACAGAACCTTTCTTCCTCTCCTTGCCTTGCGAAACCCATTCAACCTTCATTTCTTCTTTTGCTTTCTTTGCTTCAAGAAAAGAAACCCAAGGCTTAATGGGTGAGAGAGAGCAAATTCCCAAGCTTCCTACTTCTTTGCTGATTCGTAAACGAAGAAAAACGGTGTTAGGGATTTTCAATACCGTCAAACACAAACCTCCATATTTCTTCTAGATCTAAGCTCTATTTCGCGAAGAGATAGAAGGGGAAGTTGCTCATCTCCCCGCTACGGTGCTAGTGAACTAACTTTGGAAGCAACGTCACGAGAGGAGATTTTATTGAAATTAATCGTGGTACCGTAATCGCTCGTTAAAGCTACCGTTAAGGTAAAGGCTCCTTTCAAATTTTTAGCTTGCACATAGGATGATATATGTGTATTTGTGGAGTTGGAATCCGTTGAATTTGATGTATGATTTTGTGGAAAAGGAATTTAATTCATTTATGTGTGTTTTGAGGAAATTAAATTTGATGTGTTTATGTGTTGATTTGTGAAAAATGAATTTAATGTAAAGTGTGGATTGAATTTAATGTGTTGAGGAGTGGTTTGTGAAAATTAATTTGGCTTGATTTATGTTTGAAGAATGTGGAAACTCATGGGTGATTGATGATTGGGTTTGATGTGGATTTTGTGGAATTTGAATTGATCGAATTTAATGTGAATTGTGGATTCAATTTGATGTGTGGTGGTGGAAAATATATGTTTGAGTATGCTCTGTGTTGAATTTGAAAATCATTAGTGATAAATGAGTATTAAAAACGAGTAATCTTTTCATATATGCATTTACTTAATGATTGTTGTGGAAAGAGTCAGAGTATAATCATGCATTTCATAGTACATGGTCATCGTGATGGTGCCATGGTGATAGTGTGACCGTGATGGGCCACGAGACGATGCCATGTGATATGTTGGTTCATCTTATCCTTGCATGGAATTTCGCGTCGTGTAGGTCTGTGATAGACGGCACATTTTTAGTAAATCGTTCTAACCCGTGATAGTTGGAACCTCGGTAAATAGTACTGGTATGTGATAGGCGGTACGTTTACGATTTACGCTTTTTAGTAAATTGTGCTGACCCGTGATAGGTGGCACCTTGATAAATAGTACTGGTCTGTGATAGGCGGTACGTTTATGATTTACACTTTTTAGTAAATCGTGCTGACCCATGATAGATGGCACCTCGGTAAATAGTACTGCTCTATGATAGGCGGTACAATTATTATTTAAGCCCCTTCGAGGAGGGTTTAGTTAGAATTCCGGAAATTCATGCATTTTGGAGATATACACATTGCATTAAGGTGCTTGGCACGCGAGTCATGTTTGATATACTGTGATGATTGTATATGTATGCTCAGTTGTGGTTGTGATTGTGATTGTGATTGTTTGGATTTGTGTGTAAGTGTTGATCGATTGCGAAACCATTTAAGAGTTGATTTATGTTGTTTTCTGTTGTTGTATTCGAATACAGATGTCTTGATTTTGCTACCGATTTCTAAAACAGCACTGTATTCGACTACAAGAATGCTGTAATCGAATACTGATATCCTGATTTTGCTACTGACTTCTGAAACAACACTGTATTCGACTACAAGGATGCTGTATTCAAATACGACAATGCAGTTTTGTTAAAATCTTCATTTTTCAACTTTGATTATGCATGTTTGACATATGAAAACCCTTTCAAAGAATATGTGTTATTTGTTAATTTCGGTTGGTGACCTTTACAATTATTTTGGAAATCTGGGCTTTTCAGAAGGAATCTTGCGGGGCGCGTGGAGATCACATTGGATGTATAGCTTTTTGTAGCATGATCAGATTAGATGGTTGTATAGGGTTTAGTTGTCTTTCTTTTGTGGATGTATTTATTTCAATTTGGAAGACTGTACCTATGCCTCATATTGTCAGCTTGACTTTTATTTTGACGAGTCCTTGTACAACTTTTTGATGCGACGTGGGGAAGTTAAAATTCTTGGGGCAATGCTTATGTACAGGTGTCTGCCGAGAATACCCCCGTGGTATGAGCTATGTCTGATAGGTCTCATAGCTCCGGTGTATTTTGTTGTGTAAATACTTTGGGTTTTTATTTCAAAAACTATTTTCGCTGCTTGTAAATATTTGTTGACTTTGGTCGTTATGTTACGACTTAAATATTTTATCCAAAATTATTTTCTTTCTTTATTTCCGATCTCTTAAATATTTTAAAAAAAATGGGCTGTTACAATATGAATGAGATTTATGAATATTTTTTATTTTAATCAAACTAATGAAAAATGAAAGCAAGAAAAGAAACTAATTATTAACTATCTCCAACACATTAATTTGTAAATTAATGAAGCAAAGAAGCATTAATTTGTAATTAGTTGCATTAATGCTACCTAATTACCAACTATCTTTGACACATGGATCCAACTACTCCATGTTAATGCAAGCAAATAAGCTACCTCTTGACCAACAAACTAGAGAGTCTAGACGATAAGGTGCCAGTATACAAACGAAACATCCTAGCGGTATTAATCATACCTTATAAGACCTTCCTATTGACATCCCCAAGACCATAACTCAATCGCCAACTTTAATGTTATCACGATATGATACCCTAACATGTCCTCTATATGATGTTAGAACCAAATTGGTTTGAATAACTATGACCCTTACTTGTTTGATAACAACATTATTTTTTTGGGAACAATTTAAAGCGCTAATGTTCTATTTAAGTGTGTAGTTTTCATACCAAGTTTATTTTATATTACATTACGCTGCATCCTCTAATGTTTGGACAAAGTTAAAGGAACACCAAGACTCCGCTCTGAAGTATGTATTATAAGTTT
The DNA here is from genome assembly GCA_037974835.1 of Cicer judaicum. Taxonomy (NCBI): domain Eukaryota; kingdom Viridiplantae; phylum Streptophyta; class Magnoliopsida; order Fabales; family Fabaceae; genus Cicer; species Cicer judaicum. Next base: position 2,505,598 of record JBBPBS010000233.1, on the reverse strand, counting down.
GCAGAACGCGGTCTGAAATACACCTCTTATAATTTTGTTGTTGCATGTAATGCTCTAATTAGTTTGACTCCGATGACTACAACAAGCATCTGATTATTTAGCCTTTGATAAGTATAACAAGCAAGTGATCGCCTGTCTCTGATAATCGTGTCAAGCATCTGACTCTAAATAAAAGTCAATCCAATGATAAAATTCAACATTTTGGATAGTCAATGCTCTGATGGAAGTCAACAGTCAGAAAAGTCAATGCTCTAATTAAAAGTTCATACTTTGAAGAAGACAAATTTGTATATCCTCTACTCAACATCCTAAGTTTGTTATTTGTCTGTGTTGGACATAAGTCCCCCTGATCTTGATTTTGACACCATTAACAAACATACAATGTTCATGCATCATTTGATAAAACTAACAGTTTGAATCAAGTTACATTTCAGAAAAATCAAGTAAACACTATACACATGGACACAAGCTTGGAACACAAGGAATCAAGCAAAAAGTGGAGAATGAGCTGAAGAAAGATGTAATTCTGCCTAGTGTCATTAATGGTTATAGTAGTTATTAAGTAGACTCATCCATATGATTTCATGCTTAAGTATTTGCCAAGTTTTAAAATGAAATCCTAAAATTAACCAATAAACAAATCGATTAGCAAGTCAATTGCCAAACCCATTGTACAATCGATTGCCTGACTCAGAATCAGTGTTTTCACTAAGTACATCGATTGGGAAATCGATTAATTAAAGGTTTTAAGTGAAACCTGAACTCTGGGATTAAACCAATCGATTGGACAATCGATTAGCATGTCAATTGGAAAATCGATTTTTTTACTTACAGAAGCCAAGCTAATTCTATGCAAATCGATTGGCAAATCGATTCAGAAAATGTTTTTCATCAGACTTGGCCTCTGTAAGCAACCAATCGATTGCACAATTGATTGGGACATCAATTGAGAAATCGAATTGCTAAGTCATAGAGATAACCAGTTATTGACACAAATCGATTGGCAAATCGATTGTGCAAAATTTTTTTATCAGTTTGAGCCTCTGTGATAAAACAAATCGATTGAGACATCAATTGAAATTTGTTTCTTGACTTACAAGATATATATCAATCGATTAGGTAATCGATTGAGAAAATGAAATGCTTAATCATATATCAGAAACAAGTCCATAATCGATTGGCACATTGATTATGAACCAAATGGCTGAGCCCGCAACAAGCCAAATCGATTGGCAAATCGATTGAAGAAAAGAGCTGAATCACTGAGACTAGCCAATCGGTTGACGAATCGATTGAAGCAAAATGTTTGAGTCTCTGTGATCAGTACAATCGATTGGCAAATCGATTAGATTAAAGTTTTGTGTTACATCAGCCAATTGCCAAATCGATTATGAGTACATATGAGTCGACTGTGTAATCGATTGTTTTGATCTCGTTGTTTAAACAAAACACCTATAATCGATTACTCAATCGATTCTGATATGAACATGTTTCTGTTTCTGATTTAAACATTAAAAGAATAGATTGCCAAATTGATTCATTCATATGTTTTCAAGAATCAAGAAAAACAAGAAACACGATAATCGATTGGGAAATCGATTGGGCTGTTTTAAACCTTTATAAAATCGATTGAGGAATCGATTTGACTGTGTTTTTCTAAAACATATATAAGCTGACTCAAATCTGTTTTTCAAAAAAAACTTTCACAATTTTTCACACAACTTGAATAGAACTTTGATACAACTTTGAAATATCCTTTGAATAATTCTTCACACACGTTTTCACAACACTTTGAGAAAATTAATCCTCTTGGCAAATCCATATAGTGTGAATATCATTGTGTGATTGAGTCGTATTTCTTGAAAGATCTTTTGATCTTCTTTTGTCAATTTCTGTAAACAACATTGTAACGAAACGTCTGTAAAAATCCAGTATTGAAACTGGTAGCTATCTTCTGTGGTGAGGGTGTTCATCAAGGAGAAGCTTCATCGATATATTGGGAGAGTTAGGCGATTAACTTGAGGGATTCGGTGGCTGCGAAATAGAAGCGAGAAGAGATTGATAGATAGGCTTGTGTTAGCTGGACAATCTGTAAAATACACTCTAGACGATTCTATTGGTAAAAGGCTGAAATCGGTTCGATTTCGGGACTGGACGTAGGCTGTCATACTGACAGTTGAACCAATATAAATCTTGGTGCAATCTCTCTTAACCCTTTCTCTTTATTTCAATTTTGCATGAAAGATTTATCTTGAATATATGTGTTAGCAAAATTCTATCTTGATTGATATTATTGAATGAGCATTGTATGTGTATACTTGTATTTCTTTACATGCAATCTTTGATCCATAATAAATCCTGTTAATTGACTATCTTGTTAAGGTTAGAATTAATCACGCTTGAACTGAATTAATATTGATTACGTTGGTTTCGATATTAATTTCAATACTTAGGAAAAATTTAATTACTGCTCTTGTAACCTTGCATAAAATTTCCTAAGATTAGAAGTCATATAACCATCAGTCTGAAAGTCCATGTGACATACTTTGATCATGATATCCTTTGTTCTTTTTGTCTTTGTATCAAAATACACAAAAATCAATTACAAGAATAATTTTGAACAATCTTTAATGGCAAATCAATCTTTGAAGATTTAATACGAAATTTCATGATACATATTGATTCCTTGCAATTAGGGCAATGACCAGAAACCCTAAAGTTGGCTATAAAAAGACGTATAACCCCCATTGAAGAATACACAACTACATACTACAATAAACACGATACAATTGTCTCTCCTCTATAGCGTTTTATCTTCTGTTTTGTCTAAGTGCTTAGAAATCATTTCTGAGAGTATATATTGTAAAAATACACTTGCGAGAGTTATTTAGAAAATCCTTAAATCTATTCTTTTGTAATCTAGCCCAATAATGGTTGCATCCCTTAACAGCTTGACAGTACTAAGCTAGAAAGTAGAGAAGACTTGAACACCTTTAGATTGACTAGTAGGTGTTCAATTATATTTATACATCATCTTTATCAACTCACCAAGTTACTTTTAATTACTAAATAATTAATAATTAATAAGATTCGAAGAAGATTTGATCAAGATTTATCTACAAAAAATATGAATAGAATTAATTTGAAGAATTTACAAACGCAATCTGAACAAAATATCATTCAGAATTAAACAACAACTAAATTGAAGCCAAAATTTTAACTATAAATAGATACTCAAGGCTGAAGAAGAAAATAATTGAAAAACATAAAAGAGTAATCTTATAGTTCAAATAGAGAAACACTTGTTTAAGTTAGAAATACTTTGTGTGTTCTTTTCTTAGAGTGTGAGAGTTATTACTATTATCAGCTTTGTTAGAAGCAACTACTCAAGTTCCAATTTTTTGTATCAAACACGATAATCGTTTAGTTCCTTTTTCAATCTAGGGCTGTCATGTTGTTAGGAGAAGACTTGGCTTGTAGGGTCATGATGGTTATTTCCTCAAAAGACTGGGGTTTTCAGGGAAGGCTGGCTTGGAGGGTCAGATGTTTTGTAATTCAAGATATTTGAATTAGTGGATTAAAGCATTCTAAATGACGGGACTAAATGTAGCCAAGTTAGTGGTGAACCAGGATAAATCTACGTGCAAGTTATTTATGCTTTCATTGCTTGCTACTTAAAAATCTGATTGCTTCTACATCAAGTAAGTCACCAAAATTGAACTAGTTCTTTATTAATATATAGATTATCAAAAAATTATCAACTCTGGCACACACAATTCAAGCCCCTCTTCTCATGTTTGCACCTTGAATTTGTAGTCTCAATGCTAAACACATTACAATGCATAAGAAAAAAAATCCAAGAGTTCAATATGTCTAGATTCAGTGAAGAAGCTACTGGAGGAAATATCAACAGACCACCTCTATTTGATGAATAAGTTTTGAGTATTGGAAGGACAAACATAATAGTTTTTATATTTCACAAGATCCCGAACTTTGGGACTTGGTGGAAGATGGCTATATTGCTATGAAGAATACTAATGGTATTGAAATTCCAAGAATGGGGATGAATGATGATTAAAAGAAGATGTACAAGATGCATCTTAAGTCCAGAACATTTATGATAAATGCAGTCACCTTCAAGGAGTTTGACAAGTGCACCAACAAGGAGATAACAAAGAGTATTTATGATAGTATGATACTGACCTATGATAGAAGCAAACAAGTTCAAGAAGCAAAGTCCAGTCTCCTAGTCAAAAAGTATGAGTTGTTCAAGATGGAAGAAGATAAACACATTGAAACAATTTTTTCATGATTCCAGACCTTGGTCTCAAGATTATTGGTACTTGAGAAGAGTTATACTATTGTTGATTATGTGAAAAACATTCTTAGGAGTCTAACAAGCAAATAGAGACCTAACATCACTACCATTCAAAAAGCAAAGGATCTGAATACTTTAAAGCTGGAAGAATTAATCAGCTATCTCAGATCACATGAAATATAGCTTGAATAAGACGAGCCCAAGAAGAAGAACAAGACTCTAGCCTTGAAATCCAATCAGAAGAATGTTAGTTATTAGTTCAAAATACATTTTTGTTCTTTGAAAGAAGGCATTAATTATAATTATTTATCTGATTTTTAAGAGTTTAATACCCATAACTCAAAGAAAGTTAATTTTATTGTATCCATCCTAAGGTTTATTTTTATTGTGAATTTTAAACCAAAAATCATTATCAACATTTACTATTTTATCTAATTCTCATAATAAAGAGTCACTAGTACTTATTAACAAAGTCCTTGTGGGAATGATTATTTTTAATATGCGATAATATTGTGCACTTGCAATCTTATCAACTTACTCTCATCAATTGAACCTACCTTTATTGATGAACCATTGGCAGATGACAGATAGATTCTTGTAATGCAAGAAGAGTTAAATGAATTTGAGAGGACTGATGTTTTGGATCTAGTACCTAGACTAGAGAAGAATATTATTGGAACCAAGTGGATTTTCAAAAACAAGCTAACTGAAAAAGGTGAAGTGGTCAGAAACAAGGAAAGACTTGTCGCACAAGGCTACAATTAGGAAGAGGACATTGATTACACTGAGACATTTGCTAGAGTGGTCAGGTTAGAAGCTATTTGTATCCTACTTTCTTTTGCTGCAGATAATAAAATTACATTATTTCAGATGGATGTTAAAAGTGTTTCTCTAAATAGTTATATAAGTGAAGAAGTCTATGTTAAATAACCTCCAAGGGTGTGGTATGATAGACTTAGTAACTTCTTGCTTAAAAATAACTTTGAAAGAGGACAAGTAGATAATACACATTTTAGAAAATCAATAGAAGATTACATTCTTATTATTCAAACTTATGTTGATGACATTATTTTTGGTTCTACTAATGGCACTCTATGTCAAGAATTTTCTAAATTAATACTACGTGAATTTCAAATGAGTATGATGGGAGACCTTAAGTTCTTCTTAGGGATAAAAATTAAGCTAAGTCAAAAGGTACATACATTCATCAAACTAAAATATATAGAAAAGAGCTTCTTAATAATTTTAAGATGAGTGATTGCAAATCTATGGCTACACCAATACACCCTACTTGTTCACTTGAAAAAGATGAATTAAGCGAAAAAGTTGACCAAAAAACCTATAGAGGAATGTTAGGATCCCTGCCTTACCATACCGCTTCTAGACCTGACATCATTTTTAGTGTATATGTATGTACAAGATTTAAAGTTAACCCTAAGGAATCACATTTAACTACTATTAAGAGAATCCTTAGATACCTAAAAGGCACTACCAACCTTACCTTGTTATACAAGAAATCTTCTAAGTTCAAACTTAGTGGATACCATGATTTTGATTATGCTGGAAATAAACTTGAGAGAAAGAGCACTAGTGGCAACTGCACATTTTTAGGTGACAACTTAATATCTTGGTCAAGTAAGAGACAAAACACCATTGCAATGTCAACAACAGAGGTTGAGTACATTTCAACAGTTGACTGGAGTTCTCAACTACTTCAAATGAAACATCAACTTGAAGACTACAAAACCCTATATCCAACATTCCCATCTATTGCGATAACACTTCTACCATTTGTATAACCAAAAAACCTATCTTACATTCTAGAGCTAAACACATAGATATCAAAAACCACTTCATTACGGACTTTGTTCAAAAAGGGGTATTAAAAATTTAGTTTGAAGACACTAAACACCAAGGAGCTGACATATTCCCCAAACCACTACCTAAAGATAGGTTTGACTTTATTAAGAAAAACTTAAATTTTACCTTCATATCTAACTGATGTTGTGATAACTTTAAAGTGGTTTAGTTTTACATTAGTTTTTATATTTTCTTGTACTAAATTATTATATTCATATTATTCAAAAAGAAAAAAAGAATATGAAAAAAATAAAATAAAATAAAAAAATGAAGAAAAAAGTCTCACTTTCAAGTCTTTTTATTTGATAACAAAAGGAAAAGAAATATATTTGATAATGTGGGGAGAAAAGGATACTTAGACTTAGGGGGAGCCCTAAGTTAGAAGGAGTCAAACAAATACAAAGAAAAGTTATTATAAAAAATACAAATTTTGTCATCATAAAAAAGGTGGAGATTGTTGAAACCAAACTCATTTTATACTTAGAGTTTTTATGGTAACAAAAGTATTTTACGAGAACAATATATTTAACTTCAAAGAGTATGAAAAAAGATATAGTCAAGATTTGTATAAGATTTGAACAAGATCTGACGAATATTTCAAGAAGATTTGAACAATATTTGAAGAAGTTTTGATCAAGATTTGAAGAAGATTTGAAGAATATTTGAAGAAGATTTGATCAAGATTTATCTACAACAAATTATGAATAGAATCAATTTGAATAATTTACAAACGCAATCTGAACAAAATACAGTTTAGAATTAAACAAGGACTAAATTTCCAAAATTTTAACTATAAATAGATACTCAAGGAATCATCGAATAACAGAAAAGAGTAATCTTAGAGTTCAAAGAGAGAAACATTTTTTCAAGTTAGAAATATTTTGAGTGTTCTTCTTTTTTAGTGTGAGAGTTATTATTATTATCAGCTTTGATAGAAACAACTATTCAAGTTCCAATCTTTTGTGTCCAACCCTATAGTGGTTTAGTTCCTTCTTCAATTTGAGGTTGTCAGGTTGTTAGGAAAATACTTGGCTTGTAGGTTCAAGGTGTTTATTTCCTCAAATATTTGGGGTTGCTAGGCTGTGTTGGAAGACTAGCTTGGAGGGTCAAGTGCTTCGTCATTCAAGGTATTTGAATTAGTGGATTAAAGTCTTCTGAATGAAGGGACTGAATGTAGCCAAGTTAATAGTGAACCAGGATAAATCTACATGTCAAATTATTTATGCTTTGATTGCTTGCTACCTTTGAATCTGATTACTTCTACATCAAGTAAGTCACCAAAATCGAACTAGTTTTTTATTTAAATATAAATTATAAAAAAATTATCAACTTTGACAAACACAATTCAACTCCCTTCTCATGTTTCCACCTTCATTAGTCATTGTTACCAAACCCCTTTAGCTCTTGTATATAGATCTCTTTGGCCTAGTAAAAACAACTCTATAAGTGGAAAGGAATATGGTTTTGTTATAGTTGATGATTAAACTAGATGAACTTGGGTAAAATTCCTAAGAAATAGAGATCATTGACATAAAGTGTTTATTCCTTTTCGCAAACAAGTAATGAATGAGAAATGTCTTAGTATTATAATAATTAGAAGTGATCATGGAGTATAATTTGAAAACAAATTCTTTGAAAGCTTTTGTGAAAAAAATGAAAGGTCACACAACTTTTCATCTCCTAGAACCCGATAACAAAATGGAGTTGTAGAAAAAAAGAATAAATCACCTCAAGAAATTGCTAGAACCATGATAAATGAGATGAATGTTGCAAAAGATTTATATGCTAAAGCAATTAACACTGGATGCTACATTCAAAATAGAATTTTAACTACACCTATATTGAATAAAACACTTTATGAATTATGGAAGGGTAAAAATCACATCTCTTATTATGCAAGGGTAAAAAACACTAAAGATAGTCTTGGCAATTTTGACCTCGATCACATAAGTGTACCTTCTTTGGATACTCTAAAAGGTCTAAAGTCTATAGAGTTCCAAATCTGGAAACTTTTATTCTAGAAGTGTCAACACATGTTAAATTTGATGATAAACAACTTCACTCTAAAAAGTCAAAGCAAGTCGAAGATAATGTAGGTTTACTAGAACTAGAGGAAGTAGGAAAATCAGAGGACATGGACAAACGAGAAGATAAAGAAAAATTAAAGGAACTTAATAAAATCTTATAAGATGAATGATCATCTAAAATCTTATAATTTAGAAGCTAAAATTGGATGGAAGTACAAGTCATCTAATCTAGAGGATTAGATTATTAGAGATTTAAACGATCCTTTAAAGATTAGATCATCACTAAAAGATACATCTATGTTTTGCCTACTCTCTTCAATTGAACCTATCTATGTTGATGTAGCATTGGAAGATAATGGTTGTATATTGTCAATGCAAGAAGAGCTTAATAAATTTAAAAGAAATGATATTTGGGATCTAGTATCTAGACTAGAGGATAAGAGACCCATTTGAACCAAGTGGATATTCAGGAAAAAATCAAATGAAAAAGGAGAAGTTGTTAAGAACAAGGTCAGACTGGTTGCACAAGGGTATAGTTAGCAAGAAGGTGACACCACTTTGTTTAGGAAATCAACAGAAAATGACATTCTTATTATTCAGAATTATGTTGATGATATTATATTTGGTTCTACTATAATAGCACTCTTTGTCAAAATATTGCTAAGTTAATGCAACAAGAATTTTAAATGAGTATGATGGGAGAATAAAAGTTCTTCTTAGAAATTCAAATTCAAAAAAGTTAGAATGTGATACACATTCATCAAACCAAGTATACATAATAGTTTCTCATGAAGTTTAAGATGAATGATTGCAAACCTATGGCTACACCAATGCATCTCACCTTCTCACTTGACAAAGATGAATCAAGAAAGAAAGGTGACCCAAGAAATATACAGAGGAATTATAGGGTCACTTCTATATCTTACTACTTTCAAATTTGATATTTTATTTAGTGTGTATATGTGCTAGATTCCATATTACATTTCTAATTCCTACAGTTGTTTAGAAATAAACAAAATTGAATTGGAATATTGGGTGATAAACTTCTGAGTGTTTAATTGTTTCTTTCAAATCTCACCAATTATGATCACCAAAATAAGATACACAAATTTAGCCTTTGGTAAGGTTTAAATAATGGTTCCAAGTCACTTAGGGCGAAATAGTTGAGCCAAATAAGAATCCAAGTCATCTAGGTATGTTTGAGACAAATTTAAAACTAAAAATCACAAAAATTTGGTTTTTTGTTCTAACAACAACAATTACACTATTTGGACAATAACTCAAGCTACATCAGTTCTATTGAAACGAAATTAGTGGCACGAAATTAGTGGCTTTGGAAAGCAAAGAGAAAATCATAAATGAGTGGTAGAAATATCCTTAAAGTAATTCGAAATGTAAAGATGCTAAAAATGCATGTGAAGTTTCTAGTGATGTATATAGGTCGTCATTTGAGTTGCTTTGCTTCTGAAAAGTTTTTCTAGAGTTATATATATCGGATTTCATTCAAATCAATGTTAATATGAAGATACAATGAAGGACTACAACATTAATGAAAGGGATTTTATCTTTATTTATTAAATAAAAAGATATAAATATACAAATTAATTTTTTTGAATTGATTACTAAATTATGTATCGAATTAGAAATAATACAAAATTCGAGATCATTACACTAGTTCTTCCGATTATTGTAGGATTCCTCAACCTTTAGACTCAAAATTTGAGGATAAGCCAACTAGAATAATACTCTTCTTTTCTCTCTTTTGCTCTTTTTTATCATGCACAATCAATATATTCTCCTCTTGTTCAAGCTCTTGATGTTTACCAAACAAAGATGTCAAAGTGATGTTTGATAGATTTCTTGACTTTGTAATTGAAAATGTATCCACACTTTGTTTATTAAATCTTCATTGCAAAAAAAATTCGTAAGGCACTACAACATTTTTGCTTTTCAAGAACATTTGAAAAATGTTGTCAAAACATAGAAAAATGTTTCCAAATAGAATAGGCAACATTTTTCATGCGTCTCATATGCGAGCGTTGCCTATTACTTTTGGCAACATTTATTTTGCACTTTTGGGCACACTATTTATAAGCGTTGCCTAAACTATACGAATAGGGAACAGTTTTTCAACGCATCTAAGGCAAACATGTTTTAATTGTTGTTGCAACTGACAATAATTGATAAATGTTACCTTAAAAGAATACAATTAGAACATTAATAAAATGTTGCTAGAACATATAGGCAACAATTTTAAACTGTATTCATATTACATAGATACAATTTTTATTTTTCTATTATTTCAATATAATTCATAAACTAGACATTACGCTATTATTTTATAATAAATTATTTTATAAACTTAATAATTTAATTACATACGCAACTCTTTTAATTTTAAATCTTCTCTTTTATTTTACTTATAATAATTATACATAACTCAAAAGAATTGATTGAAGGAAAACATGCTTGAAATGTAACACAAGTTGTTAACTAAGTTGTATTCAAATACATAGTACATAGTAAGCAAAATGTCATAACATAATATATAAAGTTTAGCACTTTAAAGTATAAGTCTAGCAAAATAACAAAATATAGTTTCTTGAAGTTTTGACGCTTCAATTAAGTACAAGCCTAACAAAAAACATCATCCAAAATCATCCATAAATTCATCATCCAACTCATTCAAGTGCATCTTCCTCAGATTCATTATCTATATATTACATTTCAAATTCATCATCTTGAAACTTATCACCTACATCATCATCTTGGAATAATTCATTATCATTTTGACCATCTCCATTGATGTCTTGCTGCATAAAAATAAAAATAAAAACAAAATAGATGATGAATCAGTTTCCAACTAAACGCTGATACAAACTGAAACCAAAATTCAGAATATGTTTTCACTCTCAATTTCACTCTTATAACAACAATAATTTAGATGAAGCTCAATTACAACAACAATAATAACAATTGCTATATATGATTACCTTTTCAAGACATGGAGCATGAGTTGATGTAGAGGAATGCATTTGTGCTGTAGCGTCATTTGGGGAACCATTAGCATCACCATGAGAAAATCCTAACAAATCTTCTATTGATTCCATATTAATTTGAGGATTGCAATGTTGCATTAGAGTTTTGAAAGCATGTTGCAATTTACCAATCTTATCTTCAAAATTTTCCACTAAGATTGAGACCTCTTCATTGTGTGATTTTTTCAAAGCATTTATCTCCTCCTTTCGCTTTAAGGAAGTTTTAGTTACGTTTCTCCCATAACAACGTACTATGCCAGGACGCTCTTTTCCAAAAATAGCTTCAAATGCTTCTGTATCACTTTCTTCATTTTCAACCATTTCTTGAAGTTGAGACTAGCAAAAATTACAGGTAATTATTATTATCTACTATTATAAACAATATTTTATGAAAACATTGAGTATATGTAAGTTATTGTAACAATATCTTATAACTTACAATTACTTTTTTAGTTTCTACATCCAATGGTTTTTCTTTATTTCCTTTTCGAGTTTCAACAAAATTTCTGCTTGAGTAGGCTCTCTTTTTTCCTTTGCAAGCTGCACAAATAAAAAGAATTCCAAAACAAAACAACCTATGATTTAACACAACAAAATTTGAAACTATATATACCATAAGTAAAGGATGAAAAATATTTACAAATTTTTCACGAGCTAAAGAGAATTTCTTGGGACCCATTCGATGCACCCATTTTAGTTGAGCTCTATTTCTAGTGTTCCTTTCACTGATTTCCTGCATTATAGTTAAAGGAATTACTACAGTAAATTTTACTTACATATATATTATTATACATAAAATGAGACATAATACATAAGATAATTATTAATCTTACTTGTATAGGTTTTGAATTCCAATATTCACAAAGCTTCCTAAAATGAGATTCTGGCACCTTTGGAGGACGATGTTTGAGTCTATCGATCATGTTGGAATACTTCAAAAAATGATCCTTCTTAATTTTGTGCTTATATCTTCTCCATGCATCTCTAACAGTAGTCTCAACCCAATCACGTGCTTCAATTGGCAAGACAAATTTTTGCTACAAAAATTATTAGATAAAATACATCATGAAATCAATTATTATTTTTTAATAACCATACATTCAAATTGACACATACATTAGTATATCTCCAGAAGCGTCTTATATTTTTATTGGGCATTCCTGACCAATTTGTGTATATCAGAGGACAAAATGTTGAGTTCCTAGCCAATGTTCCTAAGAAAAGGCTCAAGTCAGATACTACTTTATCACTAGGCCCAATAGGTTGACCATCCTCATTAAAGATTACTTCTTCTCGCTCTTCCAAAGTTCTTCCATGATACCTTTTGCACAAGGTTTTCCCGCGAGTTTTTCTTTTTGATGTTCCTATATCACATATTTCTAACAATTTTATACATTACATGTACAGAGATCATTATCATGAAATTCAAAAAATAATTTACCTTTTTCTCCTTCTCTATTTTTGTCTATCTCGTCTTCCTTGATATCTTCTACAGCTTGTGCATTATCTTCCATAACTTCTGGTTGTCGTAAGTCTTCTCCTCTTTTTTTGCTTGATAATGGCTTATTTTGAGTTCCTTTAGGAGGTTGACTTGATCTCGAATAAATGTTGTTGCATAGTTTTTCTCCATTGTCTAACTTGGTTGCCCAATCTTAGGTCTCTCCATTTTCTTTGTAACAATGTGTTTGTCTCGTTTTCCATCAATCTTTTGAATTCTTTCTCTATGTGTTCTTTTTTTTTTGTGTTTCTAATTTTATAGAAGATTTATCAAAAAAATATTAGGAATATTATCTATAAGAAATCCAAATAAAAAATAGTACATATGTAATATTATAAAATCTAATCATGAAACAAGAATTTGTTTTACCTTCTACAACTTCTACAATCTCTTGAACCATTTCTCTATTATTTCCCTGCAACCTCTCATGTAACTTATCAATTTTTTCTTTCTTAATTTGGTTGAATTTCTTTGCCAACTCAATGCTTGATCTTGCGTGGAAAGGAAAATCAGAACTTTTAGTAGGAGTTTGACCAATCTTTCTAAGAGATCCACCAGCTTTTACAACTCTTACTTTTTCCATTGTGGCTAATGACGATGAACTACAAACAAAAAAACATACATATTATATAAATTATACAATATATTAACTAAGACAATGCAGGGTGAAATAATATTGATCAAGAAAGACGAAAAAAAACATATTAAATACTATACCAAATAATAATACATGACTTAATCAAAACAAGAATCATCAATGGTTTCATCTTCACTTTCAAAACTTGTATCATCATCACTCTCATGTTCTTCTTGTTGGTTATGAAATTCTGAAAAAGGCATTTCAAAGATATCATCCGGTACGTCTTTCCTAACCAATTCTACTTTGCAATCATCCTTCGATATATCAAGATTTGTCGAAATATCGTATTCTTGGACATTTGAATTAAAACATTCTCCCATGTCAAATGAATCCCTTGGAAGTGCCTTCAAAACATAGTGTCTATTTTTGTTAAAAGGATCTTCAATAAAGAAGCATTGTTGAACTTGAGATGCCAAGACAAATGGATCATTTTTGTAGCACTTTTTGTTAGAGTAAACACATGTCAATCCGTATTTGTCTTCTTCAGTCACAAACCAATCACATTTGAACAATAAATATTTTAGTTGACCATAAGAATCTAACTCTATGATATCTTTTACTGCCCCATAGTAAGTCACACAAATCTGTTCGGGATTCTCATCTCTTGCATTTCTAAGAACTTGAGTTACTGCTTCTAATGTGACTCCACTATTTTGTGTTTTAACCCTTGCTTCACGTTTTTTGTATGAAATCTGAATCCATTGATAACATAACCAGAATACCTTCTAGCAACATTATTTGGCCCCCTAGACAACGCCTTCAACCAATCAGATACTTCTTCATCCATAACACGTGTTTCAAACCATTGAATAAAATCTTCTCTTTGATTATTAGCTTTACTCAACTTACTTCTTTTTCGATGATTATGAACATTAACATCATGCTCTCTACAAAAATAAATAACTAATTTTTCAATGCAAAAGGAAAAAAACTAAATTTAAGAATGAAATATTGTAGCAATTAAAAGATTGTACCTAATGTATTCTTGCACATCATCACAATTGAATAATATGTAACCATGAGCTTGGTTTTGTGACTTATGATCAAGAGAAATTAGTTTCTGCCCCCCAATTGGATGACCTATGCTTAGAATGCCATCGTTATTTCGTGTCGTTCTATTCATCCTTGTATCTACACTACTAGACAAATATCTTGAACAAAATGTTAGTGATTCTTTAACCAAATATGCTTCAGCGATAGAGCTCTCTGGACGAGTCCTATTACGAACAAAAGTTTTTAAATCACCCAAATACCTTTCCATATAATACATCCATCGAAATTCAACTGGTCCACCCAATCTAACTTCATTTGCAAGGTGAATTGGTAAGTGGACCATTATGTCAAAGAAACTTGGAGGGAAGATACGTTCCAATTGACAAAGTGTTTCAGCAATCTCTACTTCCAAGTGATCCAAAGTTTTCACCTCTATAACCTTTTGGCATAAACACCGAAAAAAGGAACAAAGTCGAATCAAAGGGATGGTCACTTGATTAGGGGTAATCCCTCTTATTGCTACTTGCAACAAGTAATGCAGTATAATATGAGCATCATGACTCTTGTACCCATGAAGTTTTCCCTCTTCAACTTGAACACAACGAGAAATATTAGAAGCAAGGCCATCAGGAAGTTTTACTACCATAAAAACACCACAAAAAATAGATTTCTCATGCTTTGTTAGGGAGAAACATGCTTTAGGGATTTGAGTTTTCTTACCATCATTTGTTGCCTTCAAATGGAGTTTTTTTTTCTAATCCCCATATCTTGTAGGTCCAAATGAGCATTTGCATGATCCTTTTTCTTCCCTTCAATCTCCAAGAGAGTCCCGATTATATTATCACAAATGTTCTTCTCAATGTGCATTACATCTAAACTATGGCGTAGAGAATTATCCTTCCAATATGGTAATTGCCAAAAGATGGATTTTTTCTTCCATGGACCAAACCTTTTTTTCATTTCTTTCTTTTCGCCCAATACATCGGGAATGTCTTGTAAGTCTTTTAAAATTCTTGTTGTATCTAACAACGAGGGTGGAGACCTGTATTCGGGTTTTCCATCAAAAGATGTTGCATTTGATCTCCAAACATGATTTGAATCTAGAAAGACTCGATGACCCATATAACACATCTTCCTACTATGTTTTAAGTAAGTTGAAGAAGTCTCATGATTACAAGTTGGGCAAGCAAACTTCCCTTTAATGCTCCAACCAGATAACATAGCATATGCAGGGAAGTCGTTAATAGTCCACAAAAGAGCTGCACGCATCTGAAATGATTGATTTCTTGAAATATCATATGTTTCTACACCAACATCCCATAATATTTTTAGCTCCTCAATAAGTGGCTGCATATACACATCAATTGCATTTCCGGGTGATCGTGGTCCAGGAATAAGTAGCGACATCAAACAATTTTCCGCCTTCAAGCATAAACTTGGTGGATAATTATATATAGTTAATACGACAGGCCATGTGCTATGTGAAAGACTCATAGTCCTAAACGGATTAAACCCGTCACTCGCTAACCCAAGCCTAATGTTACGAGTTTCAAGAGCAAAATCTTGATGTTTTGTGTCAAATTCTTTCCATGCTTGGCCATCAGCTGGATGCCTTAACCTACCATCCCTTGAACGCTCTTCAGCATGCCACCTCAACGTGACAGTTGTCTTTGAACACATAAAGAGTCTTTTCAATCTTGGAATCAAAGGAAAATGTCTTAGAACTTTAGCGAGAACCTTGTGAGCTTTTTTAGATTCATCAAGATCCTTATCAACTTCGGGATACTCAATCTACCTTGAGGCTCCACAATAATGACACGAGTCATATTTCTTGTGCTCTTTCCAAAACAACATGCAATTGTTGGGACATGCATCAATCTTTTTATAGTCTAACCCCAAATCTTTTATCATAGATTTGGTTTTATTGAAAGAGACAGGAATGTTCAAATCAGGCATAGCCTCTTTCAACAACTCTAAAAGAACAGTGAACGATGCATTGCTCCATCTATGAATACATTTCAACAAGTACATTCGGATAGTGAATGATAATGTAGAGAATTTTTTACAACCAGGATACAACTCTTGATTTGCATCATCAACGAGTTTGTAAAATTTCTTGGCATCTTCATTTGGTCCTTCATGTACTCCACCTACTTCAGCAACATCTCTAAACGTCTCAAACAACAAGCCATCAATATCATCAAATGATGTATCATCATTAGAATCACCATTAACATCCATAAGACTTTTATCGTCGCCATGGTAAATCCATTTTGTGTATCCCTTTATAAATCCTTTGCTACACAAATGGTCATACACTATAGCTCTTTTTTCCCAACTATCATTGCAACACAAAGCACAAGGGCACAAAATATGGTCTCCTTCAACCATTCCTTTGGTGAATGCAATATCCAAAAAGTAATTAACTCCATCCTTGTAACCTTGACTATGTGGAGGCAAGTCCATCCAATCCTTCTTTATCATGTTTGGTTTACTAAAAAGATTTTAATTTATTACTATAAGTATATAAGGGGTGTATTGGATCATAATACATTCCCCTAAAGCTAATAGTCACAAAAAGTTGAATTAAGCTAATAACAACAAATATGAAAAATATAGGTATCTCGGAATTTTGCAGCACAATTTCAAGTAAGTCCTTTTTTTCCTAGGTTGAAAATCCAAGCACAACAGAATAATTTTATAATCTTAACCATCAAAACCAATGAGTAACCTATAGTATTATGGCATTAGTTGCAGTGAAAATGATTTGAGTTTATAACATCTGAACTTTAATTAGTTTTACTTTTTCTTTTCAATTAAGTGATAAATTTGACAAAAGTCATGTTAAGTTAGTCTCCCTTTGAATTAATGAACAACAAAAACAGAATGCAGGGTTCTTATATGGCTATATGATGTTTTAACTTTCATTACAGAGATCAAAATAAACAATTGAAACTTCTATTAGGTCTTATTATAAAAGTTGCATACAAGTTGGAAAGACCATCTTTCTTTTACAAACAGAAAGACAATTTTCAATGCTAAAAAATATCACTATAACAGAATATAATGTATAATATATGGTTTCAAATATGTGAATGAAAATTGTATAGAGCAAGAAGCAAAAATTAATTTTCAAGATGTGAACGACAAACACAAGTTCCAAATCAAAAGAGAAACAAAAAGCAAAATAAAAAAAATTAGAGCAAACATCAAAACAAAAAGAAACACAATAAGCAAAACAGAGAAGTTGAACTTAAACAAAACATTGTACAAAGCAACTCATATACTTTAGCAACAAACAAGCAAACAAAAAATATGATCAAAGATGCAAACCTGTCAATACACGACGTTTACGGTTGATGATGAAGGAGAGATTGCGTTGGCGGTTTGTTGACGGAAGGGGTGAATGGGACGGCGAAGATGAATGAGACGTCAGCGTAGTAGATGAATGGGACGGCGAAGATGAATGAGACGGTAGCGTAGTAGATGAACGGGACGGCGAAGATGAATGGGGCGGCGAAGATGAATGGAACGGTAGGGTTGTATTGACGGCGATGGTGTTCTTGATTTAGGGATTTCACTTTAGGCTTAGTGAATTCATTTTATTCTTCTGGGCCACGCGTATGTTAACTTACAGGATCCTTTAATTCATTTGCTTTTCATTATATATTAAAAAATAATATATATAATGTTTACATATTATATATATATATATAAACATAATTTTGTTTATTTATAAGTTAATATATATATATATAAACATAATTTTGTTCATTATATATATATATGCTTAGTAAAAATAATTTTGTTTTATTTATAAGTTGATACATTTTTGTGTTAAATTTTAATTAAAAAAATAATATTTAAAAATATATATAAAAGAATTCATCTCGCAAAAACTCTCATCGATGTTAAATTTTTTAAACAATATTTTAAAAATGTAATTTCTTGTTTAAAGAAAGATGTTCCTAAAAATAGCTAAAGGAACAATTCTCATATATTGCCAAAATGTTATACTGAGACATTTTAAAATTGTTCCCATAAATATTTTAGGGAACATTTATATGGTGTTGCAAGAATAGTGATAACAACAGATTTAAAATGCTGCCTTATCTACTTTTAAGCAACACTTTATACATGTTACTTAAAAAAGTGTTGCTAGAGACAACAAATGTTGTAGTGAGGCATCAAGATGGCTTACAATATGTGGAATCTTTTCTACAAATCAACAATTGTTTTATATTTGTTGGGTAGTTTAACAATAAGAGACTTTCTAAAATTCAACCTGCAAATTCGAATGTAACCAAGTTTAAGCTTTTTAATCGTATTTGGCTTTCTTTTATCTAAATCTTCCCCATCACTTAACAGTTCGCCGATTGCTACTTTAAAAGGACAATTTTCAACGGCATCCAAAGCATAAGAATTTATGTAAATTTGCATTTGTTCTTTTTAATACGAATAACCTTCATCCTTAAAAGATCGTCACTCAATTATATATTCCCTTAGGACATACAAACAAGACATCATCCTACTTATATCACTTGTGAACAGCCATGGTTTCAAGACTCTAGAAAATGTTGAATAAAGTTGTCAACTTTATACAAAATTAGTTTTCTTTTAATAAATTGGGGAACACACACCAAATTACTAATAAAAAAGTGTTTCAACTTATTTAAACAAAAACACGTAAATTGATTCTTTAATCACACTTCAGTTAATTAATTAATACAAGAATTTATATTAGACTAAATCACAATAAAAATTCAGTTTTCAACACAATCCGAGGCCACTCAAATTACTGCATATCAAGTTTTATCTAAACAACAAATTTTTAGTAATACTAAAGAAAAAGTTAATATTTTCTTTCAATTCTATTCTTTAATATTTCAGTCTTCCTTTACGGACCACTCAAATCAGAAACTGAAAAGATATCATTTTCTATTACTTGAACCATGAACCAAGCAACCTTCAATTGAAGAACATCCTCTTCACTTTGAAGTCACTCATGGAAAATATTAATCAATTCATCGGTCCATTAAGCCAAAAATGACATTTTATAGCGCGTCTTTTATAGCGCTTATTAAATACAAGCGCTGTTGTATAATATTTTAAAAATAATGGAGGATACAACAGCGCTTTTTTGACAAGCACTGTTGTAGGGTCATATAGGGTCACATAGCGCTAGCACATAATGTTTACAAGGCTTTTAAAGCACTTTTACAAAAGCGCTGTAAAATGAAGCGCCATCACATAATGTTTTACAGCGCTTTTGGAGCGCTTTAAACACAAGCGCTATAAAATATAGCGCTCCCACATTATGTTACATAGCTTTTAAAGCGCTCTTTTGACAAGCGCTGTAAAAGACTTGCGCTATCACATAATTAAATGACCTATTAGAGCGCTTTTTATACAAGCGCTGTAAAAGACTTGCACTTTCACATAATTAAAGGACTTATTAGAGCGCTTATTACACAAGCGCTGTAAAATCATTCACTTTAAAAAAAAATGGATAAGTTGTCTCAGGTGTTGTATTTATTAATTTGTTGTTGTCACTAAAATTAATAAATTATTACATAATAAATCATATAAAATCTATTCTTTTTTGAAATTTGTTGATATGTTCTATTTTAAAATCAGACTTCGACCTTGGTTTCCATTTTCCAATATTAGATATGTGTACTATATAATGGTATAATGTTATCAGTAGCTTATTATTTGTGTAGTTGCATTTATATAAGTCATATAATATGGATCAGAAATGGATGTCTGTCAATCGATTGTCAAAAGAGTATGAAA
The DNA here is from genome assembly GCA_037974835.1 of Cicer judaicum. Lineage (NCBI taxonomy): Eukaryota > Viridiplantae > Streptophyta > Magnoliopsida > Fabales > Fabaceae > Cicer > Cicer judaicum. The sequence continues at coordinate 2,485,428 of JBBPBS010000233.1, read as the reverse complement.
ATGGAGTGAAGGAGTTTGTTGAGTTTGTAGTGAAGAATGCAAAAGATCCAAATAGAGTCATTTGTCCTTGTTTAAAATGTTGTTTTGGAAAACGCGTTAGAGAAGATGAATTGGAAGGACATTTAGTATGGCATGGAATTAATCAAAGCTATACATGTTGGATAAGACATGGTGAGAAAATAAAAAGGAAACATTAATTTTGAGAATGGCTCGACATATACTTCAACTGATTTCGACACAGATACATATCAGTCGGACTGAGTTGAGGAGATTGCAAAAGCAGTTGAAGAAGATCTTCGGGATTGTCCTAAAATGTTTGAGAGTATGTTGAGTGATGCGGAGAAACCATTATATAATGGTTGTACTAAATTTACAAGACTGTCAGCGGTATTAAAGTTGTACAACTTAAAAGCGAGTAATGGATTGTCTGATAAAAGCTTCACAGAATTATTAACACTCTTAAAAGATATGTTGCTAGATGATAATGAACTTCCCAGCCGAACCTACGAGGATAAACGAATTTTGTGCTCTATTGGCATGAGTTACGAAAGGATTCATGCGTGTCCTAACGTTTGCATTTTATTTCGAAATGGATATGAATTACTAAAGGCGTGCCCGAAATGCAATGTCTTTCAATATAAGAAGAAATAATCTACTCCAGCAAAAGTCGTGTGGTATTTTCCTATAATACAAAAGATTTAGGCGCAAGTATCGCAGTGAAGAATATTCAAAACACTTGACATGGCATGCATATTAAAGAATTGTAGATGGAAAGTTTCGACACCCTGCAGATTCTCCAAATAGGCAAAAATTGATCACAAGTATCCTGAATTCAGGATAGAGTCAAGAAATCTACGACTTGCACTTTCTACTGATGAAATGAATCCACATGGTCTTCAAAGCATCTCACATAACATGTGACCTATGATTTTGTTGATTTATAACCTACCTCCATGGTTATGTTTGAAGTGTAAGTTTATGATGTTGTCTCTGTTAATTTATAGACCCAATCAACTGGGGAATCATATCGACGTATATTTGACTCCTTTAATTGAAGATTTAAAAAATATGTGGGGACAGGTGTGGAAGTTTATGATGGGTATAAGAAAGAATATTTCAATTTGAGGGCTATGTTGTTCGGCACGATTAATGCTTTTCCAGCATACGGTAATTTATCAGGATATAGCATTAAGGGTCAGTGTGCATGTCTTATATGTGAAAAGAGTACAAATTGGATGCGATTGAAACATTGTAAGAAAAATGCATTTCTTGGACATCGTAGATATTTACGTTATAGTCATCAATATCGTGGGTGGAGAAATGCATTCAATGGAAAATTAGAGGAAGATAAAGCTCCTTTAGCACCGATTGAATATCAAATACTTGAAAAAAATACAAGGTTTCCCCAATAAATTTCGCAAATCTTTTGCGGGAGAGCTGGTCAAATCTGGGTGGAAGAAAAAGTCAATTTTCTTTGAATTGCCATATTTGACAGTGTTATTGGTACGTTACTCAATGTTCCAGGAAAGTCTAAAGATGGCATCAATGCAAGATTGGACTTGGTCGATATGGGAATAAGAAATGAATTGGGTCCCTTAAAGAAAGAAAATCGCACATATCTACCTCCAGCAGCTCATACTCTATCTCTCTATCTAGAAAGGAAAAAAAAATTGTTTTATGTAAATTTCTACATGAAGTTAAAGTTCCAGAAGGATACTCTTCAAACATAAAAATTTAGTTTGTATGAAAGACCTCAAGTTAAAAGGTTTGAAGACCCATGATTGTCATATTCTAATGGAACATTTGCTACCAATAGGTATACGTTCCATTTTACCTGAAAAAGTTCGACGAGCCATAACTAGATAATGTTTCTTCTTCAGGGAAATTTGTAGTAAAGTGATCGATCCTCATAAATTACCGACATTGCAAAGGGAAATTGTTGTTACTTTGTTGAGCTTGAAATGTATTTCCCACCCTCGTTTTTTGATATAGTGGTTCACCTTACTGTTCATCTTGTTAAGGAGACACAACTTTGTGGGCTAGCTTATATACGATGGATGTATCCGATAGAACGATATATGAAAATATTAAAAGGGTATGCAAAAAGTAGAAGTCGACCAAAAGGTTATATTGCTGAATGGTACATTGTCGAAGAAGCTGCTGAATTTTATACTAAATATTTGTCCAATGTTGAATCCATAGGGATTCCCATGTCTCTTCATTCGTGAAGAATATCAGGAGAAGGGATAATTGGAAAGAGACTAATGACTTTATCAAGGACAGAATGGGAGCAGGCACAATTGTATGTTCTACACAATGATGATGAGGTTCAACCGTATGTTACAATACACATGGATCAGTTATATAGTTTGAACATGAATAGGAATCAAAATTGGATAACTCGAGAGCACAATCGAAGTTTTATAACATGGTTATATAATCACATAAAGTCAAAGATTTATATAGACCCCGGATCAATTTCAAAGAGATTGAGGTGGCTAGGAAATGGTCCGAGTTTACATGTCTTTTCTTACACCGATTATGTAATTAACGACTACATATTTTATACCAAAGAACAACATGATCAAACTACTATGTAAAATAGCAGAGTCATTCTCGTAGCTGTAGCGATGCATGTCTCAAGTGCAAAAGACAAAAACCCAATATATGCAAATCTATAATATTTTGGGGTTATCGAGCGCATATGGGAGTTATACTACACAATGTTTCGTGTTCCCATATTTGGTTGCAAGTGGGACGATAATAATAATGGCGTTCGTATTGATGAGTCAGGGTTCTAGCTTGTCGATTTTAATAAGGTGGGATACAAAGATGAGCCTTTTATTTTAGCGTCGGAAGCTCAACAAGTGTTTTATGTCACTGATCCCGCTATTGATAAATGGTCCATTGTCCTATCGACCGAAAAAATTAGTGATGATAACAATAATGATGAATATGTTGGTAATGATCTTTTATTTGCAACATCACAACCACATGAAATTGATTCAACTGATGATGGTTTATATCTTAGAGATGATAATGATGAGGGAATTTGGATTAATCCATTTGTCACGATCCAAAAATTTGATTTCGTGACCGGCGCACAAGCTATACTCCTAGCCTGGCAAGCCTATCAATTAACTTAACAATTTAAACAACTAAATCGCTTTTTACACATTTAAAAATATATATATGCTTTTAACTCAAAATTTCGACAGAGTATCCTCTGTAAATTCATTATTTCCAAATTTTGAAATCCCTGTCAAATTCTCAATCTAGTCACAATTCAAATAACATAATCAAGTTTCTTAATACACTTCCCAACAAACTAAATAGACTTTCTAAACTCCAAAATAGCTGTAATTACATAGACTCAACAACTGTTACAAAAAATGGTCCTCGATCAAAGAGGCCTACCCAAAAAAAAAATATGTTGAGACTTGAATCAAATAATAAATTCCTACTCAGCTGCTTGCGAATCTGAAAAAAAAAAAGCAACATAACGAGTAAGTCACAAAGACTTAATGAGGAGACAACAACCACCATCAATTAGAAGGGAAACACAAAAGGCACGAATAACTGTTTAATCGCTTGACATAAATATTAAAAATCCAGTTGATAACGAAACGAAATCAAAATGAACCTTAAAATCATCATAAAAGTCGAACAAGTAACAATATAAATTTTTAGAATCAAGAGACGGCTTTATCTCATTGATAGCCCTTTCCTCCTAAGGGTGGCCTTTCTCTTAGGGGAGGCTCCATCTAACGGATGGCCCTCTCCTCTCAATCCCGCAACGCATCATCACGTATCGATTAGGGAGCTTACATCTCGTTGATAGCCCTCTCCTCCTACGGATGACCTCTCTCGTAGGGGCGGCTCCATCTAACGGTTAACTTTCTCTAATCAACACTTAGTAACTAGGTGCACCTAATGCAGTTAACAATTCCACAATTATAACACCAATTTCTCAAAACACGCGTTTAAAATTATTTCATCGAATTTCATGAAAAATATATTCACTCGCATAACAAATAAATATTTAAATACTTTAAATCATACGTAAATCCAACAAATAACGTATTACATAACAAAGACCGTTAAATTAAATAATTGACGAAATCAAGATAAAATTCAAAGGTTGTGTTTCCCAAAATTTTCAATAAATACTTTAATATAGAAAACAAGTGAAATAATAATAATAGCAGTATAAAAATATATGACGATGATCGTCGTCAGCTCACAACTATGGAGAATCGTCTAACTTTGCTCTCCAACAACTCTCAGAGTAGCCGGCAGGATCTCAGCGGACAAATCTGAGTATCAAGAATATTTCCAAGACTTTAGAAAAATTATTCTAAAGTTTAACTAGCTCTAGGAAAGCCTAAAAATCATTTAAATATACCCTAAGCACAAAATAAGATTTTTACTCAAATCTACATTTTTCTATGAATTCATACTAGGATTAGAGTTGTGCATTTACCTCAATGAGTATCAATCAATAGCTCTCATGAGATGGGTACCCTTTTTCCTTCCTTAGTACACAAACCCTAACCCAAAACTTTTACCCAAGAACTTGAGAAATTATGAGGAAGCTTGCTTAGGGAATGTATACTCTTTTCATGGGTTCATTGTGGCTTTAAGTGAGAGAAATAAGAAGAAAAATGAAAGAAAAGAAAAAATGAAAATGGGGGGAAGGGGGTGTGTGCCGAGAGGGAGAGGGAGAAAGAGAGAGAGAAGAAATGAGAAAATGAGGGAGTGAGATGGAAAGAGAGAGAATGAGTGGGGTTATTATGTTTTTATTTATTTATTTATTAGTATTATTAATTATTATTGTTATTATTATTATTATATTAAAACTGGCACGGGATGTGTCAATATCCTCCCCTTATAAAAATTCGTCCTCGAATTTATTTAATAAATACCACTAACCTTGAGTTTCAACATAAGTGTGGGTACTTTGCACGGATGACTTCTTCGGGTTCCCAAGTAGTTTCTTCACCAGATGGACCACGCCAAAGGACTTTTACTCAAACAATATCTTTTGAGCGTAAGCGTCTCACTTGGCGATCTAATATAGCTACTGGATGTTCAACGTATGATAAACTCTCATCTAATTGTACGTCTTCATGATTAATCACATGAGAAGGCTCATGAAGCATCGAAATATGAAAAACTGGATGAACTCCCAAGAGATCCGGTGGAAGTGCCAAGCGATACGCTACTGGTCCAAATCTTTCCAAAATTTAGTTTCCCCTTTTTACCAAATTGCAAAACTCCTTTCATTGGTGAGACTCGTAGGAATACATGTTCTCCCACAGAAAACTCTAATGGACGACGCCTCTTATCAGAATAATATTTTTGTCTACTCTGAGCTATCACTAAGCAATCTCGAATCAATTTAACTTTTTCAATGGCATCTTGAACCAATTCTGGACCGACTAATTTAGCTTCACCGACTTCAGACCATCCTATCAGAGACCTACAACGTCTTCCGTACAAAGCCTCGAACGGAGCCATCTGAATACTAGATTGATAACTATTATTGTATGCAAATTCCATCAAGGGCAAATGCTGATCCCAACTACCTCCAAGATCCAAAACACAAGCACGAAGCATATCTTCCAATATTTGTATAGTTCTTTCAGATTGACCATCTGTCTGGGGATGAAAAGCTATGCTAAGCTTCAAACGAGTTCCTAATGAAGTTTGGAATGACTTCCAAAATTGAGTAGTAAATTGAGCCCCACGATCAGAAATAATAGACACCAGTACACCATGCAAAGAGACAATTTTATCTAAATAAAGTCTAGCATATTGAGATGCAGTATAAGTAGTCTTCACAGGCACAAAGTGTGCATATTTGGTCAACCGATCTATAATCACCCACACTGAGTCATAACCCTTTTGGGTTCGTGGTAATCCTGTGACAAAATCCATAGCGATGCCTTCCCACTTCCACTCAAGTATGTCAATAGGTTGAAGTAACCCCGCAGGCTTTTGGTGCTCAGCTTTTACTTGTTGACACACTAAGCACTTAGAGACAAAATCTGCTACGTCTCTCTTCATCCCTTCCCACCAATATAATTCCCTCAAGTCTTGATACATCTTATTAGAACCTGGGTGAATAGTGTAAGAAGAATGATGAGCCTCCTCTAAAATTTTCCTCTTAAAGTCACCAACATCTGGAACACACAACCGAGACTTCAACCTCAGCACACCATCAGAATCAACTGAAAAGTCTGAAATTTTACCATTTTGAACATTATTTACCATATTCACCAAGTATGGGTCTTGACTTTGAGCTTCTTTGATATCATCAATTATGGTTGGACGAATTTGTACGTGGGCTGAAAATAACCTCGAATGAAAGTTCAAATTGAATTCCAATTTCAACAACTTCTTAAAATTCTTTAACTATTGGCCTTTTTACTTCTGCTATATGAGCTAGACTTCCCATGGATTTCCTACTCAAAGCATCTGCAACAACATTTGCTTTCCCTGGGTGGTATAAGATCGTGCAACAATAATCCTTCAAGAGTTCCATCCACCTTCTTTGTCTTAAATTTAAGTCTCGCTGCTGAAAGATATACTTAAGACTTTTATGGTCGGTATAAATCTCACAAGTTTCACCATATAGATAGTGCCTCCAAATCTTAAGAGCAAAAATAACTGCAGCCATCTCCAAATCATGTGTGGGATAGTTCACTTCATGCCTCTTGAGTTGTCTAGATGCATAAGCAATAACTTTACCTTGTTGCATAAGTACACAACCGAGACCAACTCTAGAAGCATCACAATAAACTGCATAACTTTCACCAGCTATAGGTAATGCCAAAATAGGTGCTGACGTCAAGTACTCCTTCAACTTTTGAAAGCTTTCCTCACATGCATCAGTCCATCGGAACTCAACTTTCCTCTGCGTCAACGGAGATGCAATCTTTGAGAAATCTTTCACAAAACGTCGATAATAACCTGCTAAACCAAGAAAACTCTGAATCTCCTTCACTGTGGTAGGTTTGGGCCAATTCTGAACTGCTTCCACCTTACTTGGATCTACACTTATTCCATTCTTAGACACAACATGTCCTAAAAATGCCATACTATCCAGCCAAAACTGACATTTTGAGAATTTGGCATATAATTGGTTATCTCTTAAGGTTTGCAAAACCAACCTTAAATGTCGCTCGTGTTCTTCTTTACTCTTAGAATAAACAAGGATATCATCAATAAACACAATGACGAATTGATCCAAGAATGGTTTAAAAATGCGATTTATCAAATCCATAAAAGCTGATGGGGCATTAGTAAGCCCAAAGGACATAACCAGAAATTCATAATGCCCATAACGCGTGCGGAAAGCGGTCTTCGTTATGTCATCCCTCTTAATCTTCAACTGGTGATACCCTGACCGCAAATCAATCTTAGAAAAACATTGAGCTCCTTGAAGTTGGTCAAACAACTCATCAATGCGTGGCAAAGGGTATTCATTCTTTACAGTTACTTTATTTAACTGCCTATAGTCTATACACAACCGCATGGATCTATCTTTCTTCTTTACAAATAATATCGGTGCTCCCCAAGGAGAAGAACTTCGACGAATAAAACCCTTATCAAGAAGATCTTGAAGTTGCTCTCTTAACTCCTTAAGTTCTGCTGGGGCCATACGATAAGGAGGTATGGATATAGGATGAGTGTTTGGAACAAAGTCGATAGAGAATTCAATCTCCCTATCAGGTGGTAACCCAGGAAGCTCTTCAGGAAAAACATCTGTAAATTCACATGCTATTGGAATTTTTTCCAATTTCTCTTCAGCCACTTGTGTATCCCTTACCACAGCTAAGTATGCTTGACAACCTCTTCGCATTAACTTGCTAGCAGTCAAGGCTGAGATTTGGTTATATGGTACCCCACAATGTGCTCCTTGAAACGAGAAGACTGACTGTCCTGGTATCTCAAATTTCACCACTTTGTTATGACAATCCAAAGTGGCATGATGCGAAGCCAACCAATCCATACCCAAAATCACATCAAAATCTATCAAGTCAATAACTACCAAATCTACCGACAACACCTTGCCATCAATAGTTACATCACAAGAACGATACACCGACTTAGCAAGCAAATTTCCTCCAACAGGTGTAGCTACAACTAAAGGCTCTTCTAAAGAAGATGAACATTTACCAAGTCGAGTAGCAAACCACGCATATACAAAAGAATGTGTAGCTCCAGGATCAAACAAGACATAAGCATCTCTAGAACAAATAAAAAGTATACCTATAACTACTGCATTGGATGTCTAAGCATCCTGACGTGTCAAAGCAAACACTCGAGCCTGACCTCTTCATGCTGGTACCTGACCTCTACCACCAAATCCTCTACCTCGCTGTTGAAATGTTCCTGAACCTCTAACATAAGAATTTCCACTCTGACGCACAAATGCATAATGAGTCTGAGGAGATGCCAAAGTTGTTGGTGCTGATGCATAACTAAAGGATGAATGTGTCGTGTCTACAGGACAATCCCTCCTAATGTGACCTATTCGGCCACATTGGTAGCACACCTTAGCATTACCATCTCTAGAACAATTCCCGAAGTGAAACCTACCACAAGTAGAACATCGTGTAGCTGAAACACCAGAATGTCTCTCAGGGAAAGTGGATTATGTTGCTGCTCCAGAATCTGATCTACGAATCAGCACTGTCCCAAAAGACTGTCCCCTATGACCAACCCTTTGAGACATGAGTCTTTATTGCTCCTGATAACCAAACATAGACCCACCACCATGATTCGAATAGCTACTGTAAGATCCTTCAACCCTTTGTTTCTTCTGTGAATCTTGCCTATTGCATCCTTTTTCCTTCTGTCGTTGCTCGATCTGAAGGGCCAAACTCAAAACCTCATCAAAAGTAGAACAATTAGATCCAACCAAAGATCTAAATAAATAATCCTTCAATCCTCTAATGAACCTCTTAACACGCATCTCTTCAGTGATAGGATAAGGAGCATGTCTAGAGAGCTGTGTAAAACGAGCACTATACTCTAAAACTGTCATACCCTCTGTTTGCTCTAACCGCTCGAACTCATGAGCTAATCCATCTCTAACACTCTCTAGAAGAAAACGAGCCATGAACAATTGAGAGAATTCTCTCCATGCTAACGGAAGTGACCCCACTTGTCTACCACGTGACACTATATCAAACCAATCACGTGCCACGCCTACTAGCTGAAATGATGTCAATTCTACTGCTCTTACCTCAGAACAACCCAATGCTCTCCAAAGTCGCTCTAGACTGTCAATGAATTGTTGTGGATCCTCAGTTGCACTAGACCCAGAAAAAAGTAGGGGGTTTAAGCTTAATGAAGTCTGGTAAAGTGACCTCAATACCCCTCATTGCAGCAGTCGTCTGAGGCTCGACTTGTCTAACCTCTTGTTGACCATTGACATTTTCATGTCTTTGATCACTCTCATGTTGTTGTCCGACAACAACCCCAACAAGTTGTTGCACAACCTGTTGTAATTCCTGCAAACCAGCAGCAAACTCTTCCATGGCTGGATTTCCGCGCCTCCTCCTAGGTACCTCAACATCGACATTCAAACCACGTCCGCCAACATTAGCTCTACCCCTATTTCGAGCACGAACTAAAACACGACCTCGTTGACGAGCACCTCGAGCTTGGGAAATTGATTCATCAACAATTTCCCTTAAAGTAGGATTCCTAGTCTTGGGTGGCATTCTCACCTATTTAAAGAACATTGGTCAAAGATTGAATAAGACGACAAGAAATTGTGGAGAGATAGTGATAATGAATTTAAGCACAGATTCAGACAACAGATGAGACTCTCATAGAGTGCTAATAGCCCTTATAAGTAAGTTGTGCCCGGGTACACAATTTACTAACAAGAATCTATTATCACCCTATGTTTGCAGCTATTAGGACCTACGACCGAGCTCTGATACCAACTTTGTCACGACCCAAAAATTTGATTTCTTGACCGGCGCACAAGCTATACTCCTAGCCTGGCAAGCCTATCAATTAACTTAACAATTTAAACAACTAAATCGCTTTTTAAACATTTAAAAATATATATATGCTTTTAACACGAAATTTCAACAGAGTATCCTATGTAAATTCAACATTTTCAAAAATTTTGAAATCCTTATCAAATTCTCAATCTAGTCACAATTCAAATAACATAATCAAGTTTCTTAATACACTTCCCAACAAACTAAATCGACTTTCTAAACTCCAAAATAGCTGCAATTACATAGACTCAACAACTTTTACAAAAAATGGTCCTCGATCAAAGAGGCCTACCCAAAAAAAAAATATGTTGAGACTTGAATCAAATAATAAATTCCTACTCAGCTGCTTGTGAATCTGAAAAAAAAAAGCAACATAACGGGTAAGTCACAAAGACTTAGTGAGGAGACAACAACCACCATCAATTAGAAGGGAAACACAAAAGGCATGAATAACTGTTTAATCGCTTGACATAAATATTAAAAATCCAGTTGATAACGAAACCAAATCAAAATGAACATTAAAATCATCATAAAAGTCAAACAGGTAACAATACAAATTTTTAGAATCAAGAGGCGGCTTTATCTCATTGATAGCCCTTTCCTCCTAAGGGTGGCCTTTCTGTTAGGGGCGGCTCCATCTAACGGATGGCCCTCTCCTCTCAATCCCGCAACGCATCATCACGTATCGATTAGGGAGCTTACATCTCGTTGATAGCCCTCTCCTCCTACGGATGACCTCTCTCGTAGGGGCGGCTCCATCTAACGGTTAACTTTCTCTAATCAACACGTAGTAACTAAGTGCACCTAACGCAGTTAACAATTCCATAATTATAACACCGATTTCTTAAAACATGCGTTTAAAATTATTTCATCGAAATTCATGAAAAATATATTCACTCGCATAACAAATAAATATTTAAATACTTTAAATCATACGTAAATCCAACAAATAACGTTTTACATAACAAAGACCGTTAAATTAAATAATTGACGAAATCGAGATAAAATTCAAAGGTTGTGTTTCCCAAAATTTTCAATAAATATTTTATTATAGAAAACAAGTGAAATAATAATAATAGCAGTATAAAAATATATGACGATGATCGTCGTCAACTCACAGCTATGGAGAATCGTCTAACTTTGCTCTCCAACAACTCTCAGAGTAGCCAGTAGGATCTCAGCGGACAAATCTGAGTATCAAGAATATTTCCAAGACTTTAGAAAAATTATTCTAAAGTTTAACTAGCTCTAGGAAAGCCTAAAAATCATTTAAATATACCCTTAGCACAAAATAAGATTTTTACTCAAATCTATATTTTTCTATGAATTCATACTAGGATTAGAGTTGTGCATTTACCTCAATGAGTCTCAATCAATAGCTCTCATGAGATGGGTACCCTTTTTCCTTCCTTAGTACACAAACCCTAACCCAAAAATTTTACCCAAGAACTTGGGAAATTATGAGGAAGCTTGCTTAGGGAATGTATACTCTTTCCATGGGTTCATTGTTGCTTTAAGTGAGAGAAATAAGAAGAAGAATGAAAGAAAATAAAAAATGAAAATAGGGGGAAGGGGGTGTGTGCCGAGAGGGAGAGGGAGAAAGAGAGAGAGAAGAAATGAGAAAATGAGGGAGTGAGGGAGTGAGATGGAAAGAGAGAGAATGAGTGGGGTTATTATGTTTTTATTTATTTATTTTTATTATTATTAATTAATTATTATTATATTAAAAATGGCACGGGATGTGTCCCCATCGTTTCGTATCATTAATGAACAAACAAATGTGAATCCCACCAGCAAAAAGAGAAGGGCATGTAATCTAAACTGAGTTCATGTAATTTAATTGTTTGATCTGCCAGAATTGAGCATTTTAGTATTTAGCTTGAACTGTATTTGATTTTCTGCTTATATTTAGCTTGATCTTAGGGTTTTATAATAAGTTCATGTAATTTAAGTGTAAGTTTGACCTGCCATATATTTTGAGTACTTGGAATTTATCTTTAACTTGAACTGATCATCCCAATATGAGTTGATCATGTAATTTAACATTGCTATATATAAATTGCTAGGTATTTAACTAATTATTTGGAAAAAAAAAATCCAAATAAAATTCCAATTTAAAAGGGTCTTTTAAAGCGCTTGTTGCCAAAGCGCTGTAAAAGGCTTTTCAAATTCCAAGTTAATAGGATTTTATATATAACAGAAAACCGCTTCAGTTTCCTCTTCATTACGTAAACTTCACTACGCTAGTGTCCTCCTCCTCTTCATTGTTCCTCTCATTGCGAACCCTATCATCTGTGTTATTATCCCTACGAACCATATTGCCACTATCATCTCCATCTGTGTTATTAACCCTCATTACGTATTTCTGCGAACCATACTCAGTCCTACGAACCGTTCATATTTCTGTACATTCTCATTAGCCCTTCTCCTACGACCCTACGTATTTCTTCTCACTATTCAGGTATTGTATTTATTAATTTTGTGTTGTCACTAAAATGCATGTTGAACTTATATTGATATGTGCTTAGACTGTTGCATATTGAACTTATTGTAGATAAATGGATTCTACCAAGGCTTTGGATTGTCAAAATGAGGAAGTTGTCAACACTAAGACTTATGAAAATGAGGTTAAATGTGGTGAAAATATTATGCAAAATGTCGTAAAAAAGCAAGAAGTAATGGCATAAAATTTGAGGTATACTATACTTTATTTGTTGTTTATTTTATATCTTTTTTAAAAACATGTACTTACTATATGAGTTTATTAGGTGGAGTGGAATAAAAGTGGTCAGCCAATTGAGCCCAATAGTTCCATGTTGGTAAGTTATATTGGTGTTGTTGTTCGTCAAAATATCCCAATTACAATTGACGATTGGAGAGATAAGGCTTTGAAGGATGCAAAAGATATACTATTGAATGATATAAAAGTAACTTTTTTACTCCACTTTTTTGTTACTTATAAGTTTTTCCTTTGAAATACTTTACTCAAACTATATCATTATTTGGTTTGCAGTCTGCTTTTGATGTTGATGATGTGATAAAAACCTATGTGCTTAGAGTTGCGGGAAAAATACATCGGGGATTTAGATCTCATATGTCAAACTGCTACTTAAGAGATCATGATGGAAATATGACTATTGAAGCTCCAAAAATATATAAACACTATATATCAAATGACGAATGGAACGCATTTGTAGCTAAACGTGTAGACCCCGCATTTGTGGTAAGTGATTAATTTATTAGCATTTGTGTTTTATTATTCATATTCATAACATATTTTAAACTTTTAAACGATTGTTATTTTTTTATATAGAGTATAAGTACGGTAAATTGCGAGAGGGCCAAAAATCCAACACATCCATACAAAAAACCTTGTATCGGATATGAATGTTTAGAGCAAAAAATTGTAAGTAAACATCAATTTCATATAATGTGGTACATTATAAACTATAGTTTCTAACTAATATTTTGTTTATGATTTTAACGAATAGCTTTTGTTTATGTCTTAATGAATAGCTACAAGAGACCCAATCTGATCAACCATTGGGTCGTCATATTTTGTGGAAGGAGACTCGTTTAAATAAAGATGGAGTTGTTGATAATGAAAATATTCAAAAAGTGATACAACTTTGTGTAAGTATATTATCACTTTAATATTTTTTAATATTGTATTTTAAAAATGATATTGAACTTATCTATTTAATCTTACGTGTATTTTAGGAGAATCTAGAACAAAGTTTAGAAAATCAAGAGGACAACAAACAAGCTAGTTGCAGGGACATACTCGGTAAAGTATTTAATGTTCCTGAATATTCTGGCTGCGTGAGGGGGAAACGATTTGGCGTAACTTGTAACACCCCGATTTTTAAAAGCGAGAGTGTATTTTTTTTAAAAAAAAACAGATTCATAATAACAAAGAAATAAATAAGGAAATACCTTTGGATAAATATTTAAGTCATAACACAACGACAAATAAGTCAACATAAATTACATGCAGTAGAATAGTTTTTGAAATACGAATCCAAAGTATTTACACATCAAAAAGTGGTACGTGGAACCCAGCGAAATGCTATTTCCCTCCAACCACACACACACACACACACACACATATATATATATATATATATATATATATATATATATATTACTTACAATATTACTAATAATAATAATATATAATATATATATATATATATATAATAATTAAACTTAAACCAATAAATACCTAAATATCTAAATATTTTAGATATTTACAAAAATCGTCACTTCTCAAATCCTTTTGATAAAAATATCTACTCTCGTCATAACTCAAATGACAAATAAAATTTTCTGCAAATAGAGATATTTTTAACAAAATTGTTCGGTATTAAATTCTTTGTAACGTAAATAAATTATTCTCCGACAAATAATTTTAATCCAATTTCCAAAAATATATTTTTGGCATTTAACTCACTAAATACCAAAAATTGGGCTAACAGCCTAAGAAACTCTACACAAAATACCCTAAAATTGTATAATTTAGGATATAAAATTAAGGGTCTTACATTACTACCCCCCTAAAATTAGTTTCGTCCTCGAAACTTAAAGTACGAGTAACAATCCACACTAGGTTTGTACTCTAATTCAACATACAAGTCGCAACTTGTTTCACCCGGCCTACTCGAAGAAAGTGTTGCCTACCCATTTTTATAGGGCGCTTAATAACTCTACACACATCCATAGTCGATAATGCTCGTTCGTTCCATTCAACATGATTTTGTCTACTATCAACAAGAGATTAAGGATGATCAGTCCCTCAATTTGTCAATAAATAGCCAACAACCATGATAGTGGCTTAGACTATCTTAACCGAACTGTAATAGCACTCCTTGCGACTTACAACTAAGGTTATCCTAATGTACAAGCAGTCAACAATCTTCTCAAAGTCCACTGAGTTTCCCTTATTTTCCTATAACTTTGATCCTGTCGATGAAGTACAATTTCCCATAGCTATGTCACATAGCCTCATTTGCATCCACTTGGTACAAAACATCCATTTGGTACCAAACCGAAACACTAAGTATGACACCAACACACTGAGCACAGAACAATCACTACATCCGAGAACTCCTAAATTTCTCCATTGTCCACAAATCCTCGATTTTCTTTAGTCGTACCACTACGTCAAACGGTAGTATTCTTATCAGTATGTTATTCCAATTATAACTTTAATAATTCTATCCCCACATCTGCTTGGTGATCTAAGCTTCCTCAAATATTTTCGAAATCATTAGCTAGCTTACTCTTGTATGTTTTTTCCCAAAAATTGTTCTCTTCTTTTACAACCACAATTGGTACACACCATTGTGCCCCATATCCCAAAATTTCATCCAACCTAACTAGATTTTCTTTTGTCTTTCCTCTTACTATTAAACTTTTCTTCCTTCGAAGAAGCTTATCATCCTGGTCATTGAGAATTCCTTCAACGATTTCAAACAAAATCTTAATTGCTCTTAATTTTAACACTTCCTATGAAATATTCTACATCCAAATATTTCTCAAACCACTTTTCACCTCTACCGTCATTCAAATGTCCATGTGGTCATTATCTAGAGTCCTTTATTTTCTTAGCTCATCTGCCATTATACTTCGTCTTTCCTCATTATAGTGATTTCAATAAATCAAGCCTTACTAGTACCCACCAAACTTTTCCATGTCATGTTCAATTCTCCTACCAAACAAACATTTAACTCCTTTGATTGACGAACACAATAACACCCCAATGTCATGCACTTAGTAGTGCCTTTGTATCATTGGCATATCCTTATAATAACAATGTATGAATTATAGGTGAGATAATTCGTTTCCTGAATCTTTAATTGTTATATGCTACATCTCTATGTGCTGCTCTAACACGTTTTCTTGGCACATTTTTCTTGAATATGGTTCACTCGCTAGATTCTTATTCCTTCTCAACCTTCGCTAAAGTACAAATTGAAAGGATCCTAACAATCCAACGTCCTAAGGAATGATTTCTCAACTGTTCCCAGTAAGCATTTCCTAAGAAATAATTGCCTATAAACTTCATCCTCATAACTTTGCTGTAAAATATCTCCAAGATCCATATATCTTCCTCGTCCATCTAGTAACTGAAACACTCATTTTAAGTCTTAGCGCTTGATTTCCCAAGACCAACAACTATACCATAAATCATTCGTTATATCTCTTCTTTTTCACTTTCTATAATTTAATAGGATTCTAAAATTTGATCCTTAAAATCTCCAAACACTTCCATCCTTAACATGAATTATTTATCAGTTGCCTACCTCAACTCCTTCGATTATGAAAGTTTTAAGCATTACTTGGTCCTCCATCCAACCTTGTGGATTTTAAATCATCAACTAAAAAAAATCAACCATCTTAGTGTCCCAAATCAAATCTCAATAATCCTTCCGACCTATAAAAATATTAACATCCTCTTAGTAATTTCCATCCTTTCATAGACTCTCAAAACTTATATTACCGCAATCTCGAAGTATTCTCGTACTCAATTCTTCAAATCCCACTTAATGATAACATAGAGTTCAATACATCAAGGCTTAACAAATTATGTTTTTCCGAACATCGCCTAAAATTCACACTTACGTATCTATAGTTTCATCCAATATGACTATCCATATTTACTATTTCCTAAACCACAAAGAGATTTGTCACTTATCAACAAAATATATAGTCTCACTCCTATACTCGTCATGAGATTCATACTTAATAATCCAAGTTGCGAATCTAGTCTAACTCAAATGCTCAACTTTATCCGTCAAGGTATCGACTATTCCTCCAAGCGTATTTTATCTAACCAAAGGAGTATTTACTCCTAATGTGCAGTGCCCCATAACTTCAATACAAGTCTCTTTCATTGACACCTAAGCACCAAATGCTATTCCAAATGGAATCCCTGTCTTCTCAATAATTCCATGGTGTTCACACCTCTTTGGCAATTATCAAACTTCATCCGGTCTCATCTTGAAATCTACTAGGCGAACAACTAATACTCTTTTTAAAAAGCTCTCCACTTAGATCTTTACATGAAATCGCCTATTATTCTAACTTTAATCCATCCATACTTATCATCTTCGAGTTACCCCCAACAACATAGCCTCTGTGTCCTTGGAACCACATGATAAATCCTATGCTGTCATGACTCGCTTCAACCCTGCTTGACAATTCGTGTTTTCGAAGATATTTGCCACTTCTTGAATCCACTTATCAGCATTTTCTGAGTTCTCATCACCCTTGAACTTTGGAGGATCGTAACGATGAAAATCTTTCAATCCTCTTGACTTAGTAGCACGGATTTCTCTTCCCCTCTTTTCTAGATCCCGCAAAGTCTTGGCAGCAACAGAAGCAACCATGTAATTCGTAGCTTCAACCATTTTATCATTCCTATTGATGTTCATTCTTGCAACGTCGTTCCTTCTTGGAGGTAGTGTTTCCCCAAAACCAACATCAAGAAGAGTGTCAACACCACCTTGAATAATTCCAAAACTAACTTTCGACTATCTCAACACATAATAACTATCCCTGATCTGACAACTCAGACCAATTACCCCGACACATGATCAGATAACGACTCTCAACCTACAGGTTAACCTACAACCTAAACCAAAAACTCCACAACCCCAAAGAAATCCAAACCAAAGCTTTGATACCACAATTGTAACACCCCAATTTTTAACAGCGAGAGTGTATTTTTTTTTACACAGATTCATAATAACAAAGAAATAAATAAGGAAATACCCTTGGATAAATATTTACGCCATAACATAACGACAAATAAGTCAACATAATTTACAAGCAGCGGAATAGTTTTTGAAATTTGAATCCAAAGTATTTACACATCAAAAAGTGGTACGTGGAACATTGAAAATAAAATGTCAAGCTGACAAAATTGGTATAGGTATAGTCTTCCAAATTAAAATAAACACATCCCAAAAGAAAGATATCTAGTCCTTATACGTCAACCTAATCTGATCATTCTACAAAAACTATACATCCTGAGTGATCTTTATACGCCCCGCAAAATCCTCTAACACAACTCCAGTCAGGTGTATCCAATTACATTCCCATCCACAGGGTACTAACCGGTAGGATGGCCCTGCTTCTCATCTGAGGGCAAAGCCCAGATTTCAACAATAGTTTTAAAGGGTCACCAATCGAAATTAACAGATTCATAATAACAAAGAATCTATTATTTACATCACAACACAATGACAAATAAGTCAACATAATTTACAAGCAGCGGAGTAGTTTTTGAAATACGAATCCAAAGTATTTACACATCAAAAAGTGGTACGTGGAACCCATTGAAAATAAAATGTCAAGCTGACAAAATTGATATAGGTATAGTCTTCCAAATTAAAATAAACACACCCAAAAGAAAGACATCTAGTCCTTATACGTCAACCTAATATGATCATTCT
The DNA here is from genome assembly GCA_037974835.1 of Cicer judaicum. Classification (NCBI taxonomy): domain Eukaryota; kingdom Viridiplantae; phylum Streptophyta; class Magnoliopsida; order Fabales; family Fabaceae; genus Cicer; species Cicer judaicum. The sequence continues at coordinate 2,466,941 of JBBPBS010000233.1, read as the reverse complement.
ACAAAAACTATACATCCTGAGTAATCTTCACGGGCCCCGCAAAATCCTCTAACACAACTCCAGTCAGGTGTGTCCAATTACATTCCCATCCACAGGGTACTAACCGGTAGGATGGCCCTGGTTCTCATCTGAGGGCAAAGCCCAGATTTTAACAATAGTTGTAAAGGGTCACCAATCAAAATTAACAGATTCATAATAACAAAGAATCTATTGTTTACGTCATAACACAACGACAAATAAGTCAACATAATTTACAAGCAGCGAAATAGTTTTTGAAATACGATTCCAAAGTATTTACACATCAAAAAGTGGTACATGGAACCCATTGAAAATAAAATGTCAAGCTGACAAAATTGGTATAGGTACAGTCTTCCAATTTAAAATAAACACATCCCAAAAGAAAGACATCTAGTCCTTATACGTCAACCTAATCTGATCATTCTACAAAAACTATACATCTTGAGTGATCTTCACGCGCCCCGCAAAATCCTCTATCACAACTCCAGTCAGGTGTGTTCAATTACATTCCCATCCACAGGGTACTAACCGGTAGGATGGTCCTGGTTCTCATATGAGGGCACAACCCTAATTTCAACAATAGTTGTAAAGGGTCACCAACCGAAATTAACAATTAACACATAACATTTAAGTTTTTAAATGCACAAAATAACCTTTCAACTTAGCATGCACCTTAAAAGGGTTTCCATATGCCAAACATTCATAAAAAAGGTTGAAAAATGAAGTTTTTAACAAAACAACACTATTGTATTCGAATACAACATCTCTGTATTCGAATACAAGGTTGTTTCAGCATTCAGCAGCAAAAACAGCATGACTGTATTCAACATGTCTGTATTCAACATTCAACATGTCTGTATTCGATTACAACTGTCTGTATTCGACTACGCAGCAAGTCAGTGGCAAAAACAGCATGACTGTATTCGAATAAAGTTTGTTGTATTCGAATAGACAAAAGACAGTAGCAGAAAAACAGCAAAAATCAGCTTTTTAAAGGGTTTCGAAACCAATCAACACTTACACACAAATCCAAACAATCACAATTAACAATAATAGCGCAATCACCACGACATCTTGAGTTTAGAAATGGTTTTGCAATCAATCACACTTCTAAACAATTCCAAAACATCCACACTTGGCAATTATAACACAATCACCATGAAATCTTAAGTTTCGAAAAGGTTTTGCAATCAACCACAATTACACGCAATTCCAAAACATCCACACCTGGCAATTGTAATACAATCACCATGACAACTCGAGTTCAAACACTCAATCATAATCTTAAATCAAACATGACTCGCGTGCCAAGCACACTAATGCAATGTGTATATGCCAAAATGCACGGACTCGGAATTCCAAACCAAAACCTCCTCGAATGGTCGTAAATCATAATTGTACCGCCTATCACAGGCCGAAGTACTAAATTACTGAGGTGCTACCTATCACGGGTCAGCACAATTTACTAAACACGTGCAGTCTATCGCAGACCTTACACGACGCGACAATCCCCGCAAGGAAAAGATGAACCAGCAAATCACATGGAATCATCTTGTGGCCCATCGGGTCACCACTATGAAATGCATGAGCATACTCAGACTTTATCCACGACAATCGTTAAGTAAATGCAGATTTTAAAAGATTCCCCGTTTTTAATACCCTTATAACTCTAACAATTCAAACGATAATCATTAAGTAAATACAGATATTAAAAGATTCCCCGTTTTTAATACCCATTTAACTCTAACAATTCGGACAACAATCATTAAGTAAACGCAGTTAGTAAATGATTCCCAATTTCTAATACCTATTTAATTCTAATAAATCGGACGACAATCATTAAGTAAATGCAGATATTAAAAGATTCCCTATTTTTAATACCCATTTAACTCTAACAATTCGGACAACAATCATTAAGTAAATGCAGATATTAAAAGATTCTCCATTTTTAATACCCATTTAACTCTAACAATTCGGACAACAATCATTAAGTAAATGCAGATATTAAAAGATTTCCCATTTTTAATACCCATTTAACTCTAATGACTTTCACGACAAACATTAAGTAAACAGAGATATTAAAAGATTCCTCATTTTTAATACTCATTTAACTCTAATGACTTTCACGATAAACATTAAGTAAACAGAGATATTAAAAGATTCCCCATTTTTAATACTCGTTTAACTCTAATGATTTTCAAATTCCACACAGAACATACTCAAACATATTGTCAAATTCAATCCACAATTCACACCAAATCACATCATTTCATTTTTCCACAAAATCCACACAAACACATCTCAAAATTTATAAATATTAATTATGAACACGTCAAATTTCATTTCCTCAAAACCACGGATAAATGAGTTAAATTCATTTTACACGAAACAGTCATCAATATCACCAAAACCCAACTCTAAAATTTCACCCACAAAAGCATTAAATTCATTTTCCCCAAATCAACATTTCAACCCTATAAAATTTCTTTTCCACACAACCACAAATAACTCCCTAAATGCAAACTAAAAGTTTGGAAGGAGTCCTTACCTTAACGACAGCTTTAACGAGCCATTACGGTACCACAAGTAATTCCGATAAAATCTCCGCTCGCGATGTCGCTTCCAAAGTTAGTTCACTAGCACTATAGCGTGGTGGTGAGCAACTTTCCCTTCAATCTCTTCGTGAAACAAAGCTTAGATCTAGATGAATCCTGGAGGTTTGTGTTTGACAGTTTGAAAACCCCCCACATCGTTTTTCTTCGTTTTCGAATCACAGAGGACGAATGAAGCTGAGAAATCCTTGCCTTCTCACCCACCAAGTCTTGGGTTCCTTTTCTTGAAGCCAAAGAAATCAAAGAAAGCAAAAGAGGAAGAAGAGAGAATTGATTTTTCACGAGGCAGGGATAAGAAGTTTTCTGTTTTCTTTCTCTGTTTCCTTTTCTTTTTCCTTTTTCCTTTCTTTTTCATTTTCCTTTCTTTTTCCTTTCCTTCTATTTCCCTCCAACGATATATATATATTACTTACAATATTACTAATAATAATAATATATAATATATATATATATAATAATAATTAAACCTAAACCAATAAATACCTAAATATCTAAATATTTTAGATATTTATGAAAATCATCACTTCTCAAACCCTTTTGATAAAAATATCTACTCTCGTCACAACTCAATTGACAAATAAAATTTTCTGCAGATAGAGATATTTTTAACAAAATTGTTCGGTATTAAATTCTTCGTAACGTAAATAAATTATTCTCCGACAAATAATTTTAATCCAATTTCCAAAAATATATTTTTGGCATTTAACTCACTAAATACCAAAAACTGGGCTAACACCCTAAGAAACTCTACACAAAATACCCTAAAATTGTATAATTTAGGATTTAAAATTAAGGGTCTTACATAACTCCAACCTGCTATTTTTCACAAGAGAAGCACCCATATCCATCAAATGAGGAAGTATTAGAGAAGCTCAAAGTCCTAATAGGACAAATGCCATTCTTAGTGAAGACAAATAAAGAAAAGCAACTTATCGATCAGCTCCAACGTTAAATACAAATGGAGAGTGAAAACGTTAGTTGCAACATTGGTCTTAAAAGTCTTCCCGAGGTAATTAATTACTTAATAAAATAAGTAATTCATTCAACCGAATTGTTTCACATACTTATATATTAACCATTGATTTAGGGTGTATCTACGTGCATGCTGTATTTATCCTCCCCTACTAATCGCATGGTTGGAAAATGAACATTGTACAATACTTTGGGAGAATTATTGCACAACATTCTGATCTTTGTCGGCCATGTCAAAGTATCACCCGTGATTGCTTTTGAACCAATAGGTAGTTACGTGGCATGGCCTAAAAATCTTGTTGCCCTTGATAAGGTATGTTTAATTGAAATGTATGTTTAATTGATATGTATATTTAATTGAGCGATATATGATTATGATTGATTATATTTAATTGTTGATTTTTTCCGCTGTTAACTTTAATTTCACATTTATTTAGATTCATACAAAGTCTAAAGGGATTGACAAGAAGATTCCCCGCAATGAGTCAGTCACGTCACCAAAAAAGGTTTGTTACATTTATTCTGGCAGGTTTGTCATTTATTAAGATTCAATTAACTAACAAACTCATTAACCTCATTTTTTCAAATTCAATCAAAACCACCCGCACAACAACCCTGCCAGAATAAAGCCGCACCACAGTTGGTTATTGGTGGTAAAAATAAAGCTGACAAACTTCAAATTTTGGAGGGTAATAAAGCTGCCAAAATTCAAAAATTGGATCGGGGTAAATCAGTTGCTACTCCTAAAATAAGTCATTGACACCTTGCTCGATTTGGATAGTGTCTTGACATACAAGCAAAAACGAATATGAACAACAATGATACATGTATAATAAGCATGGAGAAAGCTATTTTCGGAGATGAGTATGAAAAACTACTTGAAAAAGAGCACATATACGAACTTCTCTATCATAAGGAGCTAAGTGCTACTGTCATCAACTTATATATTAGGTAAAATACATTATTTAAGATAAAAGTTACTTTTAATTGCATTTATTGATAATTAATAATTAATTTAATTTATTGGTAATTAATATACTTTGACATTTTCATTGAAGGTTTTTGTATGAGAAGTTGGTGTATACGTGCAAATTGTCAAATAGATTTTCATTCTTGTCTCTGCATAAGTTTTCAATGTTTAAACTCGATCCAGTTAATGTAAAGAATTATGTTGTAGATATCCTATTGGAAATAAAAAGAAGGATAAGTTGTTCCTTGTACCATATTATTCAGGGTAATTATATATTCTTTATTTATATCTTTTTTAATATATGCGATCTTAATTTATTGGTTTTTCCAACCAAATTTTTGTTGTTGTAGAGCACATTGGGTGCTGTTTGCAATCAATGCGACCTCTGAAGTTATATACTATTTAGAGCTCTTGCACAACGAGTACAACAATCACTCAAATATAAAGACTATCTTCGACACGTAAGTAATATTCATTTATTTCTTATATATATATATATATATAATGTGTTTGTTAATGCTATAATAATCACATTTATTTGATAGTGCTTTACAAGTTTTTCAAGCTCAAAGGGGTGCTACAGTGTCGAAGCAAAAGTCGAATAATAATCAATGCACAAATATTTATTGAATTATATGTTTTATTTTATAGTGCCCTCGTCAAACTAACAACATAGATTGCGGGTACTATATATTGCGATTCATGAAGGAGATTGTTGATATCAATCAAACTATAATCCCAAAAACGGTATGGTATTTTCATATATAAATTATGTATATATTTGATTCTAACTTATTTATGTTCAAATTTTATACATAACAGTACTTTGACAATTCCAGTCTAACATACTCTGAAAGTATGTTGCAAGGTTGTGAATATGTAAATGTTGTGTAGGCTATGTTGTGTAGTTTTGTTGTTATAAATGTACAAAATATGTTATGTTAGTTCTATTGTTAGTCCTGTTGTTGTAAAAAATATAAAGTTATGTATTCTATTGTTGTGAACTAATGGTGTCAACATATAAAGTTATGTAGTTATGTTGTTGTGAATTGATAGTATCAATATATAAAGTTACAAGTTTGTCGTTAGATTGAAAAATATAGTAATTGTGTCAATATAATGTGTTGGATTCAAAATAATTTTGGAAAAAAATTAAAAGACAGCGTTTTTTTAAAAAATGCCATAAAAAACCTGTTTATACAAACAATCGTTATTTTAAAAATTTTATTTACAATATTTTAAAAAAAATTAATATAAAAATGCACCTATTACAGCGTTTTTTTTTTTTTGAAAAAGCGCTGTAAAATGTGAATAAGAATGAACCTATTACAGCGCTTTTTCAATAAAAACGTTGTAATAGGTCATTTAATTATGTGAAAGCGCAAGTCTTTTACAATATTTGTCAAAAAAACGCTTTAAAAGCAATGTAATATAAAGAGGTGGGAGCACTATATTTTACAGCGCTTTAAAACGCTTTTACAGTGTTTGTCAAAAAAAACGCTGTAAAAGTTATGACTTAAAAAAGCGCTGTAAAATCCTATTTTTCGCGTAGTGGTCTTCATTGAATAATTTTGAAGTGATATTTTAGAGTAAACCATCAATTCACTTGCTCAAATTGTAAATTTTTGTCAAAATGCTCCCTCAAATTATATTACATAAAAAAGTCCCTCCATTTTATATGACGTAAATCGAAATGCTCCCTCTATCAATTAGCACCATTAGTCTTGTTGTATATCTTGTCGTAGGGAGCATTTGACAATAAATACTACTTCTTCTCTATTTATTTATTTTTCCCAAATTCATAAATCCTTAAATCAACAAATCCATAAGTTGGAACACCCAAACCATTTTTGTTGATGATTTTGAAGTTGTATATGCTTGAAAATCATTTATTTATGTGGATGAATTCTTAGGATGGTTGATGAAATTAGACTTATTTTGTATCAATGAGGCAAATTTGAAAGAGATGAGAGTAAATAAAAGACAAAACTTCAACATGTCAATGGTAAAATTTATGTGAAGGAAAAAATTAACGTATATAAAATCAAATTATTTGATCTTGTGGATATGATCAAAGAAATTGAAAAATATACCATTTCACGAGTTCAATAGTTGAGCTCAAATAGAGAGAATTTGGATCATGGTTTGAGACCTATATTTTGTGATACTAATATATGTGAGTTGGTTTACTTTTCCTAGTCTCTCCTTATTGAAACCAAGATCAAGACACTAATTTTACAAGTAATGGTTTTGTTTACAATATTTCATATTTTGCTTATAAGTAATTTAACTTTAGACTTAAATGTAGCTTTGGACCAATAACTATATTGATTAATAGAATTGGTCCTCCTATTTTAAAAGTCGACAATTTTGGTCCCTTAGACTTTTAAACTAAAAAATTGACGGTCTAATATATTTTAAATGACGTGACATACAATTCTATGATATAAAAATATTTAAATGCATTAATTATTCATATGTTATTAATTAATTTAAAAATTTGAAAATTTTACGAAGTTGAAATTTATATTTCCAGAGCGTTTATTTCAGTTTCGTGGATGCTAATCACTCTACATTATTGTATCATATGCCACATTATTTAAAATACCTCACATCATTCTTTTTTAGTTAAAAAATTAGAGAAAATAATCAAAATTGTCGACTTTTAAAATAAAAAGACTAATTTCATAAATTACTATAAATTGAAGGACTAAAACTATAATTAAGTCTTAACTTTAATTTTAGAGAACTTTTTGCCAATTTTGAAGCATTTTGCCTACTAGTTGCAAATTTTAGAGAACTTTTTGCCAATAGGTTAGAAAATTTAGGGAGCATTTTAAGTAATTAAAATTAGGGAGTAGTCTTTTAGTAGACCAACCCCCGTTGAAGATCAACACCTTCCTTATCCACAAACTTTCAATGGACAAATACGGAACTTGTTTCACTCCTTCGGAATTAATTATATATCATCGACATCTATTTCGCATACTAACAAATTATGGTTTAGAAATTTAGAGAAATAAGAAATATGGGTTGAACAATTTTTGAAGTTGTGGATATTTTAATTTGGAAATTTAGTGATTTATGAATTTGTGAAAAAATAAATAAATAAAGAAAAAGTAGCAATCTACCTCTTTACTATAACTATTAATTGTCAAAATAATCTCTATGACACATTCACATTTATGTGCCACCATATCACTTAACATGACACATCAGCACCTCTAACGAGATTTATTGACGAATGAAATATTTTAATTGATGTAAATTTTTTGACATAACATAAATTTCACATAGCATTTTGGTATTTCACATAGCATTTTGCCTCCATTTTATGATGATTTATCAATTCAAGATGATAATTTGCCAGATGAACGTAAAAAAACATTTCTATGAATTTTAAATGCTATTTTAACATTCACATATTAGTATGCATGATCTGTTTCAAACAATTCTTTTATTCAAAAGTTGAAAGATATTGAGATCAACAATGCCATTGACATCTATACTCAATCTTAATTTTGGTATCATCGAAACAATATATTATATATAGGAAACATTTATTCACATGATATACATTAATAATTAATACCTTATCTAAATAGTACAAAATTTAGTTCATCCACAGCAAAAAAAATTATCATAAAAAATATTACTTTTTAAGATTACAAGGATATGAGAATACACAACTTCTAACTAGAGCTGTACAAAAAATCCGATTATAAAGCTCAAATTTAAAATCAAATCCAAATTCATTTTAAATATTTGATTAAAAAAATATGATTATAATTTGATTATTTATAAATTGGTTGGATAACCACTTATGTTTGATATTTAGATTTGGTTTGTATCTGGTTTTTATCCACTACCGATATTTTGTTAATTTTGAGATTTTATTTCTTGAAAAAAATTTGAAATTTATTTTTTTCGAAAAAATATAGAAAAAAATAAAAAACTTTTTTTTCTCAAAAAAAATTTAAATTGAATTTTTTGTCAAAAAAATTAATTTTTTTAAATAATCAATTTTTAAACTATGAATAAATTATTCTTTTAAAAATAATCAAACTTTAACTGATTTTGAAAAAAAAAAATCAATTTTAAAATTAAAATTTTCAAAACCAGTTGTTTAATTATAAACCGATTATTTAATCATAATCAATTTTACAATTGGTTTTATAACAGATTTTAAACCAAATAATAAATTTGGTTATCAATCTAAATCCATATATTACTTTTAAAATGGATATAGTTTGGTTTTTAAAAAAAATCAACCATACACAACCCTATTTTTAACAATAAATATATATATCTTTATCTCTTAATAAATGCCTTACACCACTATTTATCATTTCCCTAGAGTTAAAAAAAATTTACCTAGAGTTAATAGATGATCACAACGTAAGAAATTAAGAGGAATCATTTTTTTAAACTACTGGAGAAATATAATTATTTATTAAGGGAAAGAGGAGGCACTCAGTCAGTCTCCAGTGAGGAATGAACTGTCTCTTGAAGTTAGAAAGAGAGACAGTCAATACTGCAGTAACACCAACGGGATATGAGAAATCAAATTTAAATTAACTTCATTTAATCAAATTATATGGAAAACAACATTTGATCACAGTGAAGTAGAGCTGAAGCAGTTTTCCAATGTCAACTCTATTTACAACCAGTCGTACCAATATATAAAGAGAACATAACCAAATTTAGGACAAAAGCGAAAACAGAAAATTTCAGCAGACATATTTCTCTGGCTGCAAATGTCCTGGCATATGTAGATATGTGCACTGGGTAAATATTTAGATTCTGATTGTGTAGCTGGTTAGAGCAAAGTGATTGAAGACATCATTGATTTGAAGGGATCCCAGGTCTTATCAACCAGTGTAGTTAGTACAAAGCCGCTGACCAAAGATGGCTTGATTGGCAAACACCCAACAAGTTATTTAATGGAATGCTCTTGTTCAAATCCAATGTAACAGTCGGAGACTAAAATCAATTTTACATCCTGCAAGACATAACATTACTTAAAGAAAAATGTACAAGTGAAAGTATATTGATTGACAACCAACATAAAAACAAACTAGCAGCCAGAGTAAATCTATTTTTTGTGAAAACAAATATATTAAAATGAATATTTGCTTCCTACTAATGGAATGCAAATGGAAGACACTATTTTCACAATGGTGAAATACACTGTAGGAGCTATTGTGCTTGTTGTACAAGAGCAGAAGGGGAACCAAGTTTGGATGGAGGCAAGTCATTTTTACCTGAGGATTAGCTGGAGCAAGAGGCAACTTCATCGAGGTAACCAAGTGATCCGAAAAAGAAACTCTTTTCAGAGCATATAGCTCAGAAGTAGAGGTATTACCAAGAACCAACCACCATTGCTCCTCTTTTATCTGTATTAAAAAAATTGTGGACTTTTATGTTCAAATGACACAGACTTCAAATATGAATGTGTGAAAGGAATGTATATGAACTAAATCTCAGCAAATCTTGGTAAAAATTTAATGGTCTCCTCATAAAAATAGTCATCTAACTTGTACATTCACAAAAACATATGCACGCATGCATGGTTATAGTATCTTATGACACATGCAAGATGTATCTAGATTCGAAATAAGACTGAACCCAGAAGATATGGATCACTTTGGATATTCATTTTGAACATGAACTTTGATTCACTCAAGCAAGTATGTATCTAAAAAGAGACCTTTGGAAATCGAGGAACAAATGCTTTCGATGAATGTCGCCTAGCATTGAGCTTTTCTAATCTGATGTGTAATATGTTGCACCTCTCACCATCATTTTTCCTCTCCTGAAGCTTTAATTTCATTTTAACATGAGGGAAGTGCTGTAGATCCTGGTTAAAGAAAGAAAAACAAAAATGTATAAACTGAAAGTGGTGATATACTTGCTACATAAACAAAGTATTAATATATTAAAAAATATGAAATATTCATATATAACTTATTTAATATCAATTATGCTGTTGCATAATCAACTCATCCAGCGTTTTGAAAACCGGCTTGGTCTTGGACTTGGTAAACCAGATGGGTTGGTGGTATAACCCAATCTTAATAAATATTGTCTTTGTATTGAACCGGATGACTTAGTTTCTAAATATAATTATCATACCAACTACTTTGTAATGTTATGCTCCAATAAAAGTAATAAAAGTAGACTTCTACAACAAACCAGCAAATAACACTACAGATATTAAGACTTTTTTGGCTATGTCTAAATTCCCTACACTATCCACCAATAAGATACACACGACATTTATTTATTAAAAAAATAACAACACTGTTTCCCCACTGTTGCACGTCGTTTTATGCCTGCATTCATTAAAAAACATAACAACCACCAATGCCGCTGCCCCAAGTGAAAATCATTTCCCAATGTAAGCACTCATCATTCTATCTTCCAAGTATCTAACTTCCAAATAGGGCCATGCAAAAAATAAAGCCCAAATCTAAAACCGAATCCAAATCCATTTTAAAAATTCGGTTAAAAAGATACGGTTATAATTTGGTTATTTATAAACCGGTTGAATAACCTATTAGATTTTATATTTGAATTTTGTTTTTGTTCGGTTTTTATCCACTACCAATATTTTGTTAATTTTGAGATTTTATTTCTTGAAAAAATTTTGAAATTTATTTTTTTCAAAAAATAAAAAAATAAAAAACTTTTTTTTCTCAAAAAAATTGATGAAACAAATTTTAAAAAAATTTATCGAAAAAATCAATTTTTTTAAATAAACGATTTTTAATTTTCAAAACCGGTTGCTTAATTATAAATCGGTTATTTAACCATAACCAATTTTACAATTGGTTCTATAACCGGTTTTAAACCAAATAATGGATTTGATTATAAATCTAAATCCATATATTGGTTTTAAAAGGGATATGATTTGATTTTTTAAAAAAACCAACCATGCACAACCCTACTTCCAAGTATGCATCTTTCTCACTGCAAATTTTAGTTTTCTCTACACCGTTTTGGTACAACCTCCTTGAGCACAACTAAATGTGGTGGTGCTCGACTATCCACCAATAAGATACACACAACATTTATTTATTAAAAAAATAACAACGCCGTTTCCCCTCTGTTGCATGTCGTTTTATGCCTGCATTCATTATAAAAAATAACAACCCCCAATGCTGCTGCCCAAAGTGAAAACCATTACCCATTGTATCCAACACTAACTATTCTAACTTCCAAGTATGCATCTTTCTCACCGCAAATTTTAGTTTTCTCTACATCGTTTTGTTTCCAAACGATACCTCTTCAGTAGTGTTCTTTTTTCCTATTTTCTATTTAACTATCCAACTTCTACCTCCAGCAGCTGAAAGTTGCAGCAAGCGACCTCCTTGGGCACAACTACACCGGCCGAGTCAATGAAAACCACAAGGTCAATTGTTTTTTGAAAAACCAGCAGAATTCCACGAGCTGCTCCAGTTGGTATGCTTGTTTGATCCAACTAGTTGCTCTGACAGGCTAGATGCCTGGTTCCTGGTTGAACTAGTCTGACAAGCTGAGTTTTAAAAAATTGCTCGACTACCAAGTTGTTAATTTCAGAGGACTTTTAGGTAAGGATGTACAAGACTTCAAATTAAAAAAGAAAAATAACATCACATGAAAGATATGATAAAATTCCTAAAATGAGGTTCTAACAAAATAAGGTTAACACAATTATCCCAAAATTAACAGATTCAAGCTATAAATTTCGTAGACATTGTAAGACATCTTTGTTGAAAATATATTTATCAATTACTACATATCACATCATATCATATAAATAGACATAGTATCTCCCATATTTATTTCTGTATTTATTGCCTTTAGCCTATATAAAACCCACTTTGTTGTGTAGTTCAAACACACGGTTTTACCATATAAATCTCATTTTTTTCTCATTTAACATGATATCTAAATTTTATTAAGAGACAATCCTATACCGTGATTACCCAGAGATCCACTGTCCTTCAGTGAGATTTTTTTCGGTAAATCGTGTCCCAATTCGGGTTTACACCCATTGTCGCCACTGTTAATTTTTTTTTCAACAAAGCAGACAATATTTTTTTTACATTTGTGCCAACACTGTTAATTGCAAAAAATAAACAAACACAAAAATTGCCTCTTCCACCACTATTTCGCTGTTAGTTTTAGGTAACTTCTTATTGATTATGGCCACTTATAAAGATTTTCTTCGGTAGGAAGAGTATTGTCAGAACTCGAGTTCAACTGTTTCGGCCGTACAAAGTGGTAATTCATTTGTTTGCATCTCACTTTCTCTTAACCCATGGATTTTCGATTGTAGTGCATCTGACCACATTACTGTTGAAACACACGGCTTCAGAAACACATAACCGTGGGATATTTCAAACACACGGCTTCACCATATGTCTCTCATTTTCTCTTCTTCAACAATCTTAATTTCAGTTAGCATATTAAAGAATATAAACAAGCATTAAAACTGTTGAATATAAACAGCCCGTGTGTTTCAACTACACAGCGGAATTTTTTTATATAGACAAAGAGAATTACGTAACCCTAATTTACAGTAATACTAACGGGTCAAAATACTTACAGCCCATCTATTCTAATTATTTACATTTTAATAAAATATTTTAACACTTCCCCTCAAGCTGGAGCATAAAAATCAAATGCATCTAGCTTGTTACATATATAACTAATTCTAGGACCTCGCAATGACTTTGTAAAAACATCTGCTAACTGATCGTTGGGATTGACAAAGCTAGTGATGATGTCACCCGATTCGATCTTTTCTCTAACAAAATCACAGTCAATCTCAATATGCTTGGTCTTCTCATGAAACACAGGAGTCGAGGCAATATGCAATGCAACTTGATTATCACATATTAGTGTCATTGTACTGGCCTCTTCAAATTGAAGTTCTTTCAGTAAATGTTTCAACCAGATGAGTTCACATGTTACTAGTGTTATGGCCCTGTATTCTGCCTCAGCGCTGGATCTTGCAACAACAAGTTGTTTCTTACTCTTCCAAGATATTAAATTTCCTCCGACAAGTACATAATACTCGAAAGTTGATCGTCTATCTATGGGTGAGCCTGCCCAATCGGCAGTTGAGTAACCAATTATCTGAGTATGTCCTCTATCTTCATAAATAAGACCTTTTCCAGGTGCACTTTTGAAGTATTTAAGAATTCGAATTACAACATTCATATGTTCTTAGTAAGGAGAATTGAAGAACTGACTTACCACACTTACAGCAAAGAAAATGTTAGGACGAGTGACTGTGAGATAGTTTAATTTTCCAACCAATCTCGTACATCTTCCTGAATCTGATAGAGACTCCCCTAATTGTGTAGGAGTTTGGATCCATAGGAGTATCAACTGACTTGGCATTTAATAGGCCCGTTTCTTCAAGAATATCCATAACATATTTTCTTTTTGAAATTACAAGGTCATCCTTGGATTGGGTTACTTCAATACCCAAAACATAACAGAGTTTGTCAAGGTCTTTAGTCTGAAATTTATTTGAAAGATGTTATTTTAACAGTAGTATTCCTTGCTGATCACTACCAGTTATAACAATGTCATCCACGTAAACAATAAGATAGATGCACCCTTGAGTTGAGTGATGATAAAATACAGAGTGATCGCCTTCACTACGAACCATACCAAACTCTTTTACTAACAAGTTGAATCTGTCAAACCAAACTCTAGAAGACTTCTTAAGACTATAAAGGGACCTGCATAGCCCACAAACCATGGTGGAAGACTCCCCTAAGCAACAAACCTTGGTGGTTGCTCCATATTAACTTCCTCTTTAAGATCACCATGTAAAAAGACATTTTTAATGTCAAGTTGATGGAAAGGCCAATGCCGAATTGCTGCAATGGAGAAAAACTGTCTGACAGATGCCATTTTGCAATAGGTGAGAATGTGTCATTGTAATTCAACCCAAAAATCTGAGTATATCCCTTGGCCACCAAACGAGCCTTAAATCAATCAATCTTACCATCAGGACCAACTTTCAATCAATCTTAACACCCGACTAACGACTTTCCATGAGGTAAAGGAACCAATTCCCAAGTACCGCTGCGTTGTAGAGCAAACATCTCATCAAACATTGCTCGCCTCCACTCAGGGTGGGATAATGCTTCACCTGTAGTCTTAGGAATAGAAACAGAAGAAAAGGAGGACAAACAAATGTAATGTAAAGGAGAAAGACGATAACACAAATCAATATAATGAGGAGATAGATTTCAGGTGGTGCAAATATCCTTACGAATAGCAATGGGAAGGTCATGTTCAAGTGGCAAGGCCGGATCCGGAGGAGACTCTGGAATGGGAACAGGAGCATACACAACAGAAGATAAGCGACAACGCTGATATGTTTGTAGTGGTCGTGGAAGTTGGGGGGGGGGGGGGAGACTCGACAAGTTTGATAGGGATATGAGTGGGTGGGATAGGGATAATTACTTGAGGAGGTTTGGGATTAATGTTCTGATGGGACTCAGTAACTATATGGGTAGGTCTAAAATATTGTATAGACTCGAAAAAGGTAACATCAGTTGATGTAACGTAGCTGTGTAGTGTAGGAGAATAACAACGATAGTCCTTTTGGGACCGATGATAACCGAGAAAGACACACTTGAGTGACCGAGCTGACAATTTGTCCAGCCAAAGAGATAAATTGTGGACAAAACACGTGAACACAAAGACACGAGGTGGTAGTGGGGGAAGAGGGGTATGAGGAAAAGAGGACCGAATGGGGGATATTGCCATCAAGAACAGAAGACGACATTCTATTAATAAGGTCGCACGTCGTTAAGTCTACATGCCTCTAAAAATGGAATGGAACATTGCCATGGAGAAGTAAGGTTCGTGCAGTTTCAATGAGATGTCGATTTTTGCGTTCGGCTACTCTGTTTTGCTGGGGTGTATGTGGACATGATGTTTGGTGTAGAATACTGTTGGAAGCCATAAAGATTTGAAATTTATGGGACAAATATTCTCGAGGATTATCATTTCTTAATGTACGCATGGAAACTCCAAATTGAGTTTTAATTTCCTGATAAAATTGCTCAAAAATGGAAAATAGTTCAGCTCTATTTTTCATTAAAAATAACCACGTACTACGAGAATAATCATCAATAAAAATAACAAAATACTTACACTCTAAAGTAGACACAGTACGGGAGGGACCCTAAACATCAGAGTGAACTAAAGCAAAGGGAGAGGATACTCTTATATTGACTCGATCAGGAAAATTACTATGGGTGTGTTTCCCTAACTGACACGACTCACAATGTAAAGTAGATAACTTAGACAAACTAGGCACTAGTTTTTGTAGTTTGGAAGATATAGAAAGGTAATAAAGGTCTTGTGACTCACATCCGACGCCAATCGTCCGTACCAAACTCTCGTCATAGAGAACAGATGCAACTGAGATGGAAGGGAGAATGTGGATAGTGCCAATTCCTTGAGATCGGGTTTGAGTACCATTGACAGAAGTTATAGTAGGCATAAAACCAGATGTAGAGAGTGAAGAAAAGAGACCTTTATTACAAGTGACATGATCAGATGCACCAGAATCAAGAACCCAAAGACCGAGAGAAGATGAGTGAGAGAGGTAAACAGATGAGTTACCAGTGTGTGCAACCGATGTAGGAGAGCTAGAGTTCGGATGACTCTGAATACATCGAAGAAAATCTTCATAATTTGTTAGGGAGCCTTGTGGAGATGGTGTAGTCTAAATAGTGGCAGAAGGATCAAGTTGCGTTGCATTTCTTGAAGGCGAAGGCTTACCATTCAACTTCCAACAGCGATCAATAATGTGTTCAAGCCAATTACAATGCTCACATTTGGGACGAGAATTAGAGTTGGATGGTCCTCCACGAGATGCAAGTGCAGCAGTGTCACCCGCAACTGAATAATAGAATGCTCAACTGGATGTTTTGCTGGTACTCGAAGGAGGATCGCTGAGGTAGTAGACATATCTAGAACAGTAATATACCCCAAAATTTGATCACAAGTTGCAGATTACTCTTAAGGTAGACCATAAAGTGCAAGAAGCATGAAGAAGGTGTTGCGTTGATCTAATTACTTCTGCTGTTCAACTGGATTACTGAGGGAGAAGCTGATTAAAGTCATGAAGTGCACTATGAACGGTGCCAACATATGAAGAAATAGAGCCATCGAGTGTCTTCGGAGTAATGATGTTCAACAAGTGGTGACAAACTCCATAGAAACGTTGTGTCGTTAATGTAGAGTGTATTTGCTTGACTCCAAACCGATTCACACGTGAGATGCGGATGGAAAATCGATTTAACATCTAGATGAAGTGTAGACTTAATGACACTACACAACTGAGCGTCAATCTATCTCCATTTGGACGTTTCAGTCACACTCACCTTTTCAGGGTTTTGAGTGAGATGGTTCTCATAACCTTGACCACGTAGCCATAGTTTGATGTTGGCGGCCCAACTATCATAATTTGATCCAGTCAATTTTTCAACAGAGAGTGGAGAAGTGATGTAGTTGGTGAAAATGCTTGGTTTCAGACTGAGACGTCATGGTCCGTAAAAAGTGTCAGAAAACACGTCAGAACCGGGAAAACAGGGACTGTTTGAACTTAAACTCGTATATTCGTAATTTGAAACTGAAAACTGAGGGCATATATGGAAGCAAGAGGTCGAGGAGAGTGTTGTGGAAGAAGCAGCAATGTGAACAGCTTCCAGACGTGCCGTCACGCGCGGTGGTTGTAGGCGGCGCGTGGATCTCACGCGCGTGATGGCAGGCGGCGCGTGAGGGTGTTTCTGATGACGCGGCGGAAGGGTTTGGCTGACCTGGGCTATACGACGCTGCTAGAGTGGTCATTCGTCGAAAAAAATCGTCAGAAATAGTGACGGCAATGACAACAGTGACGGTAGAGAGGGGGAAACCGGAGTTGAGAACACGGTTTGCTGAAAAAAAAAAATATTCACCAGAGACAGTGGGTCCACCGAGTAGTTGACGATTAGAGTTGTCTATCAGTTGGCTCTAGATACCATGATAAATATAAAGAGTATTGAGAGAATTTGAATAACCGGTGTGTTTCAACTACACAACGAAATTTCTTTATATAGACAAACAGAATTAAGTAACCTTAATTTACAGTAATACTAACGGACCGGAATACTTACAGCCCATCTAATCTAATTATTTACATTTTAATATAATATTTTAACATTCCCCCTCAAGCTGGAGCATATAAATCAAATACACCTAGCTTGTTATATATATAACTAATTCTAGGAACTCGCAATGACTTTGTAAAACATCTGCTAACTGATCATTGGAATTGACAAAGCTAGTGATGATGTTGGTATCAGAACGGCTTCACCATATGTCTCTCATTTTCTCTCCTTCAACAATCTTAATTCCAGTTAGCATATTAAAGAATATAAACAAGCATTAAAACAAGAAGTTATAAGGAATCTTTACCTGGTACAATCTTGAAGCTGGGAAATTTCCAATAACAGTCTGCAATGCTGTCCTGGGAATATCTAGCAATTCTTGTACAGTATAAATTCCTCTTTTGCTTAATGAAGTTATAATATCGGTATTCATGCATGGTAGCATCCACAACGAAGAGTCCTTGTCAAACCACAAACCCTAAAACCAAGACACAAGATTTTAGGAGTGAAACACTCTCAACTTTCAATGTAATGTAACCAATTTTAATTAGCTTGCTGTGTTTTGAAACCAGCTTTATCTTTTCCTATATATAAGAGATCCTTGCCTCCCTTTATTGTAACAGAAAATCATTCAATAATTAGCTAACTTAAAATTAAAATTAGAACTAACTTTTTTCTTTATCATTCAATAATTTCCAATAATTAGCTTTATCTTTTTTCTTATGTAAGACCATCAGAACTAACTTAAAATTAGCTAGTTTCTTCCAAACTATCCAACAGTTCAGAAAGAAGAAAGGTCAAGTGCAGAACAAAATAATTACCTGCATTACCATTTGCAGAAGATGCATGCAAGTTATAGAGCTTGAGAGCCAACCACTATTTGCACATATATCAATCATGGCCTGGATTATGCGTATACTCTGATCTAATACTGATTTCAAGTCTGTGATATAGTCACTAATTGGCAACTCCAATTGGGCAAAATGGGACTGCACTCAGAATACGTTTATGATCACAAACATAAACAAATGAAAAAAAGAAAATTTGAAAGGGGCAACCTGGAGCTATAAAAATAAGTAAAGAATATTAAAACAGAAATTTAACTATACTAAAATTAAAGGTTAAATACATAGCTGACCTGAAATAGAAGATTTGCTTTGATATGAGGGTCGTCCAAATGATTTTTATCCACAGGATATCTAACTTTCTCAGACAGTGCTTCGTTGTATTTTTCCTATGATAAAATGACAATATTGTCAATGACTTCAGGCAAGAAATTTGATTTCTGAGCAAGTCTAATTTGGACATATCATCAATTATAGAAAAAAAAATTAATTAGATAAAGGGCAATAGCTGGTGTTTATTAACTGATAGCAGTAGTTCCGTGTAGATAAAATTGGATGCATTGATTTATAACTTTGAATACATAATGTGCCCATATCAAAAAAAATATCACATGGTATCATGAGCTCCCGTTTTTTTATTCTTTTAATTATAACGGAAGAAAAGAATAGACAAAATACTTTTATATTTTATTACTACAGCTTTAGACTGTTTATATAGGAGAATAAATTTCAACGATAATAATGAATAATAATGACAAAATCATAAAATAAAAATTAATAGAAGAATATAAAATAAAAGATAATCAAATATGATTTTTCTTAATTCTTCAAGAATAACTAACTTTCATTAATAAAAAGTAAAACAATTACCTCATTGTGACGCACAGGAAGTTCATCAAATTCAGCAGCAGCAGATAAGACATGCAAAAAGACCTACACAAAAACACTATGCATAGTTATTTTAAATAATTAAAAGATACAATCATCTAAACGAGGAAGATGGCTAAATATATGAGAAATGGAATACAAGTCTTACTTCAAGTGATGTATCCGGACCGATGTTTGAACCAAACATTGATACAGTCATGTAGCTGAGGTAATATTGAGATGCTACTGACCCCAACATCACAGACTCAACCACATCTTCATTCATCGTTATGCATCCACTGTCTTCCAAATCCTCAAATGTGCTGTGTACTAGGCTGCCAAAAGATAAGTGTCGGTCAGAATATCATTGCTATAAACATTGGGTTTTGGTATTTCATGACATACCTAGACAAAAACGAACTTATAAATTCAGGTTCTACATTCTCCAGTCCATAGTAAGCAGGATTGACCATCTGTCAAAAAATAGTCATTAGGAATAATTGAATATGAATCTTTAAGGGTTGAGCCAATTTTTATATAAATGTGAGATGTAAACTAAATAGGAATTGTTGAAATTGTGGGATTTTAGAGAAAAAGAGGAGAGAAAATAATAAGAGTTTGAATATTATTGATAATAGCTTTATGCTAACTTGATTACAAAATACTCAATACTAATCTCTATTTATAGAGAAACATAGACTAAATCCTAAATTAAGAATAAATCATAATAATAATGATAGCTATTCTAAGATATCTCTATAAATATAAATTGATCCTAGGAAAAAACTCAAGACTCTAATATAATATAATAGATATTACAAGATATTTTCTAATATTCTAACAGGAATGATATCCTATCCTAATTCTAAAAGATACTAAATCTTAGGGGTGTATAAAAGACGGGTTAGGTCGGATTTGGTATGTCCCTTACCCGGTCCCTATATTTGATAGGGCCAATTTTTGGACCCTAACTCATCCCGTAACCCGATTAGTTGCAGGTTCAATAAAGACGGTACGAAATAAGACGAGAAAATAAACAACAACAAAAAGATGCAGTAGGTTATAGAGTATGGTAATAGATATATTGTAACAGGCACTTGTCAATACTGCTTCACCCCAATGTGATTTTGGAACAGGCATTTGGAAGAGAAGAGCTCAGACAACTTTAAGTGGCAATTTTTACTTTTTGCACCCCATGTTGTAAGGTGTCAACACATGTGAAGCTATGATTTACATATTCCTTGCCTTATCATAACGTAATCTTTTAATGCCTTTTAAAATTGTGTTTGTACAATATTGTAAAATTGAATTAAAAATGGAGGTACTTCTGATTTATCCTTCATCAAATAAATTAGTAGGGGCAGGTCCCCAAACATAAAAACTGAATAAGATCAACTGGTTCAACACTTTTAGTAGGACTAGAAGGAAAAATAGAATGATGATGCTTAGAATACTGACAAATATCAAACTTAATTGTTTTATAAACAAAGGAAACAAAGACCACTAAGGAAAAAGGAGAATGAACAAGTCTGAGTGGGACTAGAGTGCCGAAGATAACACCTTTGGACCAGATCTATAATCGTCTTGTTGCAAGATCTTGAAAACAATGTCTTTGTTGATAGAACCAAAAATGAACTAATGAACAACACCATAGAGGCCTCTGCAATTCGTTAACAACCCAAAAACAGTCCACAAACTAAACTATTCTGATGAAGAACGATGCACATCAAGAATAACCACGTTCAAAAGTATCTCAAATGATTATTTGGACCACAGAAATAGAACCAGGGAAGGCCGACAAGCAAGCCGTGGGAAAACTACAGCAAATAGAAACCTGGAAGGCGGCATGTGGCGTTAATGCTGCAATTGGTGGTGATGCATCAGAACAAGGGAGGCGCGTGACAAGTCAGACGGTGGTGATACTTTGGGGTCTGGCTAATCTTGAGATGGCGTATCTGGTGTTATGGTCATCGGCGCAAAAAACGATGTAAACAACGGTCAAACATGCATGAACAATAACGGAGGTTAATGGATTGGTGACAATGGTGTTAGTAGTCACTATCCAAACACAAGCAAACTAAGAGGCTGCAAAGTCCTGCAGTAAATGACCAAGAATCTGCAATGATGGCAGAAAAAGAAACCATAACTGTGACAGCGGCTAGGATTTAAGCAGAAGTAAGGCCCCCCAAAACCAGAAGTTCGTGATACCATGCAGAATAGGAGAATGATTTTCTGAAAATTATTCCGAAAGTCACTTGAATACAGTTATTAAACTATTTAAATAGACTACTCTAAACCTAATGGACCTGAGTAATGGGCCGATACATTTATTATAAATAAAACAAAAATTTACATATTTACAACAAAAGGATGTATCAAGTGAGAAAGGGGTTTCTTACGTGAGAGTGAGAGGGACATTTGTGAGCCCTTAGATCAAAATGAATGACCAAGATTAAAAGATGAGTTCAATTATTCACATGCCATCACATTCCATGAACACCATTTTCAAAACTCGACGTGTTTTGGATCTGAGGCATCGACAACCCAAACCTTGGCAACAGCGGTAGAGTTGGAGACAGCAAATGTGGTGTTGATGCATCAGTTTAGCGATTCAACTCAAAACCCATCATCTTCCACACTCTGTCTTCATCTCCCATTCTTCCTCTCTTCTCCATGGGAATTGGTAATTGACAAAAAACTAAAGAAAATTTAAAATGCCACTAGAGCTTTGCAATTGAAATTGGGGATTTGGAGAAATGGTACATGAATTCATTTAGGAGATGGTTTTTATATAATGAAGAATCAGTATCAAGTTTAAATTTTAACGGTAAGTTGTAGACAACAAAGATATGAGAATTACAAATTTTGGTTGATTTACTGGTTAGTTTTTTTGTTTGTTTGTAAAACTAGTTTTGTATCATCGCATTAGATCAATTGGAAATCAATGATCATAGTGTCTTGTAATTGTTTTGGCTTTGGTTCTGTAAATGTTTTGGCAATTGTTGTAGCATGTTCTATTGCACTGCATATTGGACATAGTGTGCAATTGCAGAGCATCTTGTATGCTCTTCAATTTCAATTATTAATAATAATGGCTACTGTTGGAATATTTTGTTATTCTTCTTTTCATATATGACTTTTTATTCTTATATCCTTTTAGATGAAGATAAGTTGCTGAATAGTGAGTTGATGCACCAAAGTTCTCAACTAACATATGAGTTTCATCATTCTTTTAATTGCAACACAGCTCACTATCTGTAATAGTGAATCTAGTGAGTTGATGCACCAAACTTCTGTATTCTTTTTTTTCCCTTTCGTTATCTCTAAAAGTAAAATCCTATTAACTTCAACCAACACTAACATCTTTTTCCAGTTTTCTATTATGTTGTGAAGTATCAAACATACTTACCAGTCTACGGAATAAGTAAGTCCAAGTAAGGTAATGCACTGCATCTTGTTTACTGCAGATTGTTCCAGAAACAATTTCTGCATTTATGTGATCATGCAGCCGCTCCCTCAAACTACTCTCAACAGGAAAGGGTTCGTACAAGAACTGCAACACAAAAGAGCAAACAGTACAGGTCACAGCACGTAGGTGTCAAAGTTAAATATAATCCTCATTCCCAATTTTCACCTTTTTGTAGAAGCTCTTCTTGGGTTCATGAACAAGTATCACTGCCTTCCCATGTTGATCAAATTGAGGCCGTCCAGCACGACCCATCATTTGCAAGATATCAGTGATGGGAAAATCAACGTACCTCTTTGCTTTTCCATCATAATATTCGGTCCCCTGAAAAATAATCAAAATTATTTTAAAATAAAATATTTGAATATCAAAATACCCTGTAAGAATCAAATACTTATGTCACATTTCATGTACCCTCAATTAAGAAAGCAGTTGAATAGTTTAGAATAATCAAATTGTATTTCACAATGAGGATGTGCAAATTTATATACAAAGAGAGAATCTATCAAGAAATGAAAACTGGAAAAACAAGGAAACTAAATCAATCAATAAAATAAATAGAGAATAATCAACACTCCCCCTCAAACTGGAGCATATATATCATATGCATCCAACTTGTTACAATCTGAGGTCCTCGTAGAGATTTCGTGAAGATATCAACTAACTGATTATTTGAGCTCACTGAAGAGGTTCTAATGATAAATAACTTCTATGTGTTTAGTCCTTTCATGAAAAACCAGATTTGAAGAGAGATACTGATATGATCATGTTAGTCATGATTCATTTCAACAATTAAAGTTCACAAGTAGCATGGGCCATAGCACGACACTTTGCCTCTGTACTTGACCTTGCAACAACAATATTCTTTTTAGCTTTCCAAGAAATTAAGTTTCCTCCAATCAAAACACAATAACCTAAGGTAGACATTTGATCATTCACGTCACCTACTCAATCTATATCTGAATATCCAACAATATTGGTAAGGACTCTATCTAAATAAACAAGTTCTTTTCCAAATGACCCTTTAATATATCTCAAGGTGTGTTTAAAAATTGGCTATCACTATCGTCAGATGAAATAGTTTGTCTAGTCATAGTCAGATAGTTTAGTTTCCATAGATTATTATGCTTTCCCTGATTATGTAGAAACTTCACATTTGGATCCATAGGATTATCAATTGGTTTACAATCAACCCTTTCTCTTTCAAGATATCAAGAACATATTTTTTATGAGAAAAAGCAATGCTTGCTTGTGAATAGGGCTACTCAATCCCAAAAAAATAATACAATTGACCTAAATCTTTGGTATGAAAGTGGTTGAATAAATGTTGCTTTAAGTTTTAAATGCCTTCTTGATCATTACAAATAATAACAATATCATCGATGTTAGAATTCAAGGTATGATTAATTATTCCTTAATTGCATAACTTCCTAGATTAATTGGTAGAACTCCTAGTCAAATACAAGTTACTAGTTTTGAATGTAATTATTGTAAACTCATTATAAATAGAAGATGCGTGATCTTGTTTGATACACACAAGAAATACCCAAAAACAACATATTTTACAATCTCATATACCGCTAGATAAATAACTTTGTTCAAAGATGAAGGTCTAAGGAGAATACAAAATGAATTACTTTGCAACAAATCATGCCAAACTGCAGAACAACCTTGATGGATTTTCCAAACCAAGTTCGAGGTGATTACTTTAGACTATACAATGATTTTTGTAACTTGCAAACAAGACCACACTCCTTCTGAGCAACTAAGTCAGGTGGTTGTTTCATATATATCTCATCTTCTAAGTCTCCATGTAAGAAGGCATTTATAAAATCAAGTTGATACAAAGGCTGATGTTTCATAGCAGCAATTAATAAGAAAAGTCGAACAAAGACCATTTTTGGAACCGAAGAGAATATGTCACTATAGTAAAGACCATATATTTGAGTGTATCCTGAAGAAAAAAAAACGATAAAATACTTTCATGTTTTATTACTATAGCCCTAAGCTGTTTATATAAGAAAGAAAATAACAATAGTAATATTGAATAATAGTGACAGAATAAAAATAAACATAATAATATAAAATAAAAGAGAATAAAATCTAATTTATTTTTTATTCTTCAACACCCCCCTCAAGTTGGTGAATAGATATCTGTCATGCCCAACTTGGCTATAAGTCGCTCAAAATTGGGTCTTGCCAAACTTTTTGTCAAGATATAACTCCAGCATCAATTTTTTCTTTTATGAAATGGCGGTCAATCTCAATATGCTTGGTTCTATCATGTTGTACAGGGTTGTGAGAATTGCTTATTGCTGCTTTGCTATCACAGAACAATTTTAAGGGTGAGTCAACTTTCATTTTCAGTTCGCCCAAGAGTTTACGAATCCATAAAAGTTCACAAATTCCTTGGCCATTGCTCTGAATTCAGCTTTTGCACTGCTTCGAGCAACAACCCCTTGTTTCTTACTTCTCCAAATAACTAAATTTCCCCAAACATAGGCACAATATCCGGTGGTGGATTTTCAATTAGTAATTGATCCTGTCCAATCAGCATCTGTAAATATAGAGACTTCTCTGTCATTAGTTTTCTTGAAGTACAAACCCTTTCCAAGATTGAATTTCAAGTACCTTAAGATTCGATAAGCTGCCTCCAAGTGTTCTTCATAGGGAGAATGCATGAATTGACTTACAACACTCACAGAGAAAGCAAGGTCAGGTCTTATGTGGGCTAGATAAATAAGTTTTCCGACTTACCTTTGGTATCTTCCAATCTCTACAGGAACACTGTCTTTCTCCCAAAGTTTAGCATTTAATTCCATAGGAGTATATGCTAGTCTACACCCACTCATCCCAGTTTCTTCCAAGAGATCTAAGATGTATTTTCTTTGAGAAACAACAATTCCCTTCTTTGAGCGAACAATTTCCATACCAAGAAAGTATTTAAGCGCGTCTAAATCTTTGATCTCAAATTCTTTTGTCAAATTTTTCTTCAATCTTTCCATCTCAACAGTGTCATCTCCTGTGAGAACAATATCATCTACATATACAATTAGAATTGCAATTTTATCAACATTAGAGAACTTCATGAATAGAGTATGGTCTGATTGACCCTGCATATATCCTTGCCTTTTAACCGACTGAGTGAATTTCTCAAACCAAGCCCTTGGAGATTGCTTGAGACCATAAAGGGATTTTTGTAGTTTGCACACGTTTGAACCAAATTTATCTTCAAAGCCAGGTGGACTATCCATGTATACTTCCTCCTCCAAATCACCATTCAGAAAAACATTCTTTACATCAAGTTGGTTAAGAGACCAATCTAAATTCACTGCCAAGGACAAGAGAACTCTAATAGTGTTTAATTTGGCAACGGGAGCAAAAGTCTCTGAAGAATCAATGTCATATGTTTGAGTAAACCCTTTAGCAACCAAGCGTGCCTTGTATCTTTCAACTGTGTTATCAGAACTAAATTTCACAGTAAATATCCATTTACAGCCAACAGTATTCTTTCCTGTAGGTTACGTCATGACTCTCCAAGTTTGATTCTTCTCAATAGCTCTCATCTCCTCAAGAATAGTTTCCTTCTATATTGGAATTTTTAGAGCCTCCTGTATATTTTTTGGAATTTCTACAGTAGACAACTTAGAGGTAAATGCAGCAAATGAAGAAGACAATTTAGAGTATGACACATAATTAGACAAAGGATATTTAGTGCATGATCTAATAGGTTTTCTAATTGCAATAAGAAGGTCTATATCAGATACTCGATATGACTCTTAAGAATAGAATAAGACTTACCTGTATCAAGATGATGTTTTGGATTATCTATTGGTTCAGAATCTTGGAAGGGTCAGAGAATGGGTCCTTCATTTCTCTGTTTATGGTTTCTTCTTTCAAAGACATTTCTCTTCCAAGTAGGGTCAATTGTAGTAAACCTGCTTTGTGTCTTTTTATCTGAATCATTATGTTGTGGCATTTCAGATGGTCCTTCATTATTATTGAGATCAAGAATTTTATCATTGTGATTTTGATTTGAAATTGTCGCCTCCGAATCTGTAGACACCTCATTCATAAGTGGATTGAGTTCCAATATAGATTCTTGGGCATTTTCTTTAGGTGCATCAATATAAGTCTCTGAATTTTGTGACAACACTATCACTTAAAGTAATGATGTTTTCAAAAGTAAAAGATGAATCTTCCTTAAAATTTCCCCCTGAAGAGGAATGTCAGTAAAAAATGTTTGATTTTCAACAAAAGTAACATCCATGGTTACAAAAATTCTTTTTGATTTTGGTTCAAAACTCTAATACCCCTTATGAGTTGGAGAGTAACCGGTAAACACACATTTTATTGCTCGTGGATCGAGTTTGTCAAGGTGTTTATGTTCATGAACAAAAGTAGTGCAACCAAAAACTTTTAGTGGCAAATCAGCAGAGACACTAGTCAAAGGAAAATAATTTCGAAAAACATCAAGAGGTGTACGAAAATCTAAAACTTTAGATGGCATTCGATTAATTAAATCTGATGCAGTTAAAACAGCTTCACCCCACAAATATTTTGGAACATTATTTGCAAATAGTAAAACTCTAGCAACCTCAAGAAGATGTCTATTCATTCTCTCTGCAATTCCATTTTGTTGGGGTGTATTAACACAAGAACTTTGATGAACAACCCCATTTGCAAGAAAAAGATCGGACAAAAATATATTAAAATATTATTTACCATTGTCACTTCTGAAGACTTGAATACTTGTTTGGTATTGAGTGTGCACCATTTTAAAGAAATTTTTTACAACCTGTTCAACTTCCGATTTTTCTTTCAATAAATAAACCCAACAAATTCTAGTATGATCATCAATAAAAGTTATAAACTATTTTTTACTAGAAAATGTGTTTATTCTATTAGGACCCCAAACATCACTATGAATAACTGCAAACAGTTTTGATTGTTTATATGGTTGTGTAGAGAAAGAAAAATGGTGATGTTTTGCAAATTCACAAGTTTCACAATGAAATAAAGACGAATCCTTCTTAGAAAATAATTTAGGAAACAAATGTTTCAAATATGGAAAACTAGGATGTCCTAATTGTAAATGCCATAACATAATATCATCATTATGAGAAGAAACAAAAATAGATTCTAATTAGCTTGACAATTTATATCCTTTGTTAATTTAGTAATGGATAATAGATTACATAATAGATTAGGAACATGTAAAACATCTTTCAAGGTTAACTTAGGTGACAAAATAACAGAACCTTTCCCTGCAATGGCTGAAAGAGAGCCATCTGCAATTTTAATTTTGTGGTTACCTGCACAAGGACTATAAGAAGAAAATAGACTCGACTCCCCAGTCATATGATCAGTAGCACCAGAATCGATAATCCATGTATGGCTGAGAGTGACACTAAGTAGAGCAGTATTTGGAAAATTACCTCTTTGAGCTGTAGAGCAAGAAGAAGTTTGAGACTCAAGAAGTTTGTACAATTGATCTAACTGTTCCTTGGTGAAAGGAGATGGGCTTGAAGGAGACTGCTTCTCTTGATCAGATGTACCAGCTTAAAGCGCATGACCTTCATTTCTTTCTTTTTTCTTCCAATTTAGAGGTTTTCCATGGAGCTTCCAACATGTATCACGTGTGTGCCCTGGACGTTTGCAATGTTCGCACCATGATTTCTTGCCAACACTCTTCCCGTCTTCATTCTTAGTGACTAGGGCAGAACTTTCGACCTCACCAACAGAAGGTGACTTACCCATCATAACACCTTGTCTCACCTCTTCTCTTCTAACTTCTGAGAACGCTTACCGAAGTGATGGCAATGGGATCTTTCCCAATATTTTGCCTCGGACTTCATCACGCCGCTTATTAAGCCCAACCAAGAACATGAATACACGGTCGTTCTCCTGTCTCTTAAGAAACAAAACACTGTCCTCACAGCACTTCCAGTGATCATCATAGCAGAGATTCAATTCTTGCCATAGTGTCATCAACTCATTATAATAGGTAGTGACATCTCTTTCTCCTTGTTTGGCATGCCACAATCGTGATTTGAGATCGAAAATTCGAGAAGAATTCTTAATATCAGAATATGTTTCTTTGACAGCTTCCCAAACTTCCTTTGCAATAGGCAAAAACATAAAAGGTTTTTTGATTGTTGATTCCATATTACTAAGCAGCCAAGCAATAATAACAGAGTTCTCAAATTTTCAAAACCTGTAATTCGTATCAGTTGTGGCAGGCATTTGCACCTCTCCTGTTAGGAAACCATATCTTCCCTTACCATCTAAAATCAATCTTGCGATTTGGGACCATTCAACATAATTTTTCCCGTTTAATTGTTGGATTTCAACCTTGAGGGCATTAGAAGTTCCCTCATGGCCAAAAAAGTTGTTGGAAAAACCATTATGGCCGCTTGGGCCGCTGCCATTGCTGCCTGTGCCGCTGCCATTGCCGCCTGTGCCGCTGCCATTTGGGCCATTGCTACTACCACCTGGGGTGCTGCCTAAATTGTCGGCGTTGTTGACTACTTCTAAGTTTTTACCCAAACCGTCATTATTGTCGCCACTACCCATCAGGGCTATCTTCCATGGGGTACTGTGTGTCATTAGTTTTACCTCAGTTGGTTGGAGCGCCAAACCCTGATTGTGGAATGGTTCGAGCGCCAAACCCTAATGGGTTGTGGAAAGGTTTACAGAACCCTAACTAGAGCTCTTGATACCATGAAGAAAGTAAAGGATAAAATACTTTCAAGTTTTATTACTACAGTCCTAAACTATTTATATAAGAAAAGAAATAACAATAGTAATATTGACTAATAGTGACAGAATAAAAATGAACATAATAATATAAAATAAAAGAGAATAAAATCTAATTTCTTTTTTATTCTTCAACATATCCTTTTGCTGCTAGTTGAGCTTTCAAATAATCCACCCTTCCACCAAGGCCTACTTTTATAGAAAAGACCTTCAAACAACAAACTGTAGATTTCTCAGGTGGAAGTGAAACAAGCTTCCAATTACCACTTGATTCCAATGCAAACATTTCATCAATCATTGTTTGTCGTCATCTTGGATGGGATAATGGTTCTTGAACAAACTAAGGAATATAGATAGCAGATAGAGCAAAAACAAAGGTGTAGTGGAATGGAGACAAACCCTGATAAATCAAACAGTTATATATAAAATGAGGATTAGAAGTAGAGTGTTTACATATAGGAAGAGCAATAGATAAGTCAACAGAAGGTTTAAGTGAGACCGCAATGAGAGAAAGGATTGCAACAAAACCAGAATCACTACAAAAAGTAGGGGCGGTCTCTTGAACTAAATCGCCAAAATTAGCAAGAACAATCTCTAGAAATTCATCAAGTTCTAGAGGTTTATGAGCAGAGAGAGAGATATGTCAGAACCAATTTGTGACTGTGGAGGTCTATGAGTAGAGATAGATATTTCAGATACAGGAATAAGTAGCAGCTGGGGAGTAACATTTGTTGTAGACTCTAATGTAGCAGGTGTTGCAAAGAAAGTTGTATCTCCAATGAAAGTAATGTGTAGAGGGACAATAACAACGGTACCCTTTTTGAACTCTAGAGTACCCCAAAAACACACACTTAACAGCTTGTGCAAACAATTTATCACAACCAGAAGCAAGATCATGAACAAAAAGTAGAACAAAACAATCGAAGAGGGCAAAATAAAAGTGGTCCTTAGGGAAACAAGAGAGAATGTGTGATCTCATTATCCAATACTAGGGTGGCAAGCGATTGATCAAGTATCTTTAACGGTGATAGTTGATTAACCAACACCTTTAATTTATCCAACCGTGGATAACCTAAACAACTATGAATAATAACCAGAGATGCAGAATGTGTTTCCTCCAAAAGGTCTAGAATGCTTTTTCTCTTTGAACAAGCAAAGTATTTCTAAACACGTAAATATTTGATATGACCTACCTTGCTAATTACATATTGCTTACTTAATTACATTCAACAATTTGTCCCTAGAATAGGCTACACAAATCATAAATAGATTTGTTCTCATTAAGTGTAATGACCTGAGTAGGTTGTAATCTCTATTTATACCAGGAATAACAAAGAGAAAGACATCAAGCCATTTTACATGACATGGTATCGGTGTAGTACGATCCAAAATTTGCCTCTTTTAGTGTTCCCTTCTTGGTCTGGTCGCACCTAGCTCCATTTCTGCCTATTGAATTTTTTTCTAGGATCATCGTGATAACATAACTTAGAGAAAGCCATCATGCCATTTTACATGACAACATAACCTATAGGTTTCAAGCTTACCCAATAAAGTAAAAACCAAACCAGACAAATACCCAAACAAGTTCAACCTTACCCAACAAAGAAAGTTTTTTTCTATTTCTCTTGGACCAGTGGAGGAGAAAACAGAAAACAGACAATTATAATGAAAAAATTACTACAACTACATCACCTTGATAATCACTAGATGAGCTGGAAGATTCACACCCCACGCCAATGTGCTGGTACAAACCAATATCTGCATTGATATTATACCGCTGATCAGTAAAGGGCATGCAGAAAAAAAAAATTCCATTTCTTTTTAAGACAAACAAGTGTGCCAATTCCAATTTTAATAGATAATAAATGTATGCCTGAATCTTGTTGTTTGCAAAAAGCTCCTCAACAAGAGATCTGTCTTTGTCATTCAGGCCTGCATGATGTAAACCGATGCCAAATTGTAAAGTATGCCTCAAGTTTAGGTCAGAGACTTGAGATAGAACCATCTGCAGTGCTTCTTCAGGCATATTAAGAAATTGCCTTGAATGTTCATCTGAAGCAGCAAACTACATTCACAGAAAAGAAAGATAAATAACAGTAAACTATAATGGATCAAATATTATTTAACAAAAGAAATTAGGTCTACCTGGATTAGGTCTAGTGCAGTAAGTCTTGTCTGGCGTCGTGATGAGACAAATATAAGAACTGGTTTCGCAGGTGAATGTGTGCATATTGCAGCATATGCTGGTTTATTCATACTATTCATCCGTGGGCAGTAATACTTTCCAGGATACCCCTATAAGAATAAAAGTGATTTATTTTCATATTGGGCCTGTTTGTTAAAATTAAAAATACAAGTGATTTTTATATAAATAATTTAGAGATTATTCTTGGAGATTTTTAAGAAAAGTAGAAGTTTTTCTTTGTTTGTTTAAATTTATACAAAGACATTTTGTATTTGTCCCTCTTCTATTAAAAATGATTTTCTCCAAAGGCTAATCAAAATACCCTTTCATTTTCGGCATAAAAACCATTTTATAATTACAAAATGATTTTCAAAAATAATCTTACATCAGAAGTGATTTTTTTATTTAAACAATATTAATTTTCTCCTCAAATAATCTTAAACAAACGCACTCTTTATTTCAAGACTATGCCTCACTTTCAAGACTATGCCTCACTTAAGTGTTGCTTGGTAGGAGTGAACAGGTAAAGTTGGAGAAATAATACATGTAGAAATGACTATATGAATCCAAAGTTTTCATTCATACTACCTAAACCAAAAACCAAAAAAAAAAAACAGGTATAAGTGCCGCCAAAATCTATGTGAAACAACACATCCACTTGCCTGGATATGAACTTCCAAAGGTACAGGCCTCACACTTGGCTTGAAGTTGAAGAGACCAATCTCCTCCACGCCTAACCAATCAGCTAGATCACTACATATAGATGGGCAAGAATCAGGAGTACATTGATTGAACAAACTCTTATCTTGTACTCTCTCTCACGGAGGTGGGAGGACCAGAAAGTGCAGACCCAAAAAACATAGACAAATACAAGTGGTGAGGAGAAGAATAAGGTAAAAAAAATTAAAATGAATTTATATTTACAGAAAGATGGAGAAAAATAAAATAAACATACCCAGCATTGGCCAGAGCTGTGGAAAGGCCTATAAACCGTACTGCCCGCTCTGTCTGTGATGATATATATCTCATCCTAGAAACAATAACCTAAAAACAGAAATTTCCTCACTTGAGCACTCAAACAGCATCAACGCAACACAAATAACATGTAATATAAATAGAAAGAAAGTTAATAGTAAAAAAGTGTAACCTCTTGCAGTATTATGAAAGAAGAAATGGGTAAAATACAAGAGATGTTAATTGAGAAAAACTGGGAAAAGGAGTGAAAAGTAATCTGAGATTTCATATATTCTTTTAATGAATTTTCTTTGTTAGAAACATGACATATAGCAGAATTTCTAGTGTGCCGAACCAGCACACAACTGGGGATTAACCTTCACCCAGATCAAACTTACTTGTCTAACAAGATTAACAAAGCTCTTTGACAGTTACAATTACCAGAGCTGACAGGCACCAACTAAATAACAGTGGTGCATGCTAGGTTAATACAAGCTGCTACACAGAAAATCCCGAGAGAATAGCTAAAATGCTATAATACATAAGTTCATAACTTCTAAAACAACATAGCAAATCATATCACAACCAAGTCCACAAAAGAAAATACTCAAATATTAAACATCACACAACCAAGTTTACAAAATGTAATACTCAAAGCCTAGACATTAGAATCTAGATTAAGGTCCACAACAAACAGAGGCAAAAATCAGCAACAAACCACATCAAACAGTCCCAAAAAGGAGAAGAAATCATATAGTGCCGAAAACCAAAGAGTTACAGGAAATAGAGAAAGTTGCAAGAGATACAGGTCTGTTGTGCGAGAGACAGAATGAGCCACAAGAGTTAGAGAGAGTCGTCCGGCAATGATAGTCGCAAGAGAATGAGATAGAATTTAGGTGCCTATGTGGCTGGATTTTAGGGTTTTGAGGTGTTAAATCAAATGGATCGCACAAACCCGACCCAGATCTGACATCAAAGAAAAACTGGTCAAGATCACCCAAAAATTTAATTTTAACCGAATTCTGCAATTACATTGCAATCTCACCAAAGTGCAATTCTGACTAGTTCTTGGGGAGCAAGATTGTAAAATCGTGTGATCTTACAATTTAAATCGCAATATTGGTAACATTGGTTGTGTTAAGTCTGTTATGTTACTGTTAGTTAAGAAGTTCAGTTAGTTAATTAGGTTGGGACTGTTAGAAAAAATAAATAGGGCATCCTTTCAATAAATAGAAGACAATTCGCCACTGCCACCCAAACCACCAGACTCAAGCTTGGTTGGGGAGGGGAATGAGATGCTAGTGACGAGAATGTGTGGAATGTTAGAATATATGTAATAGTAACTTGGTGTATCTTCTAGGATCAATTTCCAATATTAGAGTATCTTTGATTATCTCCAAGAAACAATCTTCATACTACTTGTTATTATCGTGATTTCTTTACCTATTTCCTTATTTATTTAGGATAAGAAGTCTAGTATAATCCCCTATTCATAGGGATTATGAGCAGAGTCATTATCAAGTTTATTATACCATATAACACCATAATCATTATTTCTTCTTATTTTATCTAAAACTCATAACTTCCTAACTCTTTGTCCAGTCCCAAGAAAGCATCTTGTATACTCCTTGTTATCAAAAATCAACAATCCCAAAGGTATAAATTCTTTAGATCACAAATCTCATTAATAATCTTATCTCGAACAAGCCCAATTATGGGCTTAAAACGTAAATTTAATAAACATGAGGCTGAGTCAGTAGCATGTCACCAAAGCTCAATCATATACCTCAAGGATGGGCCCACGATCAGCTCCCAACAAGTGAATCTCATCCAATATGATAAGTCCAACCTATTGATCAGTGCCAACAAGATTTGCATTAGAAGTTCTTAACTTCAATGTAAAAATGATTTCATCATATAATACCACACACACCCACAAACACTCAAACATGTATGAATTCACCTTTGTGACATAGCTACGACTATGCCAATTACGACTTATACCATCCCACTTTTCAGGAGTAGATATGATGATATTGGCCGACAAGAGAGCCATCAAATCGGGAGTATAGTCTCCAGTCATTTCAACCTAAATAAAAGCATAATATATTAACACCAGGATCATACATAGTGCATATATACTTTTTTCATAATGCAAAGATTAGTACCATTTTTTTCCCTAGCTGAGACACAAGACGCTTTTTCCAGTCACTCATTCTTTCCCTAACAATAGCCTTCAAAGGTGCTATATAGATAACCTGCATAGTCATACACAAAGTAGCTTAAGCTTACACACTTCATAAGATGATGAACAATTTAGGTAACAGAAAAGTAATTTCTCTAAGCAATATAGGTAACACAAATTTTTATGGTGTATACAAGGTTTCCTTTTCTATTCACAGAAATGGATAAAATAAATTTTGAGTGCATTTTTCTCATTCACTTAGTCTGAAGACAGTGAATCAATATCTTTAAGCACCTTAGCTAACCAGCCTGCAGAGAGCAAGCCGCATAACTTCCTTCAAATAAAATGTATACTCTATCATATTTATATTTCCCATAATTTTGTTCTTCAGGCGTCATGCTTTTTTATAAACTGCACTAACAAGTCTAAGTACAAACCTTCATATCAGGCTGAGTGTTGAAAAGCCGGAGCATAGCAAGCTCAGCAGATATAGTTTTTCCACTTCCAGTCGGAGCTCCTAACAGAACATTATTGTCCGTGTGATACAAGACATGAAAAGTCTGCCAAGTAAACAGAACAATATACATATGTTAGCAAGCCTGTAGAACAACGGTGCATAATCTAATAATTTTTTTGCGCTAGAGCACATGAACCAAACCTGTGTTTGTATTGGATTAAAATGTGAAAATTTATATAGCGCTTCATGATCACTGTTTCCAAGAGAAGACACCGGAAGAGGTTTTAAATCAAGGAGTTCTGTGTGAGAAGAACAGACCTGGCAAAGATATATTCAAGTGTCAGACATAACTGGGAAGAACCTAGATTCCATCTAAATGCACTAGAAACATAAGAGAACTAAATAGACATGTAATACCTCTGGCAGTGGTAGATTATGAAAGGTAATAGTGTAGAATGACTCTGCATGAAGCCATGAATCAGAAATGGCATGAATGTAATATTGTGGTGGATGTGGTTC
Organism: Cicer judaicum; assembly: GCA_037974835.1. Lineage (NCBI taxonomy): Eukaryota > Viridiplantae > Streptophyta > Magnoliopsida > Fabales > Fabaceae > Cicer > Cicer judaicum. Next base: position 2,430,960 of record JBBPBS010000233.1, on the reverse strand, counting down.
GAATATAGGCACAGTGAAGGAAAGCTTGTAAGGTTCTCCCTTAGCCATCCGCTTTGTCAGGGTAAGAAGTTCCGAGTGATAAATATGATCATTCTCAGAGTCCTGCTCAAAATAGTTGACCGTGCATCCAATTTGGCATTAGCAATTATCAAGTCATATCTAGTTACAAATTAATTGTGGCAACATCACACTTGAAACACATTTTTCAGACACAAATCAAACATTTCATAGACAAGACAATACCTGCTATCAATCAAGAAAAAAACAAACAGGAAATGACTTAGACACATGGGCAACTCAAAGTTTCAAAGTAAAAGAATCTGATTATACTACAAATACTTATAACAAGGACAACTAACACTTATCCCATTAGGTAAGGGCTTCTACATAGATCAATCAGTGCTATTGAGCCTCAATAAAAAAAAAAAAAATCAGCAAAAACATTTTGACCAATCAAAATATAAATTTGGTTGGATAAAATGAAGAAAAAAAAATTGGCATTGGCATTAGAAAGCCACCAACTTGTAAAGTTTCTAAGCATCAATAAAAAAAATCCGCAAAAACATTTTGACCAATCAAAATATAAATTTGGTTGGATAAAATGAAGAAAAAAAAAAATTGGCATTGCCATTAGAAAGCCACCAACTTGTAAAGTTTCTATCTCTGAGAAAATTTTCGATGTTAGCCTATTGACTTGCATATGGTGTTACACAGCCATTTTTTTTTTTCAACGGCTAATGCTAATCACCTCCTTATCCTTCCACTTCCTAACTCCCCCACCCCATCCACCAAGCCAACCATTACCCAGTCATGTGTTGAGTATCCCAAACAAGTAGAAAACATAAGATCGTAACCAAGATCGTAAGATCCTACCAAAATGAAAATACTAATGTGGCTAGAAAATTTATTACATAAATTCACAAGTTTAAAAATAGAACAACCAAGAGACAAAGAACTTGCCAAATCCAAAAAAAGAACAAAGGCATAGATGGTTGTGAGAGGGAGGGAGATGATGCAGTTCGAATGAGAGAATATTAAAAAAATAGGTTTTTTCTTGTTTTATCCAACAATGTTGGGCATGACCCTAGTAAATGTGAGCCCAAAACTCAAGATTGCACACAATCATGTGAATTTACAATCTTGTTATAATTTTTTGACGATCTTGCTTCAAAACGAGATCTTGCTTCAAAACGAGATCTTGCATGCAATTAAGATCAGAGGGGGCCGTAGGATCATATAATCGTAAGATTTTAAGATTTAAATCTAGATCTTGATAACTTGATCCCAAACCAATAAGTAGCGGGATAAGTAAGACCCACTTTGCACCATTGATGTTTTCTCCTTTTTCTTACTTTATCAGTTTTCCATCATTTGAATCCCTTATTTACCAGATCATTATACTTTTCTTCTTTTCATCCTTTTAAATACCTCCCTTTAGTTATTTATTAATAATTCTAACCTGATATTTTTTTTTCAGCAAAAAAAAGCTAAAAATTCTTAATTGATACTAGAATCAGTGGAGTTTGACATAAAAATTAGCTATAACAGTCAGAAGTGTTGACATCATTGCATAATGAGAGGCAAAAAATTTTCTGTATGGACTAAATGAGTCTCATTTATATGAACTTTTGCTAACAATGGCTGGTCTGGATTGGTGAGTACCTTTTTTGGACCTCCTTGACTTTATTTAATTCTCTGCTCACCTAGATAAAAGGATTTTGTCCCTTGACCCTTGATAGAATTCTTAGTTTTCGGTATTTTTCTACTAGAATATTTGAAATATCTTATAATATCTATTATATTATATTAGAGTATCTTGAATTATTTCCTAGAATCAATTTATAATCATAGAGATATCTTAGAATATCTCTCATTATTATTATGATTTATTCCTTAGTTAGGATTGAGTCTATGTTTCTCTATAAATAGATATTATCATGAGCGTCGTACACCCCAGATCGGCCAAACACTTCAATCGCGTCATCAGAAACGTCCCTACGCGCCCACATGCGCCAACTGCCTTCACGTGCATGAGATCCACGCGCCGACTACAACCATCGCACGTGATGGCGCGTCCGGTGGTCGTTCCCGGTGTCGCTTTTTCCATAGCACTCGTGTCGGCCTCCTCCTTCCAAATCTGCCCTCAGTTTTTAGTTTCGAGTTATGGATAATCGAGTTCAGTATGGAAACAGATTGAGGTCAAGGACACGAGGACATCAAACTATGGCTACATGGTCAAGGATACGAGGACCATCTCACTCAAAACCATGAAAAGGTGAGTGTGACTGAAACATCCAAATGGAAATACAGTGAAGGTTGGTCCTGATGGTAAGAATGATCAATTTAAGGCTCGTTAGGTAGCCAAGGTATATACTCAAATTTTTAGGTTGGATTACAGTGATACATTTTCACTTGTTGCCAAAATGGCATCGAACAGACTGTTTTTCTCCATTGCAGCAATTCGACATTGGCCTCTCCATCAACTTGACATTAAAAATGTTTTTTTGCACGGTGATCTTGAAGAGGAAGTTTATATGGAGCAACCAACAGGATTTGTCGGCTACACAGGTACCTTTATGGTCTTAAATAGTCTTCTAGAGCTTGGTTTGGCAGATTCAGCTCGGTAGTACAAGAGTTTCGTATGATCTGTAGTGAAGCCGATCACTTTGTATTTTATCATCACTCAGCCCAAGGGTTCATCTATCTTATTGTTTGTGTGGATGACATTGTTATAACTGGTAGTGATTAGTAAGGAATACTCCAGTTAAAACATCTTTCAAATAAATTGCAAACTAAAGACCTTGGTAAACTTCGTTATTTTTTGGGTATTGAAGTAGCCTAATCCAATGATGGCCTGGTAATTTCACAAAGAAAATATGCTATGCATATTCTTGAAGAAACAGGTCTATTAAATGTCAAGTCAGTTGATACTCCTATGGTTCCAAATTCAAACTCCTATCCAATCAGGAGGAGCCTCTATCAGATTCAGAAAGATATAAGAGATTGGTTGGAAAATTAAACTATTTCACAGTCACTCATCCTGACATTTCCTTTGTTGTCAGTGTGGTAAGTCAGTTCTTAAATTCTCCTTACCAAGAACATATGGATGTTATAATCCGGATTCTTAAATACATCAAAAGTGCACCTGGAAAAGGTGTCATTTATGAAGATAGAGGATATATCAGATAATTGGCTACTCATATGCCGATTGAGCAAGCTCAGCCATAGATTGACGATCAACTTCTGTGTATTGTGTACTTGTCGGAGGAAATTTAAAATCTTGAAAGAGTAAGAAACAAAATGTTGTTGCAAAATCCAGCGCTGAGGTAGAATACAAGGTCATGGCACTAGTAACATGTGAACTGATCTGGTTGAAACAGTTACTAAAAGAACTTCAATTTGAAGAGCCAGCACAATGACACTAATATGTGATAATCAAGCTGCATTGCACATTGCCTCAAATCCTGTTTTTCATGAGAGGACCAAACATATTGAGATTGACTGTCATTTTGTTAGAGAAAAGATCGAATCGGGTGACATCATCACTAACTTTGTCAATTTCAACGATCAGTTAGCATATATTTTACAAAGTCATTGTGAGGTCCTAGAATTAGTTATATATAATATAACATGTTGGGTGCATTTGGTTAAAATATTATATTAGAATATAAATAATTAGATTAGATGGGCGGTAAGTATTCCGGCCCGTTAGTATTACTGTAAATTAGAGTTGTTTAATACTCTTTGTCTATATAAAGAAATTCCATTGTGTAGTTGAAAAACACGGGTTATTCAATATGCCTCTCAATACTTTTTGTATTCAACAATACTATTCAAACTTCTACCTTGGTTTCTAATCGAGGTTGACGAGGAGGTTGTGGATGTCGAGGAGGACGACGTGGAAGAAGAGGCCGACCTCAATGTTCTAATTGCAAAAAAATAGGCCACACACAAGACACTTACTACTCTATTTACGAATTTCCTGAAAAATCTGTGAATATTTCTAGATTTGAAACATCATAAATGAAATTTTCAGAAGCTGACTATCGAGAATACATCCAGCTAAAAGCTTGCAGGGAATCTCCAAGCTCCTCTGCTATAGTTGCTCACAACTCTACTGCTTGTATTTCTCAATATGGTAATGACCAAAGTACATGGACAATTGATTCAGGTGTTTTTTATTACGTTGCTCCTAATGGTTCTTTATTTTCATCTATCATTCCTCCCAAAGTTCCTCATTTTATTACTCTAGCGGATGATTCTAGAGTTGCAGCAAAGGGTATCGGTCATGTTTCACCATTACTCCCCAAACCTTAAACTCTATCTTGTTTATCCCTGGTTGCCCTTTCTATTTGATTTCTCTTAGCCAACTTACCCATTCTCATAATTGTTCAGTAACCTTTGATGCTAACTCATTTGTTATACAGGAACATGGTATGGGTCGAACGATTGGCATAGGACATGAATCTCATTGTCTTTACTATCTCAAGTCTAATTCTTCTGGATTCGCAGTGTCACTACATCACCAGAACTTATTCATGAATAGATGGGACATCCTCACCTATCCAAAACTGAAAATAATGGTTCCATAAATAAAGGCACTTTCTTGTGAATCATGTCAATTAGGAAAACATGTTCCATCTTCTTTTGTTAGACAAATTGAAAGTCGCGCTGATTCACCTTTTTCAGTTATTCATTCAGTTGTATGGGGCTCAGTCAATGATCTAGGAAAGAACATTTATTCAGACATTTTCAGACCAAGGATCTAGGAAAGCTGAAATATTTTCTTGGAATTGAAATTGCTCAGTCAATGAATGGGATTGTCATTTCACAAAGGAATTATGCATTAGATATACTCAAAGAAGCTGGTATGTCGAATTATCATTTCACAAAGGGTATTGTGTGTCTATTGGAGGAAATATTGTATCATGGAAGAGCAAGAAGCAAAATGTTATTGCAAGGTCCGGTGCATAGGTTGAATATAGAGTTGTGGTTGTAGCCACATGTGAGCTCATTTGGATTAAACAACGTCTTCGTGAATTGAACTTCGGAGATACTCAACAAATGAAACTTTTGAGATTGATTGTTATTTCATCTAAGAGAAAGTCCTTTCCAAAGAAGCCATCACCGAATTTGTTAGCTCTAACAATCAACTGGCAGACATCTTCACAAAATCATAAAGGGAGCCGCGAACTCAAAATATTTGTTCCAATTTTGGAGCATTTGATTTATATGCTCTATCTTGAGGGGGAGTGTTGGAATTATGAAACAATTATTTTGGAATAGGTATAGTTATTCATGTGCCTAGAAGATCAATAGTTAATTATATGCCTAGTAAATTACATTCATGTACTTAGGAACCAAAAAACCTCGTTAATGTCCTTATAAATCTCACATTGTATTTACTATCTAGAGTGTATATAATCAAATCAGATAAGTGGAATTTCACTTAAGCATTCCAAAACTATTATGTCTTTTAACAATATATATATATATATATCAAATTAAGGTATTGTAATGTTTAAATCATAGTAGGAAACCTATTCACCTCTACCAAAATCCACCAGCGTTGAGCAGTACCATGAAAACGATCTTTCCAAATGAAAGTAGGCGTTATGACCAGATCAACCTGAAAATAATGATTGATTATGTAGAAATGAATATCAAAGCATATATACCCAGTGATGAAACCAATGAAAAATTGGAATCTGACAATATAGAAAAGATTCTTCACTGTGAATTTACCTTCAAGACAGTTCTGGTTATTGGACTAACAGTTGCTGATAACTGAAGTGACGGAAAATACCCTAGATATTGCTTCACCAACTAAGTAGACAGGGATAAGAAAATAATAATCAACATCTGAACTCGCCTCGAATGAAATTTTTTTAATACAGTCATACTAAAAGGTAGCTACCCTTCCTCCAGGTGCATAACGAATTAATGCCCCAATGTCTTTTTCCTCCATCTCCATCAGGTGATCTAAGTCAGCCCCTCGCTCTTCAAGCTTCCGCAATATCTATGAACCAAAAAGGACAATCACAACCCGGTATAAAAAATAACTAGGAAATATAGTGAACAGAATAATGAAAAGCATACTTCTGCCGAAAGGTCCCTGTCAAATTGCCTAAGAGGATGTTGGTGCGGCCAAATTTGGCGATCCACAGCCTTGCAATAATCCAACATAAACAAAGACATCTCGCACCAGCCTCTTCGCAAGCAAATCTCAAATAAAGCTCGTATTATACGGGCCAAGCTTGCACTAATGTACGAAGCGTCAGAAACCAAAGAGAAAGAATCTATAGAGCCTCGGGATATGTACAACTGCAAACAACAGGTCATATATTATTCACAAAATTATCCTAAAGGATAAACAAATTCAAACAGCTTGAGAACAAAACCTGAATCAAAATGGAAATCTTTCCATGTTTGTTGGAAGGACCACCCTTAATCTCTAATGGACACAATGTGCGTGCCAAAGTCTCAAGCTCATTCTGTTCTTCTTCTCGAACAGCAATATTCTCAAATTCAGATGAATGTGCAACCATGTTAATCACCTAAAGCATCGCAAAACATAAAACGAACATGAAATGAAAAATCATTATTATATAAGAAAAATGAACCCCGATACATAACATGACCAACTAACCAATTGCACAGCATTTGAAATTTTACAGAAAAATAAAGTATATCATAGTGTAAATATTACCATTTTTAAAGCATAACAGCACCTTTTTAGGGGGCTAAAAAATTACGAGAGAAAAGAATGAAAATATAGGAGGCGGGCTAGGGTATCACAGAATTGAAAGCAATAAAAAGAAAAAGGGAGAAACAGGAAAGCAGAATGGCTGCTAAAATTCTCTGTAATGGAAATGGCATCTCCTTTAGAACCACCAAGGACAGAACACTGGAATTAGAAGCATAACCATGTCCCACAGAAAATTTATGAGGAAAGAGAAACCCATAAAAAAGTAATGAGTAATAACATGAGCAGAAACCATTAACAGTAATTGTAGTAAATATGTGGCTGTAACTGTTGTTATTAGGCTTTTTATTTGTAATTATCTGTTTTCAATGTACACGGCCCCTTTATTAGGCTCATTAGCTATAGTGTCTGCACTGTTTATACAATTAAAATAAATAGTTTTTCTACATTGTATCACGAGCTCCCATTCTTGCGGGCCTCACTACCGCATAAAAATCCTTGTTGCCTTCATTGCGGTCCCTCTTTGTTGCCTTCATTGTAGCATTTGGCACCTTCATTGTACCCTCGTTGTACCCACGCCAGTAATTAGAAGCAAGAAGGGTTCTCAACCAATGCAAGTCAACATCTCTCAAATCAATGGAAGCTTGATTGGCAAGACTATCACCTCCTAGTTCATCGATGCATTTGAAAAAAAAAGCTAAACAAAGGTGTTATCAGTAAACAAGAACACATATCAGGAGGAAGATTGAACTGACAAAGGAATAGGGAGGGTTGTACTACCTATCAGATGAAAGAGGTGGTCAGAAGGTGTTGTCTTCCTACTTTCATTCTCACTCAACTTCTTAGGTCTAGCTTCAGCACAAACACAAACGTCTTGTAGATCCTCCATTTTCTCTTATTAAATCTAAATTTTCTATTTTGTTTACAACAATCTATCAATTTGTTAAACATCGTCACAGTACGATTTCTTCTAGTTTTAATAAAAGTGTTGAACCATTGGATCTTTTCTAATGTTTAGGGGGCTAGCCATATTTCTAATATATGTGGTGTGATATGGTTTGGTTCATCTATTGATATTGTACTCAAGTAAATCGGATTGTCTTGAGGACTTAAATCAAAAGTACCACATCTTTTTATTCAATTATATCAAATGTCGCAATTTGAAAAGGACATTAAAAGATTATGATCTGACAAGGAAAAAGAATATGTCAATCATGGTCTTTCAGGCTTTAATAGTAAGCACGACATAATCCATGAATTTACATGTACCCTTCAACATAATGGAATTGCATAGAGAAAATATTGTCCGTAACATTCAGTTGCTTGAGCCCTTATCTTCCAAATGTTCGTCTGAAAAATCATACGTGGGAAAAGTAGCACTAAGTGCTTCATATTTGAGTACTCAAGTACCATCTCGTGTTTTTAGTAATATTACTCATATTCAGTTTTTGCTAACATTTTCCTTCTATATCCATAATGCAGAGTCTTGAGTCTCGAGTATTTAATTGTGTTGCTTTTGTTCATATTCTCAAGTATTTAGTTGTGTTGCTTCAGAGTCAGTTTGTTTTTGGTCATGTTCCTCCTTTGTCATATGTTTTGCAAGAATAAACAACTTTGACCACAGTGAAGGCCAAGACTGTAACAAATAAGAGGAAAATTTGACTTGGTCCATAAACAAAATCTTTCTACTTTTGATTCTCAAAAGTTTCGTACTTGCAACCCCAATCTAAATTGATTTACCCATTGTTTTGAGAGAAGGAAAAAGATCTTGTGCCACTACCAATTACCCTATCTCTAACTTTCTCTACTCTAAAACATATTTACTTGCAGCATCAAAGTTTTATTATAGTGGTGCACGTACTATGTCATAATCCCTCATTTACTCTAGAGGAATTCAGGGAGAAGTTGGATAGTAGTTTGATAACTACAACATACGCTACTTTTGAGCATCAATTGACAAGTATTGACAAAAGGCTCAACAACAGATTGATTTAGGCATTCAGCCAACTTACTAGCGAGTTGGAAATGATAAATATTCATTCACCAACTTAAAAGGAATGTTGTAAATATATGGACATATCTTTAGTTATTAGGTGTAGAGTAGTTATTAGGTATGGCGTAGTCTATACAAGCATATTACTGCCTATACTCTATACATAATTGAAATATTATTTTAAAAAATATTTCTACCAAAATTAAAAATGTGTTTGAAATACATCAAAATTACCTCACTGTCATTCATATGGCGTCTCAACATTTCATTGTATGTTTCAACACTAGAATATTGAATGTAAAAGTGACTTGCAATGCGACCAAGCTCAGTACAGTAAAAATTGCCACTTTTCTCGTCAAACCGCATCATTTTTGCTTTATCAAGTGCACGAGCAGCATCAATAACAAGTGATCTTTGCTTAGAACTCAAAGAAGGATCTGCCATAACCTACAACATAAAAGATTATTTTTTAAATACCTTTTGATGCCTAAAAACAACCACCAAAAACTTTTTCATAATCTCAATATTTAAGATCTACGAAATGCAACAAATTGCCAACTTTCAATTTAAATTGTTGGTATACAAATATTATTTCGATGCAAAAGTTAATTATCAATCCTTTTGGAATGATTAAGAGTCCTATGCCTCTCTACATCTCTCTCCATGCAAAAAACCTCCCTTTCTCAAATGACAGTGATAGGAATAGGCCAAAGCCTATTATTAGAAATGTATATAAGAGGGGAAATAAGAAGGTTTGGATGAAGCCTTCTTAATTGTAACACGTGACTAATAGCTTGGCTGAGGCAGTTAGGAGTTTGTTAGCTTAGCCTGGGCAGTTGGCTTAGGCAGTTACGAGTTTGTTAGCTTGACCTGGGCAGTTGGCTAAGGCAGTTAGGAGTTTGTTAGCTTGGCCTGGACAGTTAGGAGTTGTTCTATAAAAGGAGAGTAAGTGAGAATGAGAGGGGGATTTTGGGAAATTAGTTGTAACCACTAGTTGAGGAACCAGGACAGATCGAGGGATCTATTGTATCATCTTCTATATTCATTCGATTCAATAAAGTGAGAGTAATATTCCTAACAGAATCAGATTGGTTCTGGTTAGGTATTGTCATTGAATCACTTCAGCTTAGTGATTAATACCAGTAGTTCTATCAGACAGCCTCCTATTTCTAATCATTTAGTTTGCATTTTGTTAGATGTCAGTTAGACCATTGGTGTTAACAGAATTACCACCTCATCTGCAGCACTTGCCTTTAATTTCTCTATCATACTCTCAAGAATTAGGGTAAAAATCTATTTCATTGAATTGAATTATGTTGGCAATATATCAGATATATATATACCAGATTACTAAACAACCAAATCCTATTAATACTCATATATAACTAAATTTCAATTAGTACTCATATATAACTAAATCCCTACTAGTATTCCTATACAATTGAATCCCTATACTTGATATATACTAGATTACTAAACAACCAAATCCTATTAATACTCATATATAACTAAATCCCTATTAGTAATCATATATAACTAAATCCCTACTAGTATTCCTATACAATTGAATCCCTATACTTGAGGGATATAAAACAGAAACAAATTTTGACACATACATCTTTTGGAGGCTTGCAAACATACACCTATGCTAGACAACCCAAATTTTGAAAAATATTATAGAACTGGTTTAATAACAGAAAATTTTATAGTTAGGTACCTCATCCCAACCAATACCATATTCCAAAGGATTCATCCTCATCCTTATGAAAAGATAAGTATAGCCAAGCCACGCACAGGCTTCCTTAACATTAGTTACAGTCCCCAATGCAACCTCTGCATTCAAATTATCTTTCAACGAGCTAATAAACTGCAAAATATTGAACAAAGATAGTCAACAGAATATCAAATATCTTAAGAAAATGTTATGCATGATCCAATGCACAGACAAAGATTTAGAGTACACATATGAATACGACTACCTCAAGTTTCCCAATCATTACCTGGCTTTCTATAGGGAGTTGACTCGTCAATAGTCTCAAATAATATGCTAGTTTGTCGTGAGATGTAATTATGATACCTTCGCCACTTTTGTCAAACTGAGGTCTCCCAGCTCGCCCAAATATCTTTGAGAAAATATCCCAGTAACAGCACCTTAGCTAATGTAGAAAAACTAAGCACTTCATATTATCTAATATAGAAAACCCAGTGCCTAACCTGCATCACATCAAGCATACCTAGGTCTCGCCACCCACCAGCTTTTGCATCGTATATTTGGGTTCCCTGGAAAACAACAGCCATCAAATCAATTTGAAAATTTAAACACAAAAGTAACTCGAGACTCATAGGAACCTTGTGCATATAATAACTTGATACAGAATCCCAGGGAAAACCAAAAATCTAAAGCAACAGCCTTCTTTCATTTTTCTTTTTTTCTTCGTTTTTTCCCTCTGTTTGGATATGCCGAAGATGATGGGTAGGAGGAGAAGGAGGAAGAAGAATATGCTGAAAATGATGATTATCTTAGAACGATGATGATTTTTGTATATGATGGTGTTCTTTTTGAGTCATTGTTTATTTTTGCATTAAAAATATGTTTATATGGTATTATTATTCATGAAATTTCTCCAAAACAATAGTGGCCATCTCACTTTTGGGAATTGGCCGTGACGTGCCTTTGTATGGGATTAAATACATAGGATCAACTATACATAAAGCTGACAACAATCATTGTAACTCAGTAAATTAATTAGCAAGATTCAATACAAAAATGTTAGAGAAGTTAGTTATGATTCTCTCTCAAATTCTATAACAATAAATACAATTAAGTGCACACATAATAGTATGTATTAACAAGGTGTAGAAGTGTTAAACCAATGTTACACCATTAAATAGTTATTTGTAGGACGATAAACTTTCTATCCAGTAAATTATTGGATTAAAAACTGAGACGGGATAATATATATCATGCATATAAATTTTTATCATGATTAGAAACTTAATTAGGTTCTGCAAGTCTGTGCACCATAGATTAATATCCAAAATTATTCATGACATATCCAAGAATATCTCAAGTGAACTGCACTTGCTTGTAATCTGTCTTCAATTACTTTTCCCTTGTCCATTTAATTCCTAAAAGGAAGTCATAAGTATATAAAAAAAATATGGTACAGAGTAATCTGTAATGCAAACCTTAATGACAACTGTATGAGCAGGTAGATTGACACCCCATGCCAGAGTTGCTGTACAAACAAGTACCTAAAAACACCATAAGGCATACTTAATGAAACTAAAAGCAGATTCTGAAAGTCTAGACCGAAAACTAGAGGGATAAGCTCTACCTTCAAAAGTCCATCGGAGAAAAGCCTCTCAGTGAGTGCTCTATCTGCACGTAACATCCCAGCATGATGAATACCCATGCCAAATTCAAAAAGTTCAACAAGATCTTTGTTTCTTGATTTAATGACTTCTTTCTGGAATACATAAAATATAAAATCTATGAACTCAAAAGAATCATAGATATCACTGAAAAAATTCAAATAAATGTTTGCTGACTTGCTCTAACAACCTTCATAAAGAAATAATGTGGATTTGTATCATTATTGAAGAGTTCCAAGTCTTCTCTCATCCGTGCAAGGTCAGTCTGTTGAACATGACATAAAAATGATGATACTGAAAGCAAAGCATGGGGCAGCAAATAGTACAATCTGTTCATATAGACTGAAGTAAATAATACTATATAACGGTTTCAGCAAACCTACAATACAGGGATAAAGAGTTTCAGATCAAATAACATGACCATATAAAACTTCTTAAATACAAACCAGTTTCTGAGCAGTCTTTGCAGTGTCTTTCCGTGAATGAACAAATACCATTGCCTGATGACCTTGCCTAATAGAATCAACAACCTAAATCAAACAAAAACACCAAAGCTAGAAAATTAGCCAACGTTGCAAGAAAAATGATGTTTTAAAGAGAACTTGGATGCAACAAAACCTTCGTATAGCATATATCATTCAACAATTCATTACGAACTGCAAAGTTGGGTTCACTAATTCCAATATACTGTTGAGCAAGAGGCACTGGACGATAACTTGAATCAAAAAAGAAAAGACCCGTGTCTGGATTTACTCTGAGGAACTGTGCAACCTGGAGAAATGAATGGTAAGAATTTGCAGGTTAGGTCCAGTTAAATACTTCAGCACACAACTCCAGTCTAAAAAGTGGAAAAACACAAGTATATATTATTTTGGGCCAAACACCTCAAGGTAATTGGGGAGTGTGGCAGAAAGGCCCACTATGCGTATCATTGTCTGAGTTGACTCGACCTGATATTAAAAAGAACGAACTGTTCAATTAGAATCCAATAATAACATAGAGAAATAAATGGCTGTAGTGGAACTGTGGGACCACAACATAAACGAAAGAGCACCACCACACAGATTGGCATATCATTTAAATTACGGCAAAACCATGGGCAAAATATGTCAGATATTATCAAGATAAAAAAATTGACTTCCATGGATGAGTCTAAACAATAATGTAGTAGCAAATTAAGATTCTGTTTGAAAGTAATCAGGTTTCTTTCATTATTTTGCCTCTTTTGCTTGCATATAAAACTACATTTTTAGCTCATAACCACCAGATAGATGTGCCGATCTAATCAAAATTCTAGATTTTAAATAAATTTAGGAGGAAAAGAAACCAAAAACGAAACATCATTGTAGAGAGTCCAGCCTGGATTTCTCTTTGTAAGCTCAATTAACTAAGTGTAAAAATGCTCCATGCATGCTTTTCACTAAAACTCACAAAATGTGGAAACATACTTGACCAGGTTGATTACCTGCCGCAGAGTCCTAGCAACTAAAGCCTCTATTACAGGACCTCTATCATCATTGAGTAGATGCACTTCATCAATAATTAAGAGCTTCACCAGCATCGAGAGTGACATATCACTGCTCTTGCGAGTTATGACATCCCATTTCTCAGGTGTTGTCACTATCATCTGATTTAAACCATGGAAGCAAACATAAAGAAATGGAACATAGTTTGCATGCTAGGTAAGAAATCCCAAATCAGGAACTTTCATAACAAGGAACCTGAGTTTCCTCTAGTTCATTTTTAGAGAGCTGCATATCTCCAGTAAGTTCTCTGACAATCATATTCAAGGGAGATAAACGTTGGCTGAATGTTGTTGTGACTTCTGCAGCCAAAGCCTAGAACGGACCAGAATGTAAGATAAAAATAACAAATGAAACAGAAATGCATGGAAGAAAAGGAAAAGCATGGAATGGAACCTATATAATCGAAACAAAAAGAGAAAATGGGACATGCTGTGAGTGTAAAAGTTGTTTCACACTGACAACCAATCACAACTCACCAACACGATAAAGAATTATATAACTGCTTTTATTTCAAAACCCTCAAACATGATTTGACAAATTGAAGGGTTGTGATTGGATGTCAGTGTAAAATAACTTAACACTGGAAGTGCAAATCCCTTAATCTTAAACAAAAATGTAGGGAAAAAAGGCAAAGCTGAATAGACAAAAAGAAAAAAGAGCAAAATATGTATCACAAAACCTTCATTGGAGCAACATAAACTATTTTAAATTCGTCTTTATGCAAGTAACCATCCCTGAAGTGTTGTCCGATCTACATAAAGTTCATCATCAAGGAAAGAAGTTATCCTTTATGAAAATCAGTTTTTCATTGATAAAGAAAGAGCACTAGGCAAAGGGTAATAAATCCTCTTAACAGATTAAAAATGAAAAGACAAAAACAAATAGAACAATTAAGAAAAACAGGAATACAACAGTCATACAATCAAACTCCTAGACAATATATACATATATATGAAGTAAAACAGAAAAATCAAACATAATTTATCCTTCCTTCACAAATTGTGTCAGATTTGCAGGGGTTAAATTCTCATTACGACTAGTTAACATACTTCGTCATGTTGCACATACTAAGATCCAACATCAACTAGAGATATGGCCGTACCTACTGAGATCCAACATCAACTAGAGATGTGGCCAAAGTAGTCACAGTAAGGGTTTCACGATTTCTCCTATTACGGATGTTGTGTTACGAAATGCGGTCGTCATAGCATAAATTAATCACAACATTTTCACAAATTTTATTAAAATTATTTATACTATAATATATATAATGTATAATGCTGTTTGAGAGATTAGAGATGACAGATGGTCAAAACTAGAGAAGGAGGTAAGATATTGGTTAGATATTGAAGAAAGTAAAAGACAAAATACTTTCATGTTTTATTACTACAGCCCTAAGCTGTTTATATAGGAAAAGAAATAACAATAGTAATACTGAGTAATAGTGACAGGATAAAAATAAATATAATAATATAAAATAAAAGAGAATAAAATCTAATTTCTTTTTTTATTCTTCAACACCCCCCCTCAAGTTGGTGCATAGATATCTGTCATGCCCAACTTGGCTATCAGTCGCTCAAAATTGGATCTTGCCAAACTTTTTGTCAAGATATCAGCAGTTTGCTGATTGGAAGTCACAAATGGTAGGCATATAACTCCAGCATCAATTTTTTCTTTTATGAAATGGCGGTCAATCTCAATATGCTTGGTTCTATCATGTTGTACAGGGTTGTGAGCAATGCTTATTGCTGCTTTGCTATCACAGAACAATATTAAGGGTGAGTCAACTTTCATTTTCAGTTCGCCCAAGAGTTTACGAATCCATAAAAGTTCACAAATTCCTTGAGCCATTGTTCTGAATTCAGCTTCTGCACTGCTTCGAGCAACAACCCCTTGTTTCTTACTTCTCCAAGTAACTAAATTTCTCCAAACATAGGCACAATATCCGGTAGTGGATTTTCTATCAGTAATTGATCCTGCCCAATCAGCATCTGTAAATATAGAGACTTCTCTGTCATTAGTTTTCTTGAAGTACAAACCCTTTCCAAGATTGGATTTCAAGTACCTTAAGATTCGATAAACTGCCTCCAAGTGTTCTTCATAGGGAGAATGCATGAATTGACTTACAACACTCACAGAGAAAGCGATGTCAGGTCTAGTGTGGGCTAGATAAATAAGTTTGCCGACTAACCTCTGGTATCTTCCAATCTCTACAGGAACACTGCCTTTCTCCCAAAGTTTAGCATTTAAATCCATAGGAGTATCTGCTGGTCTACACCCACTCATCCCAGTTTCTTCCAAGAGATCTAAGATGTATTTTCTTTGAGAAACAACAATTCCCTTCTTTGAACGAGCAACTTCCATACCAAGAAAGTATTTAAGCGCACCTAAATCTTTTATCTCAAATTCTTTTTTCAAATTTTTCTTCAATCTCTCCATCTCAACAATGTCATCTCCTGTGAGAATAATATCATCTACATATACAATTAGAATTGCAATTTTGCCAACATTAGAGAACTTCATGAACAGAGTATAGTCTGATTGTCCTTGTATATATCCTTGCCTTTTAACCGACTGAGTGAATTTCTCAAACCAAGCCCTTGGAGATTGCTTAAGACCATAAAGGGATTTTTGTAGTTTGCACACGTTTGAACCAAATTTATCTTCAAAGCCAGGTGGGCTATCCATGTATACTTCCTCCTCCAAATCACCATTCAGAAAAGCATTCTTTACATCAAGTTGGTTAAGAGACCAATCTAAATTCACTGCCAAGGACAAGAGAACTCTAATAGTGTTTAAGTTGGCAACGGGAGCAAAAGTCTCTGAATAATCAATGCCATATGTCTGAGTAAACCCTTTAGCAACCAAGCGTGCCTTGTATCTTTCAATTGTGTTATCAGAATTATATTTCACAGTAAATACCCATTTACAGCCAACAGTATTCTTTCCGGTAGGTAACGTCATGACTCTCCAAGTTTGTTTCTTCTCAAGAGCTCTCATCTCCTCAAGAACAGCTTCCTTCCACTTTGGAATTTTTCGAAAAATAATTTCGAAAAAGAATTTGAGATAAAAGATTTAGGTGCGCTTAAATACTTTCGAAAATAATTTCGAAAAACATCAAGAGGTGTACGAAAATCTAAAACTTTAGATGGCATTCGATTAATTAAATATGATGCAGTTAAAACAGCTTCACCCCACAAATATTTTGGAACCTTATTTGCAAATAGTAAAACTCTAGCAACCTCAAGAAGATGCCTATTCTTTCTCTCTGCAATTCCATTTTGTTGGGGTGTATTAACACAAGAACTTTGATGAATAACCCCATTTGCAAGAAAAAATTCTGACAAAAGTATATTAAAATATTCTTTACCATTGTCACTTCTGAAGACTTGAATATTTGTTTGGTATTGAGTGTGCACCATTTTAAAGAAATTTTTGACAACCTGTCCAACTTCCGATTTTTCTTTCTATAAATAAACCCAACAAATTCTAGTATGATCATCAATAAAAGTTATAAACCATTTTTTATTAGAAAAGGTGTTTATTCTATTAGGACCCCAAACATCACTATGAATAACTGCAAACGGTTTTGATTGTTTATATGGTTGTGTAGGAAAAGAAGAACGGTGATGTTTAGCAAATTCACAAGTTTCACAATGAAATAAAGACGGATCCTTCTTAGAAAATAATTTAGGAAATAAATGTTTCAAATACGGAAAACTAGGATGTCCTAACCGTAAATGCCATAACATAATATCATCATTATTAGAAGAAACAAAAATAGATTAAAAGCAGGTACTTGTTTTTTGTTGGTCTTTGAAATCGAGTCCATTGTCAAGATAATAGAGTCCTCCACTCTCCTTAGCATTGCCAATCATCTTCCCCGTGCTCAAATCCTTAAAGGTGCAATGAGAATGAAAGAAGTTAGCTTGACAATTTATATCCTTTGTTAATTTAGTAATGGATTACAGATTACATGATAAATTAGGAACATGTAAGACATCTTTTAAGGTTAACTTAGGTGACAAAATAACAGAACCTTTCCCTGCAATGGCTGAAAGAGAGCCATCTGCAATTTTAATTTTGTGGTTACCTGCCCAAGGACTATAAGAAGAAAATAGACTCGACTCCCCAGTCATATGATCAGTAGCACCAGAATCGATAATCCATGTATGGCTGGGAGTGACACTAAGTAGAGCAGTATTTGGAAAATTACCTCTTTGAGCTATAGAGCAAGAAGAAGTTTGAGACTCAAGAAGTTTGTACAATTGATCTAACTGTTCCTTGGTGAAAGGAGATGGGCTTGAAGGAGACTGCTTCTCTTGATCAGATGTACCAGCTTAAAGCGCATGACCTTCATTTCTTTCTTTTTTCTTCCAATTTAGAGGTTTTCCATGGAGCTTCCAACATGTATCACGTGTGTGCCCTGGACGTTTGCAATGTTCGCACCATGGTTTCTTGCCAACACTCTTCCCGTCTTCATTCTTAGTGACTAGGGCAGAACTTTCAACCTCACGAACAGAAGGTAACTTACCCATCATAACACCTTGTCTCGCCTCTTCTCTTCTAACTTCTGAGAACGCTTCCCGAAGTGATGGCAATGGGATCTTTCCCAATATTCTGCCTCGGACTTCATCAAGCCGCTTATTAAGCCCAACCAAGAACATGAATACACGGTCGATCTCCTGTCTCTTAAGAAACAAAACACTATCCTCACAGCATTTCCAATGATCATCATAGCATAGATCCAATTCTTGCCATAGTGTCATCAACTCATTATAATAGGTAGTGACATCTCTATCTCCTTGTTTGGCATGCCACAATCATGATTTGAGATCAAAAATTTGAGAAGAATTATGAACTTCAGAATATGTTTCTTTGACAGCCTCCCAAACATCTTTCGCAGTAGGCAAAAACATAAAAGGTTTTTTGATTGTTGATTCCATATTACTAAGCAGCCAAGCAATAATAACAGAGTTCTCAGATTTCCAAAACCTGTAATTCGGATCAGTTGTGGCAGGCATTTGTACCTCTCCTGTTAGGAAGCCAAATATGCCCTTACCATCTAAAATCAATTTTGCGGTTTGGGACCATTCAACATAATTTTTTCCGTTTAGTTGCTGGATTTCAACCTTGAGGGCATTCGAAGTTCCCTCATGGCCAAAAAAGTTGTTGGAAAAAACATTCTGGCTGCCTGGGCCGCTGCCATTGCCGACTGTGCCACTGCCATTACCGACTGTACCGCTGCCATTGCCGCCTGGGCCGCTGCCATCTGTGCCATTGCTTTTTTCGTCTGGGGTGTTGCCTAAATTGTCGGCGTTGTTGACTACTTCTGAGTTTTTACCCAAACCGTCGTCGCCGCTACCCATGAGGGCTATCTTCCATGGGGTACTATGTGCCATAGCTCAGTTGGTTGGAGCGCCAAACCCTAATGGGTTGTGGAAAGGTTTACAGAACCCTAACCAGAGCTCTTGATACCATGAAGAAAGTAAAAGACAAAATACTTTCATGTTTTATTACTACAGCCCTAAGCTGTTTATATAGGAAAAGAAATAACAATAGTAATACTGAGTAATAGTGACAGGATAAAAATAAATATAATAATATAAAATAAAAGAGAATAAAATCTAATTTTTTTTTTTATTCTTCAACAGATATATTCTGAAATTGTGTTTTTATTCATCAGAGATTAAAAAAAAAAACGAGATACTTGGATTTTTTTTTATAAATGGCATTCTTTGCAGGCCCCACGGACCTTTTTTTGTGATTTTTCTTCATTTCGTTGAAACAAAGAATAACGGTAACGGCCGCTACCTATACTTTTTGTTGTAAACCGTTGGACCACTATCACCCTAATAGTGAAACTGGGTAGTGTCGCAATTCCATCTAAGATTCTTCAAAATCCGCTTTGCTATAGAGTATTATTCCCAATTTGTAACACTCCCTTGTTATTGCTCCACTTACTTTTTCCTTCATACACCATCACCCTCTTCTTTTTCCTGATGTATAATGTTGAAGTTGTGGGATTTTAGAGAAAATAATAAGGGTTTGAATATTATTGATAATAGCTTAATGCTTATTTTATTACAAAAGACTCAATACTAATCTCTATTTATAGAGAAACATAGACTCAATCTATGTTGTCAGTCACGGATAGCGGCGCGGAGCGTCCAACCCCAAAAATGGGATAGCGGGATTGCGGATAGCAGGATGAGCGCTATTGTGAAAACCAAAAACAATATATAGACTAAACATAAAATACAAACAATAGGTAAACATACTAAAAAATAGCAAAAATAAAATACACAAAAATAAAGGGAGAATCATAGTAGTAGTACTTCATATTTCATAATCAAAATATAACATCAAAATCAAGATCTAATAGTAATCCCAAATAAGTTTAAAAAGTAATCAAGTTCTACTGAAAGTCTAAAACTAGAAAACAATCAAAATCATGCAAAATTTTCTTCCTCATCTTCACTTGTAATTTCAACCACATCAATATTATCTTGTTCATCACTTGATTCAAACTCTTCTTCTTCCACATCATCATCTCCATTAGCCATAGTTGCAGCGAGTCTTGATTGGTGTCTAGTAAGTCTTGATGGTTCATTAACCCCAGCTGCTTCACCAACAAGTTCCCCTTTTTACATGCAGTTTTGCTCTCTTAATACCTCCTTTTGTAATCTTCCCACAAAAATCACAAGTAACAACCTTCTTGTCATTAATATCCACCAAAGAATTCCACTGCCAAGCAATGTCAATATTTTCACCAGTAGGTCTCAACAAACCTTTGTTGTTAGAAGTTGATGTTTTAGATGAAGTCGAAGATGTCATTCTTGTCAAAATAGAGGAGGGAAAAAAAAACAGAAACAGAGTAATGGGAACAGAGGAAGAAGAAGAAGAAGGAACTGTGGAAGAAGGAAAATAAAAACAGTGGTAGAAAAAAAAAATAGAATGGAAAGAAGAAGAAGAAGAAGAAGAAGAAGAAGAAGAAGAAAAAAACAACAATCGCAAAAAAAAAAAATTGAAACAGAGGAATGGAAACAGTTTGGGAAGAAGAAGAGAAACAGTGGAAAAGGGGAAGGATCACAACAGTTTGGGATTTAAAACAATAATCTGAAGGAGGGGAAACATCAATAAATAATAAAATAATAGGGTTTTGAGTGAAAAAAGACTCAAATACCCTTAATGAAATTATAAAAAAATCAGCAAACCCTAAAAAACCCAGTAGCGGGTCATGGACCCGGGTCGCGCGCAACGCGTCAGCGCGTTTTGAGCGCTATTCGCGGCCGCAACGGCCACAACAGTTTACGGCGGTTTCACGGTGAAGAGCAGAGCGGGGATGACCGCCTCCGCAACGCTATTCCGCTATTGCGGCGCTATTGACAACATAGGACTCAATCATAAATCAGAAATAAATCATAATAATAATCAGAGATATTCTAATATATCTCTATAAATATAAATTGATCCTAGGAAATACCTCAAGATACTCTAATATAATATAATAGATATTATAAGATATTTTCTAATATTCTAACACTCCCCGTCAAGCTAAAGCTTACTAAGCCAGAGAGCTTATGTGTTTAAATAAACTAAGGATAAACCCGCTGGTGATCGAAACGGATAAGGTATACGGCGGAAAAACTTAACTTTTTTTACTTTCTTTGTTTTTTTTTTTTTTTTGAGGGCAGAGGGTTGTTTGCCGGAAAAGTCGCTGGAAGCATTGGCGGTGACGGCGGCAGTAGCGAACTGAACGGAAAACGAGTGAAACGTGTCAGAATGTTGGAAAAAAGAAACTATGATTATATTTCCTAACTGTTGGGAACTTGGCAGCAGAACAACGGCAAGATTGTTCAAGGAGGATCGAAATAAACTATGAAGTTGGGGGATTTTAGAGAAAAGGAAGAGAGAAAATAGTAAGGATTTGAATATTATTGATAATAGCTTAATGCTTATTTTATTATAAAAGACTCAATACTAATCTCTATTTATAGAAAAACATAGACTCAATCCTAAATCAAGAATAAATCATAATAATAATAAGAGATATTCTAAGATATCTCTATAAATATAAATTGATCCTAGGAAATAACTCAAGATACTCTAATATAATATAATAGATATTATAAGATATTTTCTAATATTCTAATATATACTTTAGTAAGTAGAAAAGGTCTAACAAGATCCTAAATTCTAGATTTCTTGTCAATCTTTCAAATCAGAAAGACACAAAATAAATTGCACAAAGTAAATTGCAAATGAAGAATGAGGATAAAATCAATAGAAAAAGGCATATCTAGGCCACTACGCTCTCCACGGAACTCCACATTCACATGCAAGATTATGACATGTATAATAAAAACTATCACATGTACTTTGCACTAAAACAAAATAGTGATGAATATAACAAAAATGAATTGAAAATAAAACTATAACCTCAAAAGACATATTAAAGATCAAGGAAGAAAGTAACATATGGTCAAAACTATAACCTCTGTCTCGTGATATTGATAAGGGGAGAGAAAATTAAAACATTGATTTCAAATGATAGAAATAAACCATATTTTCATGTAAGAGTAAATAAAAAGCACGTATTCACCTCATGAAGAATTGAAATCATAGCTATGTTAGTTTTGCCAGCTCCTGTGGGGGCACACACCTGCAAACACAAAAAAAGCACTTTTTAACATGAGAAAACAAACACTTTTTTCTCTTTGTTAAATAAATTGCATCTTTGATCATTATTTTTTGTTTAAAAAGTAGACCACAGATCACTCACTAGTATATTCTCATTTGTTCCGTATACAGTTTGAAATATCCTGCTCTGAATACGGTTTAGTGATTTGTAGCCACGGAAAGCAGCTTGAGCAAAGTCATCTAACTCTTTGATCTCAATCTGAAAGGGCATAATTGTAGTAGATATATGCATCAACGATACCACTTTATCTTGAACAAAACAAGTACTAAAAAGACCATTTTAGGGGATTGGAGGAGACAGTAACATGCAATTCGTCAATATTTGGTCAAAGATGGATAAAATGCAAACTGTGGATTTTTAATTTTTATTGTAGCATGATAATATGGTATCATCTAGCAATAACAACAGATGGTAGTGTTAGAATATCAGAAAATACCTAAGGAGACAACCTAAGAAACTCTAAGATTGAAAATTAATCATAAGAGATAAACCAAGATATTCCTAGATAATACCAAGATATTGTTTTATTTTATATTCTACCAATTACAAACTAATCCTACAAGATAAACCAAGATACTTTAACATATTTTTAACATATTTGCTAATTATTCAAACAGTCAGGACAACAGCAATCCATAAATCAAACCCATTGCACTTATTTCATATGGTAATGAAAGAAATATCTCTACCAAAAAGGATTCACAATCTCATTAAATAGTTGAAAGTATCTCACAAATCACAAGAGATATACCAGCCTTTCTCCCGGTTTCATTGGCGCAGTTGGTTTTGGGGGAATAATAACCTCTACATACCCCTCACAATACTTTCTGATAGTTCCTTCGGGAAGAGCATTAACAGCTATTGACCTATCTCCAGAACCAATCATCCCATCAATCAAATTTTTCCTCTCACTTGCTTGAAGTAAAGATGAGAAATCCAGTGTAGACAAGTCACCATCCCCAGCATGTTCTATTCCTCGTCTGTTTCGCTTTTCCTCCTTGCGTCTAAGCTTGTCAATTTGTTTTTCTGATTCTGTTTGTACAGTCACCTAAAAAAAGTAGTTCGCTATGAAAGGCAATATTTGAAAATAATACAACATATGTCTGCATTTCACTATATACAAGTGAAGAAGAGCAAATTGACTATAAAGAACATGGTCAACACCTGTGTCCCATAACTAGGCATGCGAGACTGAGCATTTGAAGCATTTTTATCAGACTTGATTACCGATAAGCCATAATGAATAGAATCAACAATCTCCTTCTGGTGCTACAAATTGTCACAAAACATCAAGTATGATTCAAACAAATACATAAACAACTCAAATATCTATTACTATCAAATAGTTGACAACAATGCCTTCCATCTTGAAGTGAAGGTCATCAAACAAAGGAAAAACTTGAGGATATTCAAACGAAAAAGTTGACACTTTATATTGAAGCAATCAGTACTTGGACACAGGAGGAGAAGAATGAAGTACACAGAATTACGGATGACTTTTTCAAGAAAAAAAAAAGAGGTCGCTAGCATATCCTCACCAATAAAAGATTTTGCACAGTTTCAAATGCACTATCCCCAACAAGATCCAACAAATCTCCAGCAATCTTCAAAGAGAAAAAGTGTAAGTTTTATGTTGGCAAACCTTGGTTATATATACTAGTAATGAATATTGACATCAAGCAATACCTCTTCGCCTAGCTTTTCTGAATTAAGAACCCTACAAATGGCCAGTGCCAGTTCATCTTGGGATACCTGCGAATTACAATTCCTAACAATATTATCACATGCATCTCTTAACCAGGTCAAACTGAACTTTTCTCCTTCGACAACAAAATGGTCTGTTGGTTCAGAATGACCATACTCTTCTTTCTGAAATGCTAAGGAAATTGTGCTTTTGAAATCCATTATATCTTCATCATCTAAGGATACATCAACCAAGAAACGAGTTGGAGCTTGAAAAACCAAATCAACTCCAAATTCCAAACCCTCCTCATCATCATGATGTCTTTCCAAAGAAACTGCAGAATTTGTATTGTCAGGCTGCAAATTTAAGAGTTTCTGTACTAGAGATGCAACTTCCTTCAACTTGGTATCAGCAATTGCATGACCAACAAGGTTTTGCAATTCTAACCTACACACCAAGGTCACAAAACTGAAAGTTTAGTCTTTGAACAAATGCTCCAAATTTCCAATTTCTCCAACATCCAAAACTCAAATAACAATCAATCAAAAATGCCAGCTTTATCATGGCATCTGCTTTGTGTAATATGCATCTGGCAACACAAATTATTTCAATAGCATTGTATTCAATTCAAGTCCTCTAAATGACATATAAAAAGACTCCTCAAAATTTCATATATCCCAAAAGCCATAAAAAACTGAACAATAACTTTAGGCCATAATATAAAATCAACTATTCAATCACTTCCATTGGTAAATACTGACAAATCAAAACTTCAAAAGCCAACACTTACTTTTTATCATAAATAATTCTATCAGTAGAATCCTTCTCCTCGATTGGCCTGCTGAAAAAACGGTATACAGTCAGCACTACCTCATGGAACTCCTCAGAGCGCATCTCTCCATCAACCAAATCAACTACTGCTCCTATAAACTGCTTGTAGGCTTGCCGCACTTCTGATGAAGCTGCTTCACCAATTCATTAATTGAAAAACATGTCATCACTAACCACATTCTCTCTTTTTGCATCAAATTAAAAAAATATAGCTCATTAATCTAAAAACCCAAATGATACCTTTTTCCCAACCATACACAATCTTCTGTGCAAGTCCTGATTCATCAAGTGAACTTGCAGCACTAAATGCCACAGTTCAAAAAAAACATCAATAATTGCACAAAGAAACTCCAATCATTCTAAATTTCTAAAATTCTAATCACAAAACAAAAACCAATAGCATCTCAAAATCTAAAAACAAATAAACTTGATAAATGCTACAATTCGAAATCAAAAAATAAAAATCAATAAATTACACAACGAAACTTTAAGCATTCTAATCACAGGAAACAAAACTAAAAACAAAAACCAGTAGCATCTCCATGTCCAAAAACAAAGAAACTCGTAATCGGTACAGTACAAAAATCTAATCACACAAAACTAAACTAAAAAAATAAAAAGCAAAACCCAGTTGCATCTCAAAGTCCAGAAACAAAGAAACTCGATGAATGCCACAGTTCAGTACAAAATCCAAAAAAATAAATCAAGAATTTGCACAAAGAAACTCGAACGATTCAAATCACATAAAACAAAACCAAAACTAAAAATCAAAATCAAGTAGCATCTAAAATTTCATATCAGTTGCAATAAAACTCGAGAATTCCATCAAAGAAACTTCTCAAAGCACCTTCCATTTTCATTTTCTTCACGCCGATAATTTTATTGGAAAGCAAACACAACCCAAAGAAGAAAGAAAAACAACAGAAAACGCAATTGAGAATCATATCACATCATATATTATATAGTTTAATTACTTCCGAAGCTTTCGCTGTTGGAGAACGGTTTTGCGCTGAAGATAGGCTTGGTCGATATCGAAGGGGTCTCTGAGAGAATTTGTAAGGCGAGGAATCTGAATCAACATTGTCAATTTTGAAATAGAGTGGTGAAAATGAGAATCTCCTTTCAGTAACTTAAATACTTCCTTTTTGTTATGTTGAGAATACGTAGCGATTCGGGGATGATGAATATGGAGAGTGGAGACCTAAAGAACTAAACTGTCACTCGAAGTTCAGGTTTGGCGTCTGAGTTTTTTTTTTTTTTGACAAAAAAATGTGTCTGAGTTATTTCTTGTTCTCCACGTACCGATTTGAAACCCCAAATAATTAAGTTTAAAATAGTTAAAATAAAATAGTAAATTTATGAAGAAACTCATAATTTTCAAATTAATAACACAATACGGTTAAATGTTTATAAATAAGTCAATTTATAAATATAACAAAATTAAAGTGTTTTAAATATTTATAATTTTATAACATTAAATATATCAAAGTATTTTTTAATTGATTTTAGATTGATTCGAAATTAATCTATCAATCTAAATTAAATAAATGTTGCATTAAAACGAGAAATTAAAATGTTGTACTTGGACGGTAAATTAAAAACAAAATTACACTAAGACGACGAAATCACAAAATAAAAATTAAACATATGTGAAAAATATTTATTTAAATATTAAAGAATAAAAAAAATGATTTAAATAGATGATTTTTTAATTAAAAATTGATCATAAATCATTATTACTAGGTGAAAAAAAAAGTGAGAAAGAAAGTAAGATTTTCATAAAGTATCAAAATAAATCTATTTAAAATCGAAAATTTTAAGAAAAATCATCTTAAACTATAACTAGGATTGTGCATAGTTGGTTTATTTAAAAAACCAAACCATATCCATTTTAAAACCAATATATGGATTTAGATTTATAACTAAGTCCATTATTTGGTTTAAAATCGGTTATAAAACCAATTGTATTAAATAACCAGTTTATAATTAAGCAATCGATTTTAAAAAATTTAATTTTAAAATTGATTTTTTTTTCAGAATCGGTTAAAGTTTGATTATTTTTTAAAAAAAAATCACTTATTCATAGTTTAAAAATCGGTTATTTAAAAAAATTAATTTTTTCGATAAATTTTTTTAAAAGTTGTCTCATCAAATTTTTTGAGAAAAAAAAGTTTTTTATTTTTTTATTTTTTTCCGATATTTTTTTGAAAAAAAAAAATTTCAAATATTTTTCAAGAAATAAAATCTCAAAATTAACAAAATATTGGTAGTGGATAAAAACCAAATACAAATATAAAACATAAGTGGTTATCTAAATGGTTTATAATAAACCAAATTATAACCATATCTTTTTAACCGGATTTTTAAAATGGATTTGGATTCGGTTTTGGATTTGGGCCTTATAATCGGATTTTTTGCATAGCCCTAGCTACAACTAATAAACTATAATCTCTAAATAGTAATAATGAAGTTATAGTTTATAGCATGTTTTTGATAAATTAATTTAAGTAGTTTATAGTTTATTCTTATTATTGTAAATTTAAATTCTTTTCTATCTTTTATATTTTATTATTATAATTTAAATAAATAATTTAAGTTAAAAATAATAAATATTTTAAAATAAATAATTTATTTTAATTTAAAATAAAAAATATCTAATTGATAAATTTTAAATTAATACTTTAAAAATATTTTAAACATTAATTGATAAAATTTATTTTTAACTACGAATGTCAATCATTAATTTTACCAAACAAAAATTAGTTTAATACCTATCAACTATAAACTATCATTTATCGGCTAATTTTATCAAACAGAGTCTTGATATAATACAAACCAACAATTCATAAAATTAAAACTACTTGAGTCACTACAAATTAAGCAATAATGGAAAAATGGACACAATGAAAATTTATAATGGTGGGTTTTATTTGAATTTGGCATATGCATATTTCAATTTTGAAAGTTTTTGTTCAGCAATATTCATATGTAGCATTTGAAAATTGGATTCTCAAATTTGTTAGATCAAATATTGTGCCAACCATTTTAGACATAATCGTGTAACACTTTCATTTTTAACTGCGAGAGTGTAAGTTATTTTTTTAAAACAACTAACACTTATGAATAAAATATTCATAATCATCCTTTAATTTAAAATCCAAAGAAAATATTTAATTGCATGATTCTTTTTCAAAAGCGATTATTATAACCATTGTCACATTTTATAAATTTATTTTGACACATCTGACTTACTTACAGCCTATCAATTCACATTAAACAAAGAAAAATCACAATTGTTTCAGATCAAGAATTTCCATTGCATCAACAATATTCTAAGAAGGAAGGGACAATAAATAAAATCCAAAGATGATCTTGAAACTCTTAGATGAAGATGACGGGGTACTGAGAACCCACAAGTTGCATCAAGTCTCATTGCTAGGGATGGAAATAGGTCATGTCGATCGACAAAAGCTTACGGCTTAGCCTACGTCAGGCTCAGGTTTGACCATACTTTTTTCTTAAACAAGTAAGGCCAAAACTTCTAAAAAAGTCTATTTAGTTAAAAAGTTCATGCTACATGCCACATAATAAACCTTTTAGACCTATTAAGCTAACCTATTTAAATAAATATAAATAATATTTTTTTAATACTATAATTATTATATTAAATTTAAGTATATTGTATATAAAGTTATATTCTTCAAAATATGATGTTAAATATCAAAATAGAACTTAATTTCATTGACATATTAACTCATTAATCTATTTAAAGATATGTTTGATTATATATTCAAAAATATTAAAATGAAATAGGCTTTTTGAGTAGGCTGACAGACTATATTAGACTTCTATCAAGGTCAGACTCAGACCTAAAACGTAAGCATACGACAGGCCACAGACCAAGTTTAGGCCTTGAATTTTTTGATAAGTCAGGCTCAGGCCTAGCAAAGTCTAGCTCGGCTTAGCCTACTCTCACCCCTACTTGCTGCCTGTAATTGTCAATCCAAATCATCGTTATGCCACATCTTCGATGTTGTTGCAATTCACGCATAACTCAAAATCTCTAAGAATCTGGGGCACAAACTTGATCCACAATATTATTAGAGGGTCACAATTAAAAAAACATAAAACATGAAAGCATAACATGTTCTTGATTAGTTAAAATTAACAATTTAATTTATCTATTCAATTAGATAATTAAACAGACTTAAAGTAAATAGATAAGGGAAGATATACCACACAAGAATATATCCTGGTTCACCCAACTTAGGCTACGTCTAGTCCTAACAACTATGAGATTCTCACTATGTGCTAAAACAGAGAACAATCATGGTTTTACACACCCTATTTCAAATTAACCTTGATCTGCTACAAAAACAAATCATTTCCATCCAGAAATGAGTTCAATCAAATCACCTATCAATCTTTGGATAGGATTTTATAGTTCACCTTTTAATCATAAAAGAATTTCCTACAAGCTTACCCAAAACTATACTTCACACTATAGCCTTGAGTGTACAATGATATGATTTAAAGTGTTTTGTCAGAATTTGAGAAGGCTCAACACTTGTTTGAGTTATGATTCTTTGACAGAGAAATACACAAGAATGATTCTAGGAATCGAATGGGAAAAATAAAAACTGATTCAATGTATGTGAGTGAGAGAAATTAAAGTATGATTGAAATGAGTAATGAATTGCTTGGTACTTAAAGCTCTGCATTTTACTTGAGCTTGGGTTTCCTTTTATAGGCTTCAAGGAAGTTGATGACAACTATTATGAAAATTGAAAAAGGTGCATGTTGTCGTGTGTCAAACTTTGACCAAATACCAGACTTTTGGAACTTTGAATGATATTATTTTGAACATTTTGTGTTTTTGTTTCTTTGTTAACAATGTCTGATTTGTAGCTTCTCATTCTTGACAATGATGATCTTTTTTTTATGCACACAAACATCTCATAGATGTGCTTAATCGATTCTGATTAAGACTACCTTTTGAATCATGCAAAGCAGGCTCAAGAATGATGAAATAAGGTTGCAAAGTGATGTTACAAAGTTGGATAATGATAGTCAGTAAGCTGGAGAATGTTTGTATCATTCTAGACTGATGTCATCATACTGGAGAATGGTGTTGATCATTCTGGAGATAGTTACTAATCATTCTAGAGGAAGATGTTTGCTGCTGAAGATCAAGTGTAACAAGTTGGAGAATGTTTATCAATTTGGAGATGTTACACTACTGGAGAATGATCATTTGACACTTTTGCTTTGAGTTGTGCATTTGATTCTTTTATCCTTTTGAGTGATTCTTTTTCCCATATTAGAGATGTACATTCCTAGTATATGAACTGTAAATCCATTCGTGATTTACAAGAGCTTTCCTTGCATTAAAAACTGATGCGATCTTGCTTGTTAGTTCTTGATGCTTAACTTTTTCCTTTGTTAATCTTTTGGAGTAGATCTTTCGGGTATGATCTTTGTGTACCTACTTATAGTACCGTTGTAATAGGGACTGATTTTTAAACAAACCAGAAATCTTCTTGCTATCACAAACTATCAACTTTGGGGATTAATCTTGCTTTTTATTCTTGATGCATTGTTTTGCTTTTGTTGATCATTTTCTCTTGAATCTGCCCACAATTATCTTGAGTATATAATTATGTTCCTTTCTAGTAAATACTTGAAATTTGCATTGTAGGCTGATGTAGTTTCATTTCCCATATCGATCTTAAACTAAAGAAGACTTTGTTCTTTGTAAAGCAGAATGTTCTTGGATTAATGCTATCAACACTGGAACGTTCTTGGATTTAAAACTGTAAAAAGAATAATGTTCCCCTTATTTTATACTTGAGTTTTAATAACCATAACATTCTTCGTTTTTTAGACCGCTGTCCAGCATGATCAGAATGGTGTTAAGAATTTTCTTCATTCTTGACAGTCAAGATGGGGAATGATCAGTCCTTCTTGAACTTGCTTGATTCATCATAATCCATAGCTTTTCTACTCTATATTTTGAATTGATTCTTTGTTGAGATAAATCCTTTATATTCCTTGAATAGTATAGATTACATGATTGTGAAATACATAAATAATGATTGCAAAATCCAGGGGTAACTTCTTCTTCAATAAAGGAGATCATTTATTCTTCAACTGTGGATAATGTTATCTATTTTCCAGGCTTCTATCTAGAATGTTCTCTGTTACGTCTTTGTATTTTTGCTTTCTTTTCAAATGATCTTGCTTCTGATTTATAGCATAGTGCGATCATTGATTGTTGTATTTGATCATCTTCTTCATGAAGATGTTATCTTGAAGATGTAATAATCATTCTCTTGAATGATTGATATATGATATATTCCTTTTGAGATTATTTCGTTGTTGAGTAGATATTTTTGCACTTTGATGAAGTGAATGGCTTTTTGCTTGTTCACTTATGCAATTCATGTTCCTTAAACAAAAACTCAAGTGCAATCATTAGTAGACCATCATTCATAAAACTTATTCTTTTATTTCGTAAGGTTTGTTGTCATTAAAACATACATAAAAAAGGTTGTTGCCTTAATAGACTCGTGACATAACACTCTAATGCAATGCTTATATGCTAATGCACATTATTTTGAAATTTCAAATCCTTCTCGAGGGACGTAAATCATAACTGTACAACCTCTCACGAACTAGCACAATTTACTATGGTGTAGTCTTTCACATACTAGCATGACTCAAGAATCCTCTTAAGGATAAGGTGGACAATCAACACTTAGAACCACCTCGTGGACCATCAACACCTATGACATGTATGAATATACTCTAACTCTTTCACATCAATTATTATGTAAATGCAGCTATTAAAAGACTCTACTTTTAATACTTATTAAACATTAATAATTCTTCAACACTTTTTCATAAATCATACCGATGACAATTTTGTTCGAGAATCGTGAGATAGACTTAAAAAACTCTTTTAAAATCGTTGTCATCAGCGAAAAAACATTTCCTTTAGCCAAAGATCACGTAAGCGAAAATTTCACCATGAGGGTTCATATTTTTACTTTTTGAAGGATCGAGGTTACAAATCACTAACACATAACATCTCTCTCGAAGCGTACTTTAACTTTGATCACCAATACGAAAATTATCGGTGTCTCTACATAGTCCACGTGAGCACATAATGGAATCGGGTGCAAGTCATTCTATGCGGGTAGTGGCAAATTAAGATTACTTGGGAATGTGATTTTCTTCTATTTATAGAGAATGAACCACTAAAATTGTAAGGCTCAAATTTGGAGCCCAACCCAAAATAAGTCCTAAATTATTATATTTAATTAAATCCCTTTAATTAACTACAAACTATTAATTAAATTATATCATATTTAACTTAGTTAATTGTCAATCCTAATTTATTTTATTAAATCAAATTCAATTAAATAAATTATAAATATATTAATGTATTAAACCATTTTTAATACAATTAACATCAAATATTATTTAACTTAATCATTTGTTTTGTTGTCATGACTCTATGCGTGTGACTCTTATATATTCTCATTGAAATGGTAATAATATTAAATTTTATATATAGTTTATGTAATATATTATATAATAAATGATGATTGGCCTCTATCAATTCATCATTCCTACCCAAATATTGAGAAAATACGTGATACAATTTAAACTTATCATAATCACTATTTATTGTTCATTTGTTCCAATATCTAGTTGAACATTAGTCATAATATGTGTCATCCTTGCAAAAGAGACAAATCATATATAAATCACTCACACTCATTCACATGGTTTATTATGGGCCTAATAACCACTTTTATGATTGTTCTATTACAAACAACGTTTGATGGTCTTAAAGCCCACAATTCACCATGTAAGGATCATAGTAACTTCAAGTCGAATGACTACTCATTATGATCACATGAAAACTGATAATGACACTTACGCAACAATTATGTAGCATTATCATGGTGGTACAATCCAATATAAATATCATCCCTAATATTTATACCAATGTGATTATTTGAAATCTCATATCTATGACCCATGAGATTCATCAGTGTACTCACATGATAGTATCGATGTATTATTCTCGTCCTAATTAACAAAAACATTTTGACTATACATATGTTAAGAATAGTGTTTGTAATGCTCATTAAGGTCTCACAATCAAGTCATACTTGATTTTGTATTAAACAAACTATTTATTTTAAGGACTTTATTATGTTATACAATTAATAACATAATAAATAAGGTCTTTTACATATTTCCATAATTACATATATGATTAAATCAATGATACAAATAGTAATCTATGTAAAATATATTGCCGCTAGGACTTACACCAACAAGTTTATCATCAACAAATATATTAATGACTATCTATTTTAAGGTAACATAAATGACAAGTAAGTTACAAATAATATTCTAAGTGTTTCTAAACACAAAGAATATTACCACCTAATAAACAAATGATTATGTTTTCTAATTGAGCAAGTCATAATATAGAAATAAGAAGTATTGCGATATGTAATTCGAGTCAAATCGTTAAAAGCAAAAGAAATAGAAGTCATTGTTTCGGTAAACGCTAGATCCTCAGATGAACAAATAAAATATAATATATTCAACAAAGTTCAAAGTGACTTTAAAGAAGTTGCTAAAGTTGTGTTTGAATCTAACGAACATGGTCGCTAACACGTCTCTGGTGAATTCGTTAATATAAGCAATGATCTAAATATTTTACCTCTGATATGTGTGTAAAAAAAAATGATCTTCTGCCTCTAATAAATATGTAAAAAAAAATGATTATGTTTTCTAATTGAGCAAGTCATAATATAGAAATAAGAAGTATTGCGATATGTAATTCGAGTCAAATCGTTAAAAGCAAAAGAAATAGAAGTCATTGTTTCGGTAAACGCTAGATCCTCAGATGAACAAAGAAAATATAATATATTCAACAAAGTTCAAAGTGACTTTAAAGAAGTTGCTAAAGTTGTGTTTGAATCTAACGAACATGGTCACTAACACGTCTCTGGTGAATTCGTTAATATAAGCAATGATCTAAATATTTTACCTCTGATATGTGTGTAAAAAAAATGATCTTCTGCCTCTAATAAATATGTAAAAAAAAAAAATTGCCTCTTACAAGTGTGTCAAGTAAAATGATCACTTGTCTTTGATAAGTGTGTGAGGCAAAATGATTGTCTGCCTCTGATAAGTGTGTCAAGCAAAATGATTGTTTGCCTATGATAATTGTAACAAGCATTGTATCATCTAACTCTGATAGAAAGTTAATACTTTGGATAGTCAAGGCTTTGATGTTAGTCAACACTCTAGAAAGTAAACACTTTAAAGTCAATACTTTATAATTTTCTAACCTCTACTTTCTACAATTTTGTTGTATTTTATGTTGGACGCATTGCTTAGACTATTAGCCTAACTCTTCTTTTATGAAATTAAGAACAAAAGTATATTTTCCAGAGAAAAATATGTTTAATTGTCTTGTGTGTAAAAATAGTAGAAGTCACATAACAGAAATACTTTTAATGAGTTTGAACAAAGAATTGGATTTGTGAAATTAATATGCTTGGAGTTAAAATGTTATTTTTTTTTAATTACTCTTGGATTGACCCTAAAAAATAAGTTTATAGTATTTTATTAACTCAATTTTTTGTACTCTAATGATTGAGCAATAAAACTTGAAAGATAAAATGATTTTCTTCCAAAAAGATTTGAATTGTCGAGTGTGTGGTTTAGAACATATTCGTTTTTATTTAGTTTTAAATAAATATTGTAGATCAATTAGTTTTAGTGATAAAATTATTTTCTTTCAAAAAGTTTTGAATTGTCGAGTGTGTGGATTGGAAAATATTCATTTTTATTTAGTTTGAAATAAATATTATAGATCAATTAGTTTTAAATGAATATTGTCGAGAGTGTGAGATTATGATGTTGTAGGATTAATTTTGGTGGTTAACAAATTTTTATAAACCTTTATGGTTATGTAGTTAGCTCATTGAGTTTCAAAAATGAATCAAAACCGTTGTCACCAAGTTAGTGGTGGACAGAACTCTAAAATATTTATGTTGTCTGTAATGATTTAACTTGAGTTACAAATAGTTTTATGATTGTGAATTTTCAAGAAATCTAAGAGTTAGAAAAATGTTTAATTTTAAGATTTAAACTTGACAATTGAAAATCTTGTGAACCTATTTGTTAAAAAGTTTGGAAAAAAAATTATTTGGAAAAAAAATATACAATGTATAGAGTTATATTAGTCCTTACCTATTTCAAAATCTTGTGTATTGAATATTAATAATAGTGGTCTTCATTAAACTTATTTTACTTTATTTGACTTCTTAGCTAATGTATTTCATTTAATATGTGGAATAATTTCAATTAACTCAAATTTTGATGATTTTGGTCTTCACTTGACTTATTATAATTCATTGTTATTCCAAGCCAATATAGTTCATCTAATAAATGCAATAGTCTTAATGAATTTAAATTTTGGTCTTTATTCGGCTTATTCTACTCTATTTTAATTCTTGACAAATGTTATTCATCCAATAAGTGCAAAAATTTCAATGAATTTAAGATTTTTGTCATTTTTGTCATCACATGGCTAAGTGACCCATTAAGATTTTTAGTGAATATAGTTCATCCAATGAGTGCAATAGTTTCAATGGACTAAGATAATTCCAATTTTCCATGGAAGACTTGGCGTTGAATATTTCATCGGTATGAAAGCTATTAGAATCAATGGAAAACTTATCTCATTGAACACATCATTATTGTCTATAGGTGATGACGGCGAAGCTGGAACAAAAATTAGAACTTTTAATCCTTACACAATCATGGAAACTTCTATCCACAATTCTTATGTTAATGCTTCTGCAAAATAACTTGAAGATGTTCCAAAAGCAAAGCCATAAATAAAGCCTTTTAAGCTATGTCTTATATTGGAACACTTGGGTATTACAAGGGTTGGGCTTGCGTTAACACTACGAGAAAAATGTCATTTTATAGCGTTCCTTTTACAACGCTTACTAAATACAAGCGATGTTGTAAATATATTTTAAAAATAACGGAGCCTATAACAACGCTTTAATGGCAAGCGCTGTGAACAAAGCGTTGTTGTAGGGTCATATAGCGTTTGCGCATAGTGTTTACAAGGCTTTTACAACACTTGTACACAAGCGCTGTAAACTGAAGCGCCCTCACACAATGTTTTACAGCGCTTTTAGGACAAACGCTGTAAAAGACATGCGCTTTCAAATAATTAAATTACCTATTACAGGGCTTTTTTCACAAGCGCTGTAAAAGACAAGAACTTTCAAATAATTAAATTACCTATTACAGCATTTTTTTCACAAGAGCTGTAAAAGACATGCACTTTCAAATAATTAAATTACCTATTACATCCTTTTGTTTACAAGCGCTGTAAAAGACATGCGCTTTCACATAATTAAAGGACCTATTAGAGCACTTATTCTACAAGCGCTGTAAAATCATTCACTTTAAATAAAAATCATTTACTTTTAAATTAATAAAAACAAATTTACGCACCCTCATCACCTATACTCTGAGAACCCTCATATCTTCTACGTACTATGCGGCCATCTACGTTGTCTTAGGTATTTATTAATTTGTTGTTGTAAAAAAGTCTTTAGTTTTTTAATAATTGAAAACTAATAAATTGTTACATATTGAATCTTTTCTTTTTGAAATTTGTTGATCTGTTCTGTTTTGAAATCTTTTCTGTTTTGAAATTGTTATTAGATATGTTGATATTGGTTTCTTTTTGAAATTTGTTGATCTGTTCAGTAGCTTATTATTTTTGTAACTGCATTTATATAGGTCATATAATATTGATCAGAAATGGATGTATGTCAATCGATTGTCAAAAGAGTATGAAAATGGAGTGAAGGAGTTTGTTGAGTTTGCAGTGAAGAATGCAAAAGATCCAAATAGAGTCGTTTGTCCTTGTTTAAAATGTTGTTTTGGAAAACGCGTTAGAGAAGATGAATTGGAAGGACATTTAGTATGTAATGGAATTGATCAAAGCTATACATGTTGGATAAGACATGGTGAGAAAAAAAAAAGGAAACATTAATTTTGAGAATGGTTCGACATATGCTTCAACTGACTTCAATATAGATACATATGAGCCGGACCGAGTTGAGGAGATTATAAAAGCAATTGAAGAAGATCTTCGAGATTGTCCTAAAATGTTTGAGAGTTTGTTGAGTGATGCAGAAAAACCATTATAAAATGGTTGTAATAAATTCACAAGACTGTCGGTAATATTAAAGTTGTACAACTTAAAAGCGAATAATGGATGGCCTGATAAAAGCTTCACATAATTATTAACACTCTTAAAAGATATGTTGCCAGATGATAATGAACTTCCCAATCGAACCTACGAGGCTAAATGAATTTTGTGCTCTATTGGCATGAGTTATGAAAGGATTCGTGCGTGTCCTAATGATTGCATTTTATTTCTAAACGAATATGAATTACTAAAGGTGTATCCGAAAATCAATGTCTCTCGATATAAGAAGAAAGAATCTACTCCAACAAAATTCGTGCGGTATTTTCCTATAATACCAAGATTTAGGCGCATGTATTGTAGTGAAGAAGATTCAAAACACTTGACATGACATGCAGATGAAAGAATTAGAGATGGAATGTTTGGACACCCTGCAGATTCCCCACAATCGGCAAAAATTGATCACGAGTATCCTGAATTCGGGATAGAGTCAAGAAATCTAAGACTTGCACTTTCTACTGATGGAATGAATCCACATGGTCTTCAAAGCATCTCACACAACACGTGGCCTGTGATTTTGTTGATTTATAACCTACCTCCATGGTTATGTATGAAGCGTAAGTTTATGATGTTGTCTCTATTAATTTATGGACCCAAACAACTGGGGAATGATATTGACGTATACTTGACTCCTTTAATTGAAGATTTAAAAATTATGTGGGAGACAGGTGTGGAAGTTTATGATGGGTATACGAAAGAATGTTTCAATCTGAGGGCTATATTGTTCGGCACAATTATTGATTTTCCAGCATATGGTAATTTATTAGGATAAAACATTAAAGGTCAGTGTGCATGTCCTATATGTGAATAGAGTACAAATTGGATGCGGTTGAAACATTGTAAAAAGAATGTGTTTCTTGGACATCGTAGATTTTTACCTTGTAGTCATCAGTATCGTGGGTGGAGAAATGCATTCAATGGAAAATCAAAGGAATGTAAAGCTCCTTTAGCACCGAATGGATATCAAATACTTGAAAAAGTACAAGGTTTGACCAATAAATTTGGCAAACTTTTTGCGGGAGAGCTGGTCAAAATTGGGTGGAAGAAAAAGTCAATTTTCTTTGAATTGCCATATTGGAAGTCATTGTATATAAGACATTTCCTCGATGTGATGCATATTGAAAAAAATGTATTTGATAGTGTTATTGGTACGTTACTCAATGTTCTAGGAATGTCTAAAGATGAGATCAATGCAAGATTGGACTTGGCCGATATGGGAATAAGAAATGCATTGGGTCCCGTAATGAAAGGAAATTGCACATATCTACCTCCAGCCGCTCATACTCTATCTAGAAAGGAAAAATTGTTTTATATAAATTTCTATACGAAGTTAAAGTTCCAAAAGGATACTCTTCAAACATTAAACATTTGGTTTGTATGAAAGACCTCAAGTTTAAAGGTTTGAAGATCCATGATTGTCCTATTCTAATTGAGCATTTGCTACCGATAGGCATACGTTCCATTTTACCTGAAAAAGTTCGACGAGCCTTAACTAGATTATGTTTCTTCTTTAGGGAAATTTATAGTAAAGTGATCGATCCTCAGAAATTATCGACATTGCAGAGGGAAATTGTTGTTACTTTGTGTGAGCTTGAAATGTATTTCTCACCCTCGCTTTTTGATATGTATCAGGAGAAGGGATAATTGGAAGGAGACTACTGACTATATCAAGGACAGAATGGGAGCAGGCACAATTGTATATTCTGCACAATGATGATGAGGTTTAACCGTATGTTACAATACACATGGATTAGTTATCTCATTTGAACATGAAAAGGAATCAAAATTGGATAACTCGAGAGCACAATCAAAGTTTTATAACATGGTTAAAAAATCACATAAAGTCAAAGTTTGATATAGACCACGGATCAATTTCACAGAGATTGAGGTGGCTAGCAAATGGTCCAAGTTTACATTTCTTTTCTTACACTGGTTATGTTATTAACGACTACACATTTTATACCAAAGAACAAGATGAGCAGACCACTATGCAAAATAGCCGAGTCACTCTCGTAGCTGAAGCGATGCATGTCTCAAGTGCAAAAGACAGAAACCCAATATATGCAAATCTATCATATTTTGGGGTTATCGAGCGCATATGGGAGTTAGACTACACAATGCTTCGTGTTCTCATATTTGGTTGCAAGTGGGTCGATAATAATAATAGCGTTCGAATTGATGAGTTAGGGTTCTTGTTTGTCGATTTTAATAGGGTGGGATACAAAGACGAGCCTTTTATTTTAGCGTCGCAAGCTCAACAAGTGTTTTATATCACTGATCATGCTGATCATAAATGGTATGTTGTCCTATCGACCAATAAAATAAGTGATGATAACAATAATGATGAAGATGATGGAAATGATATTTTATTTGCAACATCATAACAACCACATGAAATTGATTCAACTGAAGATGGTTTATATCTTAGAGATGATCATGATGAGGGAATTTGGATTAATCCATCGTTTCGTATTGTAAATGGACAAACAAATGTGAATCCCACCAGGAAAAGAAGAAGGGCATCTTAATGTACATGTTTAATTGTGTTATATAAGCCATGTAATCTGAACTGAGTTAATGTAAATTTAATTGTTTGAACATGTTTAATTGTTTTATATAAGCAGCCATGTATTTGATTTTCTGATTAATTTATTTTCTGCTTATATTTAGCTTGATTTTGAGTGTTTTATACTAAGTTCATATAATTTAATATAAACTAATAATTTACATGAACTGAACTGAATATAAATTAGTAATTTACATGAACTGAACTGATCTAAAAAAGAGCCTTAAATATAAAAATAAAACAAGAAGGTCTTTTACAGCGCTTTTTCAAATAAGCAATGTAAAAGAGCCTTTTAAAAATAAAATAAGGAGACCTTTTAGAGCGCTTATTTGAAAAAGCGCTGTAAAAGGCTATAAAAAACATTCATATAACATAAGAAAACAAAGAGGTCTTTTACGACACTTATTTGCAAAAGCGCTGTAAAAGAGCCTTGCCAAAGATATATTGTGGAATGACATACAAGTAACTTTTTTGATCCACTCTTTTGTCATTTATAATTTTTTCCATTGAAATACTTTACTCAAACTATATCTTTATTTCGCTTGCAGACTGCTTTTGTTCTTGATGCGGGGAGAAAGAGTTACGTCTTGAGAGTTGCCGGGAAAATACACTGGGGTTTTAGATCTCACCTCTCTAATTTCTATCTAAAAGATAGAGAAGATAATACGAATGTTGAAGCTCCAAGAATATATAAACATTATATATCAAATGATGAATGAAGTGCATTTGTATCAAAACGTTCGGACCCCACGTTTGTGGTAAGTGATTAATTTATTTGCATTTGTGTTTTATTATTCATATTCATAGTGTATTTTAAATTTTTACACGATTGTTATTTTTTTATATAGAATATAAGTAAGGAAAATCGCGAGATGGAAAAAAATCCGACGCAACCATACAAAAATTCATGTATGGGATATGCATGTCTAAAGCAAAAACTTGTAAGTAATTAAACATCACTTTTATATAATGAAGTAATTTGTATTATAAACTATAGTTTTTAACTAATATTTTGTTTATGATCTTAATGAATAGCGACAAGACACACAATCCGATCAACCGTTGGGTCGTCATATCTTGTGGAAGGAAGCTCGTGTAAATAAGGACGGAGTGGTTGACAATGAAAATGTTCAAAAAGTAATAGAACTTTGTGTAAGTATATTATCACTATAATATTTATTATTATTGTATTTTATCACTTTAATATTTTTTAATATTATATTTTAAAAATGATATTGAACTTATCTTTTTAATCCTACATGTATTTTAAGAGAATATCGAACAAAGTTCGAAAAATTAAGAGGGCAACAAAGCTAGTTGCAGGGATATTTTGGGTAAAGTGTTTAATGTTCCTGAGTATTCCGGTCGCGTGAGGGGGAAAGGATTTGACGTAACTCCTAAAA
This sequence comes from Cicer judaicum, assembly GCA_037974835.1. Lineage (NCBI taxonomy): Eukaryota > Viridiplantae > Streptophyta > Magnoliopsida > Fabales > Fabaceae > Cicer > Cicer judaicum. The sequence goes on along the minus strand of JBBPBS010000233.1, from coordinate 2,389,838 downwards.
GCTATTTTTTACAAGAGAAGCACCAAAATCCATCCAATGAGGAAGTATTAGAGAAGCTCAAACTCCTATCAGAGCAAGTGACACTCTTGATGAAGACGAATAAAGACAAGCAACTCCCAGATCAGCTCCAACGTGAAATACAAATGGAGAGTAAAAACGCGAGTTGCAACATCGGTCTCAAAAGTCTTCCCGAGGTAATTAATTACTTACTTATGTAATTACTTATGTATTAACCATACTTATGTTTTAACCATTGATTTAGGGTGTCACTCCATGCGTGTTGTACTTATCCTTCCCTACTCATCGGAAGGTCAGAAAATGAAAATTGTACAATACCTCAAGAGAAGTATTGCACAACACACCGATCCCTGCGGACCATGTCAAAGTATCACCAATTATTGCTTTGGAACCAATTGCACCGTTGCCGATACCGGACAATGATGGAGATATGAAGTTTTTGGGCGAAGCAATTGGCAATTACGTGGCATGGCCCACACATCTTGTTTTCCTCGATAAGGTATATTTAATTAATTGAATTGTATGTTTAATTGATATGCATATTTAATTGCTGATTTTTTTCCACTCCTAACTTTAATTTCATATTTATATTTAAATTCTAAAAAAGCATAAAGGGAATGATAAAAAAGATTCCCAAAAACGAATCTATTACATCGCCCGAAAAGGTTTGTCTTACTTATTCTCTAAGGTTTGTCATTTTTTTTAGATTCAATAAACTAACATTTAATCTCATTTTTTCAGATTCAATCAAATAAACCATCCGCACAACAAAATAAAGCCGACAAAACTCAAAAATTGGAGGGTAATAGAGCTGGAAAACTACAAAAGATGGAGGATAATAAAGCTGCCAAAGTTGCAGTTAGAAAACTGGATCGGAGACAATTGATCATTGCTGCTCCTAAAATCAATTGGAAAAAACATATACTTCCTTAAAGAATATAATTTTACCTAACTAGATCCTTTAATGATGTTGATTGTTGAAATGAAGATAAACTTGAGAGAAAAATATCATGAATCCCAAAATAATCAAATAGATCATCAGCTTGAACTGCATGAAGTTTAGCCAATAAGATGGAATGATTGTTGAGGAATATTGATAAAGGGAGAGAAAGTGTTGAAGTAAATAGGAGGGTGGTTTTAAAAGTTCAAATGAGCACAACTTGTATTGATCATTCCAAATATGAAGAGAGTGAATAACAACTATTTCAAATATCCCCATTATATGAAATGAATCTGCAATTGTAAAAGGCAAAAGACACATGGGTTTTTGCATTTTTTCATGTAAACTAGGCTTTAACTTTTTCTCATGTAAGCTGAACTCAAAAAATATGGAAGGTTAAACCAAAAATGTTTTTAATGAATCTAATAAAGATAAATTAAAGTTATTCTTAAGCTAATTACTATTTTCAAATTTAAATATAAGAAAATATTTTTATTTATTTTCAATTACATCCATCGATTACATCTATCAATCAATTATAATTCATTTACAATACTAGATTAATGTAACCATATCAATATGAGATTTATTTCTGAATAATTAGTCTATTACTTAATTATTTGATTATATTTTTATTTAATATCAAGGAATAAAGTTTAAATCTCAACTGAAATAAATTTAAAATGACTATTTGTGTCACGGTTGTTAATAAATATTTTCACTCCAATTTAAAACATATATATTTATTTTAATAAATTATATATTGTACTGTTTAACAAATAGTTTTTATTAGTAGAAAACAACAATTTAGCTTCGACTCCTTAGCCTCAGCCCGACCCAAACTAAATATAAATCTAGACGATTTTAGTATCGATTAAAAAAATGCAACCTCTAATGCATTTTTTTAATAAATTCACTAGGATTTACAAATTGTTTTACAACTCTACCTTACTCACACTCTCTCCTCTTTGGCTCTTTCTCATTGTCTCCTCACTCTCATTTCTCGCAAAATAGAAATTTAGTCTCTAAAATTAGAAAACAAATTAATATTGCCTTTTTTTTTATCACACTTTTAAAAAAATATCAATCAATTTCAACATGTATGTCTAAATTGGTTTCAGTATTGTACCTCAAATATTTGAAATAAAAAAATTCAAGCTCATCAATAAAGAAAACAAAAGATTAAAATGCATGTATATATATATTTTTTTTGACGAAACTCAAAGACATGTTAGAAGCTCGTGAAATGATTAATGATAGTCGAACTTAGCAATTTTCCTGCTGCATTTCCAGCATATCTATATCTGCAATTAATATCCAAGGATTTTGCTCCCTCACCGTTATTTTAGGAATATGTATGGAGATTAAAGTTTCCGTTTGCTACAGAGTACATGTGACTATATATCCCAGCAAATTTCACAATTTTCTTAAGGATTTATTTTTGGTATATTTTGAGCGAACTCCGCAGGTAGTTTCCTGCGGATTTTCTTGTGAATTTTTATTTTCATTAATTTTTATACAAATAAATTTTTTTTCTTGAAGGTTATTAAACTTCTATGATCTAACGTTTTTACTTTTCGAAAACTGATTGATGCAACATCATATTTTTTAGGAATAATGAGTTTTTTTTTTTGAGTAAAAGTTATTTTAAATGAAGTTAAGTTATTGGAAAATTATGAATAAGTGAATACGACTAATTAAGAACACTTAAGTGATGTAAAATTTAAAATTCTAAACAAAAATTAATGAAATATACTTGTCTAATTCTATTATTATTTTTAATTAATTTGATTAATTAGAGTTGATTGTGAATAATCTATTATTCTAAACAACAAATTTTGAATAAAATATATTTTAACTTTTATTTGTATTTTTAAAATCAGAAGAAGTATTAGTTTATGTTTAAATAAGCATGTTAAAGTTCTTGTAAAAGAATAACATGTTAAGTTAAGTTGCATCTTGAGTACTTATGGTTGTAATGTAGTACTTAATGGCATATTTAGTGTAGTCTTAGTTATTGTTTATATATTATTTTTGTTTTTAATTATAAGTACTATTTAAAAAAATAAATTTGTCTTTAAATATAAATTATTTTTAATTTATTATGTATATTTATTATTATTATTATCTAAATATATCTCTTAGTAATACTATTATTTTATCTTAAAATATAAAAATTCAAATTAATGTCCATGTTGAAATTATCATTTTAACAATAAAAATCACCTAAATTCAAATGTGTGAACCACACAAGGAAAAATATTCTTAGTTGTTGAAATTATAGCCACTACTCTAAAAAAAATAATTTTGCTTCCCACACCTCTAATTTTTTTTTAACCTAAAATACCCAAAATGCCCCCTTCACTCTTTATTCAATTAAAAAACTTTTTAACCTTCTTCAACCTTCAAACTAACCTTCATCTTCTTCACTAAACCTAACCTTCAACCTTCACTAAACCTTCTTCAACCTTCAACACATCTTCAAGACATTCAACATCATATTGAACATCATCTTCAACACATTCAACATCATCTTGAGTAAGGCATTGTTGTTTTTGGTTTTTGGGTTAACCTTCTTCAAGAAATTCTTGGTTGATGATTGTTTTCTGGGTTTAATGGGTTTTATGGGTTTAAGGATTTTCAGTTCACGTGTTCTGAACTTGATGATGTACGTGAACTGAGATGCAATACGTGAACTCAATTCACGTATGTGGGCGTGAACTGAGTTCACGCAGGAAGGATTTATGAAGATGGAGTTCACGTACGTGAACTGAGTTCACGTAGAAGGGTCATAAAGTTCACGTACGTGAACTGAGTTCACATAGGAAGGATTCAATGGCATGAAGTTCACGTACGTGAACTTAGTTCATGTAGACTGTTCATGGAGTTCACGTACGTGAACTGAGTTCACGTAGGAAGGAATTCAGTGTCATTCAGGTCACGTACGTGAACTGAGTTCACGTAGACAGATAATGAAGTTCACGTACGTGAACTCAGTTCACGTAGGCAGGAATTGATATGTGATGCATCATAATGTTTGGTTTTGTCATTGCACCTGTTCATGTTTATTATGTTTTCTGAATCTTATTGTTTATTATGCAGAAATGATGCGAACAATGTTTACTGATGGAGACGGTAATGTTATAGTAGGGCCTGAAAGTCAACGTGTTAGACCAACCGCTTCTGCACGGGCTCACCGTGCTCGGCTTGAAATGCGGTACCATTAAAGATTGCAGAGGCAACAAGCAGAACAGGCGCAAGCAGAACAGGGGCAAGACACACCCTGATGAGGCCCAAACTGAAGCAGCTGACGAATATCCCGGGGGTCCGATTGACAGATCTGTCTTAAGGACATATGGGGATCATGTTGCGACACGACTGTGGGACGACGTTGTAAGTAAATATTTTAATGAAATTAAATATTTATTTTAATGAAATTAAATATTTATTTTAATGAAATTAAATATTTAATTTTGGTTAATGTGGGTGTATGAGCATTTTCCAACATTGTTTGTAAATTGTTGTCGACTATCTCGGAGTTATGATGAGGAATACCCGAGAGCACTTAGATGGAAACCAAAATGGGATAAAGGTTTGGTTATTCCATTTAGGAAAGCACTGGACGAGATTGATGTTGACGACATATGTTGGACACCCTATAGAGAGCATAGACTGAAGCGACCATTTGAGGTTGTTTCACTATTTAGAGGATGCATACGCTGGGGGCCCAAGATGTATGCTCACTTACCAGATAGGGTATTGCGTCAATATGGACATGTCCAAACCATCCCTGGTTCACCTTTGGAGATAGTAGGCCAGACGACCACACCAGAGGAAATGGACATCATGTTTACGCAATATGTTGTTCATGTAGTTGACGCTGGGGCAGTTGTACACAGACCTGCAGACTGCGCTAATGACTACATGGACTGGTTTCGTCGAATTTCTCATCCATATATCATTCGCAGAGAACCAGTCTATGTAGCTCCTTCAGTTGCAAAACCTGCCGATGATCATGCTCCAGATATCACGGTAAATTCATGAAACTTTAAGTTATACATTTATTAATATTATTAATCATTTAATTAATTAATGTGCTTTTTAATGCAGCGTCGGGCAATACAACTTGCAGAGGATCTTCTGGGTCGACAACGGGTATTACCTGATGGCATCGCAATTGTCAATGAATTAATTTTGTTATTGCGATCTCAGAGTGGTGGTGGTGGTAGAGATTGGACTAATGTAGTGTCATATCGTAGGAGACATAGACAGACTTAGGATTTAGATTTTGTATTTTGGGTCTATTTGATATCTATTTTGGATTTTGTATTTTGGTATTGCGATATTTTGGATATGTGGATTATGGACATGTGGATTATGGATATTTTGTATTTTGGTATTTTGGTATTGCGATATCTATTTTGGATTATGAACATGTGGATTATGGACATCTGGATTATGGATTATGGATATTTTTGATATTTTGATTTTGCGATATCTATTTAGATTTCAAAAAGATAATTGTTCTAAGACGATTGTTTCAATCGATTACCTAATGTTTAGAAATTACACGTTCATTGTATGTTTGAAAATTACACGTTCATTCAAATAATGCACATACATTGTATGTTTGGAAATTACACGTTCATTCAGTTTACAATAACTTCATTTATAGTATCTAGAAATATCTGCAATCAATGTTGAATCCGATCCTTGTAAATATTCTCCCATTGTCGTGCTTCTTCGTTGCAATATCTTTTCCACAAATTACTTGCTGGTGGTATAGGAGAATCTGACTTTAAGTAAACCTGTTAAATTAAATAAAATTATAAATCAATTATGAATCATCGATGGTCGAAAAAATTATAGATTATTAATTATCAATTTATACCTGTACAAAATAAAAGTTATTAACAAATGCAATAACAATGACACGATGATCTGATGTTGGTGGACTTCGAAGTGGAAAATATGTTTGCGATTGGTGAAGTGATAATGCGATGACAATCACGTTAAACTTTGAAGCAATCACATATCCCATTTCTGGAAGTGTGATCCATTTATCATTCGTTGCAACTTGCTCAACATACACATTGTGTATAAGTTATCGAACATAATTTTCTCCACCAAATAGTATCTCGTAATGAGACACGAACTCTTGAAGCTCATTGATACACTGTTAACGGATGAATGCCCAATAGTTCTCACCCATTCCAAGTAAAGCTGCGACAGCACGATATCCACAATTACCATTATCACCGACATCAATAATGTCATCTATGAAATTATGAATTTCAACTGGCAACCAATCTTTGAAGACGAGAACTCTTGGTTGATGAACTTTGCTAACTGATGGTCGAGGTGTGAGCTTTTGGACTGATGGTCGAGGTGTGACCTTTTGGACTGATGGTCGAGGTGTGACCTTTTGGAATGATGGTCGAGGTGCCATATTTTCTAATTTACTACATGCATTTGTGCCACTACATCGAATACTTGCATCCACATACTCCCACCAAGATGGATCACACTTCGTTGATTTATCTCTATTTGATACCTTACTTTTTCCTTTTTTTGGTGCACCTTTTGTTTTAACCTTGGCAACCGGTGGAAACATCGACGTTTTCAATGGAAACACGATCTCTCGTAATTTACCTTTAAGTGAAATTTTGCCAGGTATATCAAGTTCTTCAAACTTTTTCACTATGACATCTATTTCATGTTTCACAGATAACTCTGAAGGTTTACTCGATGCATCGACATGAAAAGATAGTTTACTCCACCAAACATGAATAGCAGTCAATGGAATGGAACGTGGGATCATACTATACCTGGCTATTTCACATGCACAAGGTAGACCATGAGTTGTCCTAATTGTGCAACGACACTCAGTCTGATCAATACCTACATACTTGGCGCGGTCATACTTTGCCGCAATGTGATCAATTGCATTTTTTGACACAACACCACGCAAATTTGCGTATAATCTGTTACTATATTGGTGCACCTTTTGAATTATGCTCTTTTCAAATGATGCAATTATCTCATTGTGTTGTAATGCAATCATACTGTTGATGGTTTCCCAAACACTGCATAGATCACCAATACTATCTTGTAATATCCTTTTCAAACTCCAATGCGCCGACTCAACCCTTTGTGTTGTGGTGTTCCCAAAATGCATAACTCTATTTGTCCACGCCTCAACAAACCTTTCCTTGTGCGGAATTAACCACTGCTCGTGTACATAATCATAAAAATAGAACAACTACTACAAATTCTTTCAAAGATAGCTAACTTCGTGTAATACTGAGTCTCATCATAACTGTAAATAAGAGCCTCCCATGCCTCCATTATTTGCACTTGCTTCTTTTTTGGAAACACGGTCGTCTTGCACTTGGCTTTCACATTCTTGCATATATGAAACAAGCATAATAAATTCACTGCTTTTGGAAAAACATTTTCAACCGCGTTCATCAAAGCAAGGTCTCTATCAATAATGATGACTTCAACTTCACTACTTGTAATATGTTCTTTCACCATTTGTAGTGCCCATATGAAGTTATCAACACACTCAGATTGTAGATATGCAAATCCCACACAAAATATCATTTCAGTAGATGTAACACCAATAATCTCAAGTAATGACATTCGATATCTATAAGTCTTGTAAGTGCTATCCATAATCAATATTATGTGAAAATTATTTACAAGAGTGATAGCGTCTGGATGGGCCCAAAAGATGTCCCTCAACTCATCTGAACCTTCTACTTTCCTATATCGATACACGTATTTGTCGCGTTCCATCAATGTCCAAAGATGTTGCATTTCTGTTCTATTACCTCTAAGTGATGAACGATATGCTTGACGTGCATTGTAAACTTGTTTTATTGTCGTCAAACTTTCAACATTGTGATCCCTCAATGTCATTAAAATGTTTTTTGGTTTTACAAAGTTCTTTGTCATATCACCAAGTACATTTTTCTCATCTTGAGACAATCGGCCTATGAAAGAGTGACCGGTCAGTTTTTTAGCCAATTCGTGGTTATGGAGACCACATATGACATGCAAATACCATCCATCACCAACACTTGATCATGTTCCTCTCAATCTAAATGGACAATCACATTTTCTAGTCCAAGTACTCTTCGTAATATTTGGATTCTTCCATGGTCTATATTTACCACTTCTTTCACAACCAAGAATTAATTTTGTCTTTGTTCTTGGTCGTGCGGTCGCATTTTCAGATCTAAAAATCACAACAACAATTCCATTTTCCCTTCCAACCTTTCTAGCCCATTTCAATAATTCATCTCGTGTATCAAACATCACGCCGGTTGTAAACATATCAGTTAAATCAATCATAACAGGTTCAACTCCGTCATTCTTAACTCCGTCATTCATAGCGTCAAAATTAGGTTCCACATCATCACACATTTCTTCAAAATCACGGTCCAAATCATCATACATTTCTTCAAACACATCATGTTCCAAACCTTCCAAACCTTCATACATTTCATCACTATTGTCTCCCCCTTCAACCATTTAACTGCATCCAATAAATTACATTAATATAATATAACCATTGTTAAACATAATAAAAAAATGAAAAATGGCATGTTTAAAATGGGTTACGTGAACTTAGAAAGCGTACGTGAACTGACAATGCCTACGTGAACTCAGTTCACGTATCACTTACGTGAAATCAAATTCAGTCACCCTAAGTGAACTGAGTTCACGTACGTACAAATTGTCAAATTCTCATTCTTTACATGAACTGAGTTCACGTATGTTCACGTGAATTCAATTCACTTGTATGCTACGTGAATTGAGTTCACGTATGCCTATGTAATCTCATTTCACGTATTCTATAAAATCATTCAAACTCCATAACCATACGCAATCCTATTTCACGTATGCCTACGTGAACCTAATTCACGTAAATTGTAAAAACTCATTATCTTATTAGCTACGTGAACTCAGTTCACGTGAAGGTACGTGGAATGAGTTCACGTACGAAACTCAAATTTGGAAAAAAAATACAGCTTCAAAATCCTTACCTGCTTGTTTAGATTCACATTAATGATGATGATGATGATGAAGATGTTCAAAGTGATTGAACTATATTGAACATGAAATGCATCAAAATGATGAAGATGAGGATGATGAAAAATATGAATAATGAAGAAGGTTGAAGTTGGTAGTTAGTGAAGATGAAGGTTGATGAAGGTTGAGAAAAGTGTTTTAATTGAATAAAGAGGGAATGGCATTTTTGGTATTTTGGGTTTAAATTTTTTTTAGGGGTGTGGGAAGCAAAATTGAAAAAAAAAGGCATTACACTCCATTTGGCAACGACATAACTTGAAAACTTCTATTTTATTCTATTTTCTCAGCAATCACTTCCGTCATCAACCACCGAGACCTCTCTTCTTCTCATTTATCTTCCCCGTTTCATCGCAAGTAGCCACCACCAAGGCCTCCACCGCCCTCCTCCGTTCACGAAGGTGCAAACCGAGCCACCAATACCTCTTTGTTCGGTCTTCAACTACAGTTAACAATCATCAACTCAACAAGGTATGGTATCGCAAAAATTACCTTGTTTTATGGTTTAGTGATTTGGTTGATTCACTATTCAACTGAGATTATTAGTAATATATTTGTGTTCTAAAGTCATTTCTATATGTTCAAAATTAGGGATTTTATTTTATTCTTCAAAATTGTGGATTTGCTTATATATTTTGATTTTCTCTCCCACAAATTCTTCATGGTTGCGCTTCTCATTTACGTTGATTCGCGCTTCTCATTCCTCAGATCTTTCTCAGCTTTTAAAGCCGATTTCAATTTCAATTTATTGAGGTATTTGATTCTATCACTAATGCCACTTTCTCGTTAATTTGTGACATTAATTGTGGTACATTTCAATTCGCTTTCTGATTCACTTGATTTTGTGTGTGTTTAGAGTTAGAGGTTTGGGTTAAAGCTAATTTTAACTTCTCTTAGGGTTTTGAATGTCCAATTTGTTGTTGTGTATGTTTAGGAAATGATGTTTCTAACTTGATGTCACATACTACATTTGATATTGCTGGTCATAGTCACCAACTTAAAGGCTGTTAGTCTTGGTAGTTAGTTTTTGATGTAGGTGTATTTGGATTTCTCTCTATTGTTCAAAACTTAATTAAATATCATTTTAAAATTGATTTGAAATTTTATTGATTGAAACTCATGTCTTTCTTTCTTCTATTTTCATTTTCATATCTAGAATCTACTGTGAAAAAGCAAAAATAGAATGAAAATGAGTTCATATTGTTAAAAAAAAAAAAATAGAAAATAATTCTATATTAGAGTGTTACATATGTCTATATTCAAGTGAATTTAATTCATGTGACATTGAATATCTTATAAACATGTGAAAATTAAATGGTCAAGATGCATATTTGTATTACTCAAATAAAAAAGTTTCCATGTTCAGGGAAAAGAATGCGTTGAGTGGTGTATCGTGTGTTGCCTTATGCACTCATATCCCTTCAATATGTCACTGCATTTCCTCATAAGGCTTCTGGTGCCTTTTCCTTTGATTAATAAACCAATTGTTTATTTGCTTTTAATCAAAACTATTGCTTTTAATGTACACCTACAACAAATTACTTACAAAGTAAAACTATTTTGCATAAAATATTTATCATCTGCATTCTGCAATGAATTGAAAGTTCATACTGATATGTAAGGTAAGCCATTTTTAGGTCCAAATTCTTCTATTATTTTGTTGTACTTTTCTTTTACTGTCACACAACCTTTGTTCTTCTCTTTTCATTGTTGATTATTGTGCTTATGTCGCACCATCTCAGTCACAACCACCCAACAGAACACCTGAACCACGACTGAAGTCTCTTTTTGTTGTTAATTATGCCTTAGATTGCTTGTGATTGTGCATCCAAACAATGAAAATGACAGGCTTGAACCCATCAAGTATCTATTGTAGGAAGCATTTGTAAGATTTATGGGTCACATATGTAATTAATTAATAAAGTGTGTTAGGGTCATTATATAATTAGCCAATAAACTAGGGGTCAAATAATATATAATAGTTTATGGCTAAAGAGCATAATAGTTATGAAAATTAATAGTGTAGATACCAGGAAATTTCTAATTTAATGAGGGGCTGAATTGGAAATACTGCAATTTAGGATATAACTAATAATAGTTATATATAGGGGTAGTGGTCCCCAAGGCAAACACAACAAGACTATTCAGTTTCACAAACCCTAAGGTGAAAACTCTCTGGTTCTCTCTATCCCCATCAAGAGAGCAAGGTCTTCAGGGTGTTTTGCTGAGGAAGATCACCCAACCCATTGGCTCTGTCATCATCATCCCAGGATTTTATTAATGGCAATTCCCACAGGTACGCTTCCGCCTTTGTTTATTCATCATGTAATTGGCATGGATTATAGAGCATAAGGTTATAGGGGTTTTCCCAACAATTGGTATCAGAGCCTACTATGTTTAATTCATGATGAAATTCGGTTATTGTCTTTGTTTTTAGGATTCAATTTGGGAATTTTGACCTGATTGAAATCTTAGGGTTTGTAATTTGCGAATTTGGATATATATAAATTATAGAATCCATATTTTTTTTTTCCGGTTATAATTTTTTTTTCTTTTCGTGTTGATGTGCCATATTGGGTTGATGTGCCATTGTAATTGGGTTTGTAATACAACATCTAATATACCTTGATGTGCCATTGTAATTGGGCCCTCCACAAAGATTCTGTACTATTTTGATTTCCCTCTTGATCTGCATTAACAGTCAGACGAATCAACGGAGTTAAATATATAACCCGAGGATGCGAATGAGAAGCCATTATAATTTAAATAAAGAAATATACGAACAGTCGAACACCCCTCTACCACTAGATCTTTCTATTCTCAGTAACTAAACAGGGTTAACTATTTTTCTGTGGCACTATGGCCACTTGTTGACATCCAAAAATACAAAGAAACTAACTCTTGATTAAAAAAAAATGTTTTTTTTAAATGATTAATAGACATTGAAAACAGAGAATTAAAATCCAAGCTCGACATATATCATATTCATATAAAGAAATTGCCACATATTGGAGTGTAACAGTGGCATAGTATGACGATGCATAAGCACTGCAGGTTAAGTGTTGAAGTGGCATCACTAACATAGCCTTATCCCATACAGTGGGGTCGTTTAACAGTTGATGTGCCATTCATGATGAAATTTTTTTTTTATTTTTTTATTTTTTTGATAATTATCATTTTTTCTTTTTGATAAAACAATAATTATCAAATACTAATGAAACACAGTTTATATTAGTGAACAATATATTTTTTTTAAAATATTGTTTTATTTGGGTATAATAAATATATGTTCAAGTAAAATTTGACATTTTGAATGAGTTAATTGAAACTTGATGTCGCCAAAGTGACCTCTCTTGTCTAAATTGCTCGTGAAGAGTGTCAAATGGCTGTGTATATGTTTATTCATGCGCATATTGACCGATACAAAGGAAGGTTAATATTTGGCAGAATCACATGTACACCTGCAATGATAAATGTGTGACAATTATTTGGTATACATGTGAATAGTAAATCGGCCCAAAGGAAGGTTTATTGTTTGACATGTCTTATTGTCAATAGTTGATCGTTGCAATAAGAGTACCACTAGCAGTTGGTGTTATTGTCCTAAGACTTGACACCAATGGTGCACTAGGTATCTTGAGATGGGTTAAATTCCATGATTTGAACATATGTATTTATTTATTTATTTATTTATTTTCCTATAATGTGAGTTTCTAAGTTTCGTTCTTTATTTAATCCACAACATCTATTGCTTCCATATCTGCAAATTTGAGTTCTATTCCTGTCCTTGATGGGACAAATTTTAAGGAATGGAAAGAGAACATTATGATCGTTCTTGGCTACATGGATCTAGACTTTGCATTAAGAATTGAATGACCCCCTACTCCTACGGACTCTAGTTCTTCTGAGGAAAAATTAGAGTATGAGAAATGGGATCGCGCAAATCGCATAAGTCTTTTGATCATAAAGCGTGGCATTCTTGAGGTCTTTAGAGGTGCTGTCTCGGATGAGATAGTTACAGCTAAATATTTCCTTGTTGAGATGGAAAAACGCTTTGAAAAAAGTGATAAGGCTGAAACAAGTTCTATGCTTCATAATTTAATTTCCATGAAGTATCAAGGCAAGGGAAATATAAGAGATCACATTATGATGATGTCCAACATTGCTTCTAAGCTTAAAGGACTAAAGCTTGAGTTGTCAGATGACTTACTCATTCATTTAGTATTGTTGTCTCTTCCTTCGCAATTTAGTCAGTTTAAGGTGACTTATAATTGTCAAAAGGAGAAATGGACACTTAATGAGCTCATTTAATTATGTGTGCAAGAAGAGGACAGGCTGAAGCAAGATAGGACTGAAAGCGCTCACTTTACAAGTATCTCTAAAGACAAGGGCAATAGGAAAATAATTGAGGAGCCCAAGAACAAAGCTGCTGCTAAGGGTCCATAACAAAAGAAGCAAACTAAGGATAACAACTGCTTCTTCTGCAAAAGTCTTGGACACGTGAAGAAGGATTGTGCCAAATATCACGCTTGGCGTGTTAAGAAAGGTATGATTCTGTCTTTGGTCTGTTATGAGATTAATTTAGCTTTAGTACCTGGAAACACTTGGTGGTTAGACTCTGGTTTGCAATCTTTATTTATTGGAAACTGTGGCTAACTATAATGAAACCTTGAGTGTGGAATCACTTGGTACTAAGCGAAAAATTGACAATTTCAATTCAGGAGTGCTTTGGCACAAGCGTCTAGGTCACATCTCTAGAAATAGAGTTTAACGACTTGTGTCAGATGGAATTTTAGATTCCATTGACTTCACAGACTTTAACATTTGTGTAGCATGCATTAAAGGAAAACAGACTAAAGATAAGAAATTAGACGCATATAGAGCTATAGACGTCTTAGAATTGATACATGCGGACATCTGTGATTTCCAACTCCTTCTTGGAATGGTCAACAATATTTTATATCATTCATAAACAATTATTCCAGATATGCCTACCTTTACCTAATTCACGAAAAGTCCCAATCAATAGACGTTTTCAAATCCTTTAAGGCAGAAGTTGAGAATCAACTTAATAAGAGAATTAAAAAGGTCAAATCTGATCGTGGTGGTGAATACTACGGCAGATATGACGGTTCAGGTGAACAACGTCTGGGACCATTTACCAAATACCTAGAGGAATGTGGAATCGTCCCACAATACACTATGCCGGGGTCACCCAGCATGAATGATGTAGCTGAAAGACGAAACATGACTCTTAAGGATATGGTAAGGCAAACACAACAAGACTATTCAGTTTCACAAACCCTAAGGTGAAAACTCTGGTTCTCTCTATCCCCATCAAGAGAGCAAGGTCTTCAGGGTGTTTTGCTGAGGAAGATCACCCAACCCATTGACTCTGTCATCATCATCCCAGGATTTTATTAATGGCAATTCCCATAGGTACGCTTCCGCCTTTGTTTATTCATCATGTAATTGGCATGGATTATAGAGCATAAGGTTATAGGGGTTTTTCCCACAGCATTACCTTTCATTTCTAAAAGGCTATTGTGGTATTTATATTTTTTCTTCTAATATTTGGTTTTCTTTTTATCAAAATTTTCATATTCATTTTATTCTTTGTGTACTAAGAATGACATATTTATATATTTGTTTTCAGTTTTTAGATATTAGTTTGAGCGTGGCCAACTTTTTATTTTACTTTTATACATATGGTAAGTTTTCACTTTCAGTGGTTCTAATGATTTTGTCAACAAAAGATGCAGATCTGTGTTGTTTTTTGTTCCTTAGATAGTCATATAATAATAAAGTTAAAATATATCTAGATGGTGCTGTTTTTTTACTTTTTTTTGTTTCTTCTATGCTAAAGTAGTGTACATCAACTCTATTTTTGGAATATTGGTTTTCTTTTTCTATGGTTTAATGTCACTTTTTTTTTTTCCTTTGATTTGTAGAACATTATTTTATGTATTATGCTCCTAAATTATTTTATGTTTTATGTACATCAACTCTATTGTTGTCAAATTGCATCATCAATTATATTAAATGGATTTGTGCCTACAATAAATACTATCCCATTTAATTTTATTTTATGCAAAAATTCTTTTTGAAACTAACATGTATTTAGCTAACAAATTATGGACTCTTCTGTTTGTGCTATGATGTGATTTAACTAGCAAATTTCATCCTTAATTATATTAAATGGATTTTTGCCTATAATATAATTTACTATTTCGTCTAATTCTCTTCCAAAAAACTTCTTATCAAAGACTCCATGTGTACAGGAAATTGAAGTTCCTGCGCACAAGACATGGATGTACAACAGACTTCTCCCCGGACGAAAAGTATATACATTTGAGTTTTTAAAAGGTGTCGAAGAGTTCATTCAATTTGCTTGTCTGCAAGACAAATATTTGAATGAAGGTGTAATAAGATGTCCATGTAAGTTGTGTAAAAATAAAAATCATTGATCCCAGATGTAGTTAACATTCACATTCATTAGGTTTTAACACTTCTTGTGTCAGTATAGTTACCTAGTTTTGTTACATACGCTTTTAGCTAGACTTGACTCAAAGGATTGGGTTCTGCTTTGTGATATTCTAAATAATGTATGTCGTCTATCTATATTTCATAAGGAAGCAATGCTTGATATTCTGTAAGTATTGAACTTTTTTCTTTAACGTTTTCTGATTGAAAGATGGTTTTTAAATTAATATATCATTGCTTAATATATTATGGTTTTTGTTCCATTTTGTTAATAAATTGTTAAATTATTCATATGCTATATGGTAAACAGGAGGATGTGATCACATATATTGCAAAGTCCCTGAAAAATCCTAGGAGTGTTGTTATCAAAACTGCGATTATGACATATGCTGACATTTTCAGTTCATATACTGATCTTATGATAGATTCACTAGATCCTCTCGTAAGTCATAATTCCTTAGGTGTATTGTATTGTACTACTGTCAAGTCTGCTCACTTAAGCATTATGGGGTTTCACATACACTTGTGGTAGAAAATTAACATGTTCCTATGGTAGATGCAACTAGTAAAACTTCTTCTCAAGTCTTCCCTGGACAAACGCTTTGTATGTGAGGCAGTAGAAAAAACGTTGATATCAATGACTACTTGGACTTTCCCTATTTCTTTGTTACCAAAGTTGCAACCATACCTTAAGCTCAAGAGTCCTCGTATTTGAATCCCCGAACCGGCCAGTACTCAAGCTTGAACCCCACATGCCTCCTAATACTATTCAACACTTCCCGTCTTAATTAATGGTTAACAAGAACCTTAAATTTTTGTCCAAATAAATCTCTGAAGTGTGTAATTAGATTTGTGGAAGTTTCACACATTTCCTCTAGAACCAAATAGGGGCGTTGTACATGTTATAAGATTTTAACAAATATTATACGTTTCAGATACTAATATTGAAAAGGTTCTCTTAAGTGCGGGAATAAGTAAATGACAGTGTATTAGATTACACCTATCCAAATATATCTATTCACAACTGTTTTTTTCTTGATTGACTCCTCTAATCAATTCAATTTGTCCTGGTATAAAAAGACACAGTTGGTAACCTTGCTATAGTTTCATCAGTATAGATTGTAAAGATTGAACATGTTGTTGTAATGCTGAAATTGCACCCATGCATCCATACATTGGACTTCTTAGCCTCACTTTGCTTCATAAACAAGACTATTTGCTGCATCTGCTCTTTGACACTCTACTACTTCCTATATATATAAAACACAGATTCACATATACATTTCATAAATCCAATATTATTTCTTACTTTTTATGTTCATTCACATATACATCTACTCATAAAACGTTTCTCAATGTAATTTGTTTGGTTGCTTGAATAGTTAGTTTATGTATTGTGTGGTTTTTAATTTCTCTCCTAGCATGATTCCTAGACTGGTGTGTGTAAGATATTGTTTCTGTTTTGTTCATCCGTTTTTTTCATCTTCTCCCACTACTTCTATTTTTTCCATTACAGAAAAGGTTTATATGGCCCCCAACTTTGAACGACATGGTGCAACGCAATTTGAAAAAAGGAGTGCAGTTAATATGTCGCAGCTAATGCAAGATGCACATAAAGATTTGGAAAATAAGTCAACTTAGATGGGAGAGAGAATGTGGGAACAATTGAAAGCAATTTGGAATTCCTCTAATTTCCAACTTGGATGAAGATAGTGGGGATGATGATATTGGTAGTGATCATATTGAGTATGTTTTTATTTTGTTAAATTGGTTGTATCATGTACTTGATTATACTTAGTTTTTCTTTGAATCATGCTTTAATTAATACTTAGTTATGATTTGCGAAGATGATATAATTTTTTTTTAGAATTATCACAATAGTTGGATCATGCTTTAATTAATATTTAATTTTGATTTAAAAACATGATATAAATTTGATTTTGGAGTATTGCAATAGTATTTCAATTAAAGTCTAATTTTAAATATTTAAAAAATATATTTATAATAATATTTTCATATATTTTTAGTTGAAATTTTCATATAAATAAAAAATCTGACAAACTCGTTTACCGTGGAAATTTAAGCACGTGGATTCCTTTTGAAAATAATTTTGATACAAAATTACCTGCAGATTTTCGTGCAAAACATGTTGTTGGTGCAAAATTTCAGGTGGATATACAAGTTTGTTTAGTAGGTGCTGCAAATTTTATTTAAGTTTCTTGCGAATTTAGCCGCAGGTAAATTTTACCTGTGGATAGTGAAATCCTCATGTAACAATTATCCACAAAGATTTTACCTGTAGATACGGTTCCGTCAAGAAATCCACAAGTAATATGCGTTCTTGCTGAATTTTTGCTTAAATCCGTAGAAAGAACACAAAATTCTAGTAGTGAGTATCTTAGTGTAATTATATTTTATACTATATAGAAACTTAGTAATCATGACCTAAAAAATGAACTAAATTAATATTTAAATATTGAGTTTATTGAAAATTATTAAATGCAAATTTAATTGAAATGATTGAGATTGAATTACCAAAGTAATTAAAGGTAAATTGATATTTTTATTGAGATAAATAATGAATTTCTTTTAATAATATTTTTTTTTTAATTTAATTTTTAATACGATGAATTCATTCCAAATAAAGAAATTAGTTAGTTAATATACAACAATAACAATAAATTCATTATTTCTTCAAACATCAATTAAATATTCATTATATGTAATAAAAATAATTAATAGTTAATTGTTTTTCTTGTATTGTTAACATTTGAAGCACGTTAATAATATATAAAATATATGATATGTGTTGAAAATTTGTGATAGAATTTATTCCAAAAAATATTAAAATGAATTTTTTTTATGCGATAAGATGAAATGGTGTATTAAACATAAGAGATAAATAAAAATAAATAAACAAAGAGGAGACAAATATAGTAAATCAAAATGTATTTAAAAAAACTTCTATCAAAATATAGTATATTTATAGATTTCGTGTAGCATTGTCTAAAACTCAACGAAAGTTTGACTCGATTTGGGTGATTGTGAAGGTTACTTATGATGTGACTAAATTTGTAGAGATCTACATTGCTGAGATTGTTAGACTACATGGAGTACTCTCCAACATTGTGTTAGATAGAGATATGAAGTTCATTTTACGTTTGTGAGGAGCATTACATGAGGCGTTGGGTACTAAGTTAAGATTGATTTATTCTTATCACCCTCAAACTGATGGACAAACATAAATGACAATTCAAACTCTTAAGGATTTATTGAGTGTGTGTGTGTGTTGGATGAGCGAGGAAGTTGGGATGATATGTTGTCTCTCATTGAGTTCACCTATAACAACAACTATCATGCGACTATTGGGATGACACTATACGAGGCTCTGTACGGGCGTAAGTCTCAAACCCCCTTGTCTTGGTATCAGGATGGTGAGAAACTAATTGTGCGGCCATAATTGGTACAATAGACCACAAATAACATTTGTTTGATCCAAGGAATGATGAAGACATCACAAAGCAGACAAAAGAGTTATGCCGAACGATAGTGGAAACTGTTGAAGTTTCAAGAGGGTGAACATGTATTTTTTATAGTGATACCTACTAATGGAATTGGTAGGGCACTAAACTCTAAGAAACTCACTCCTAAATTCATTAGCCTATACCAGATCCTTCGACCTGCAGGTCTTATAGTTTATTAGATTGTCTTGCCTCCGAGTTTGGCCAAACTACACAACTTGTTCCCCCTGTCACAGTTGAGGTAGTACATGGTTGTTCCTTGCAATATTATCATGCCTTATGATATCCACTTAAAGGAGAACCTTTCTTTTGTACACTACAAGAAAACATGAATTTTGTGAGGGCCAAAAGCCCTCACAAAGGGAAAAAAACAGCCACAAAGATGGATTTTGCGAGGGCTTTTGGCAGCCACAAAGAAGCTGGTCACAAAATTTTGTGAGGGCTTTTGCAGCCACAAAGTGCCTGAAACAGGTTGACATTTGTGAGGGATTTTGCAGCCACAAAAGACAGGCATTTGTGACGGCTTTGGCAGCCACAAAAGTCTGCCTTTATGAGGACATAGGCCGCCACAAAGGACAGACTGAATTTTCCTGGTTGGACCTTTGTGAGAGCTTTTGGCCGCCACAAAGGGATGCTGAATTTGCTGACTGGACCTTTGTGAGGGCTTTTGGTCGCCACAAAGGACATGCTGAATTTGCTGACTGGACCTTTCTGAGGGCTTTTGGCCGCCACAAATGCCAACGTAATTAAAAAATAATAAATTAATTTTTAAATTCAATATAAATAAATGCCAATTATAATTATAAATTAAATTTAATATATAATAAACTAATCTTAATATAATTTAAAATTTAAAATAAAAACTTTAAATAAAAAATAAAGATTAATAATTAAATTAAAGATTAATTTAAATAATAAAATATTTAAATTATGAATAATAAAATATTTAAATTAATAATTATAATTATAATTATACTTATAATTAAACATTAATTTAAATTAATGTAAATTATAAATAAATTATAATTTAAATTTAAATTAAATTTAAATATTAAATATTAAAATTAAATATTAAATATTAAAATTAAAAAAAATATTATATATAAAAGCATAATATTAATAATAATTAAAGCTAGCTATAGCAATTAATACAAAATGAAATAAAACATGCATTCCAAAATTAACAATTAATGTCTTACAAACCCAAAATTAACAAATAATGTCTTACATAGTGGAAATTAATTAAACACACAATAATGTCATACAACCCAAAAATAAATTATAAAATTCTTCAAATCACATCAATCCTCATAATAATTCGTTTGATCAGCTCCACTCCCACCATCATTATTTCCTGCATTCGTACCCGAGGAAAGAAGTCCCTCAAAAGTATTATGCATTTGTGTTGGAGGAGACATCATGCTTTGAAATTGAATTTCATCTTCAATGACACCACCAGTAGTCGAAGGAGGAGCCCTAGCTGGCTGAGGTTGATTTAAATATGGTTTGATCAACCCAGCTGTTGGCATAGTTGGTCAGTATGCAGTTTGATGATCTGGTTGAGGTTGAGGAAGTTGATGTGAAGATGATGGAGCATACTGATAATTATGAAAATATTGTTGTTGCTGAAACATTGGCTGCTGATGTTGCTGGAAGTCAGAGTTCGAAGGATACTGGTGTTGCTGTTGGAAATTTGGAGGCGGTTGCTGCTGCTGGGAGTATTGAGAGTAATCTTGTTGCTGCTGGAAAAGTGGTTGTTGATGCAAGTATTGAGGTCGAGGCGGGAACTGCTGATAAAAGACAGGAGGAAATGAAAATTGTTGTTGTTGAAACTGCTGTTGCTGCTGAAACTGCTGCTCTTGAAACCTTTGTTTCCATTCCTCATTCAATTTATCAATTGCGGCTTGTATCAGCTGTTGTGTCCTTTCTTCTTGCTCAGTTGCCCATTGCTCCTTTAACTGGTCAAGATTATCTATCGGCGCCGGACGATGAGATCGATCCGTACTAGCATAAGAAGAAGACATCTCAGTTTGAATATAGCCGGTTGGACCTTTCACAAAGGTAGATGATAAAGTACCGACACCCAGCACACGCCCTTTGTGCTTGCCATCACTGATGTTTATAAAACTTGCGGTCTCATATTGTTTCCGCTGCACTGGACCAGCTCGCATAGCAGGAGGAAGAGTAGCTTGATAATCATCCCATTCTTTCATGACTTGTTGAAGTTGTTCCTATGTTAAAAATAAAAAAATAAAAAATAAAAAAAGTTAATAATTAATATAGAATAATTTAAAGGTGTAATTAATATATAATAATCAATATATAATAATTACCTGAATCGTTTTTGATAATTCATCAGTATACTCATTTGTTTGAGGATTAACATGAAGATAGCGATGTATCTCAGCCTGAGTGACCTCCCTTCCAAGTTGCTTTTCCTAAAATATATATTAAATTAATGTCAAGTTTTATAAGTTGGTGAAATATGATGATTAATTGAATAAAAATTAATAGATATATATTATAAATAATAATTAACTACCATATAATATTTAATTTCCCCAGCAGACATGGAACCTCCCTTATGAGTATTGGTACCCCTCTCAGATGCTCTATTAATCTTTGCTTTTTCTCTCTTCTGTTTGTAAGCATCTGTGTTCCACTTCCTCCACAAAGCAGTCTAAACATTTTCACCAATCCAATTAGGCCATTTATCCTCGCCCTTATTACGTGGGTAAGACAACATAGATGAGAGACGCTTCGAAAAACGATGGTCAAATGAAGCCAAACTGCGGCATCATGCTCTCTTTTCCAAGTACATTTAGTTTGTTGTTTGTTTAAATTTAAAAAATATTAAAAATATAATTCAATTAACCAATCAAATGTATATATAATTAATTAGTACTTAAATAAATTAATGTAATCACTTACTTTGAAACAATGTAAAAATTGATCAACTTTCCTAAATTGAGCTGTCTTATCCTCTTTTATCTCACCCCAAGACAACCATGGTTTTTTGTATTTTTCTTGTATAACTTCAGCAATTGCCTTTGCAGATGATTTAAAAGGAAGATATCTTCAAAATTTATATGCAAATTAAATATAAAAATTAATTAATAAAATAATGTAATATATGCAATAATAAAATATTTAACAATCATAATTAATTTAATCAATCATAGTTTACATACTTATCTCCTTCTAGAATAATGACAATGCGGTTGTAGTAATCAACACATTCGGGTTCCATTATTTCGTCTAAGGTATAAGGCTCTACTGGGACCTCCGGATATAGAGGAATAGCTCCACCACTAGTACCAATGGTCGGCATCGGCATGAGAGATGAGTCATTAACAACACGTGGTCGAGCAACTTTTTTCTTACCACGTGATGTTTTGGATATTCCTCGTATTGCCACCGTTCATGCTCCTCCTGATCCATATGAACCTCCTGAACCTCCTACTCTCGACACTGAAGCCATGTCTATATATATATATATATCCATATCCATACATATATATATAATATAATATATGTCTGTATGTACAATTAACATAAGATTAATTAATTAATAATGAAATATACATAAATAAATTTTAACACTCACATAAATAAAGAAATATATATATATATATAAGTTGTCGTTCATTTCACATATCCATATCGATACAAATATATATATAATTCCTAATTAATTAATTGTCTTCGTCTTGGTCATCTTCATCATCAGTATATTCATTTGATGAGTGAATTAAGTCAATATTGCCTTCATCATTCTCTAATTCATCTATTTCTTGTTCATCAACTTCTTCTCCAATGTGTGACTCATGACAAAGTTGACTAATAGTCTCATCTCCAATCACATGATCCAAATTTGACATTTTATCCATTTGAAATGCAACTTCTTCATTTTGACCTGCTTCAACTTCTTTTATTCCACTCGTTGGTCTTGTTTTGATTGCAGCACACCAACCTTGTTTGCTTCTGACAGTTGATGGATAAGGAACATAATACACTTGTCTTACATTATGAGCCATGGCAAATGGATCAAACCGTGGATATCTTTTGCTCATTCGAATGTCTACAGTATTGGATATCAAATTGATTTTAGTTCCTCTGCTAGATGGATCAAACCACTTACAGTAAAACAACACCACTTTTTTCGCATAATCTAGGAACGTGTAGTCAATTTCATAAATATGCTCAATTATTCCATAGAAATCTTCTACTACACCACTATCAGAGACACTTTTCATACAAACTCCACTATTAATTGTTTCTTTTCCTTCAGTCCATGATTCAGTGTGAAATTTGTATCCATTGATGTAATAGGTGTGCCATTCTTTGAAACTTCTACTCGGGCCCATAGATAAGTGCCTTAAGTGGATGTTGATAGGAGTTTGTTCTTCTAGATGCACTTGTTGTTGAAACCATAATGGGAAATTTGAATGTATATCATCAGATGATTGCCCCGTATTTAAAAATGCCCTGATCGATGACCATATATATGGTGAATATCAATTTAATCATATAACTAAATATAATTATTTAATAAGAAGAGGAATTTAAAACGTACTCAATGTATGGTTTAACTTAAGTGCAGTTAATCAAAACGTGAACATGTGCCGCATTAAATACTTTGTCGCTTGGCCAGAAAATCGGAAAATCCCTACCAGCATGATGACCAGACAAGGAAAAAATTGATAAAGCATGTGGATGAGAGAGAGAGAGAGAGAGAGAGAGACTGACTTACTGCCAATCGATTGGGCAATCAACTGGGCAATCGATTAGACATATGTGTCCTGAGTGACAACTTAGTTTGATCATTCTATACATAACAAAAAAACTATACGCCTCGAGTAATCTCTACGCGCCTCGTGAGATCCTCCTAACGTAGCTCCAATCAAGCATTCCCGTCCACATTCCCATCCGTAGGGTACGAACCAGTAGGACCGCCCTGATTCTCATCTGAGGGCAAAGCCCAGATTTCCACAATAGTTGTAAAAGGTTACCAACCGAAATTAACAGTTAACAAATAACATTTAAGTTTTTAAATGCACAAAATACCCTTTTCAACTTAGCATGCATCTTAAAAGGTTTTCCATATGCTAAAAGTTCATACAATGCTTACCAAATGATAATGAAATCAAAATAAAGTTCTCAATCCATTAAGTAATACATAACTGATCAAAACATTGATACATCAACTGAGCAATCAATTATCTAACTCAAAATGAGAATTTCCACTAAGCCAATCGATTGGGAAATCGATTGCTTGAAGGTTGTTTTGAAAAATCTGAACTCTGGGCTTAAATCAATCGATTGGGCAATCGACTAGGCAATCGATTGGGCAATCGATTGACAGCATTGCTGAGCCACTGACTTAATGCCAATCGATTGGACAATCAACTGGGCAATCGATTGGGCAATCGATTGACAGCATTGCTGAGCCACTGACTTACTGCCAATCGATTGGGCAATCAACTGGGCAATCGATTGGGCAATCAACTGGGCAATCGATTGGGCAATCAACTGACAGCATTGCTGTTAATGCCAATCGATTGGGCAATCGATTTCCCTGTATATTCTTCCAAAAATACATAAACTAACTTGATCACATTCATACACAAATCCACATCTTGACACTTAGCACTGATAACGCAATCGCTACAACAACATGAGTTTCGAAATAATATTGCAACCAAACATGCTATCACCAAATTCCAAAACATAACACTTAACAATTTAAACACAGTTACCATGACAACTCGTGGCCCATCACGGTCACCACTATCACCACAGAACCATCGCAGTCACCCTGTACTATAAAATGCATGAGCATACTCTAACTCTTTCCATAACAATCATTAAGTAAATGCAGATATTAAAAGATTCCCCATTTTTAATACTCATTTAACACTAATGATTTTTAAATCCAACACAGAGCATACTCAATATATATTTTCCACCATCACACATCAATTTTAATCCACAATTCACATGAAATTCAATCAATTGAAATTCCACAAAAAACCACACCAAAATCAATCGTCAATCACCCATAAATTTCCACAAAATTCAAACATAACTCATGCCAAATTAATTTTCACAAACCACTCCTCAACACATCACATTCAATCCACACTTTACATTAAATTCATTTTTCACAAATCCACACATAAAACACGTCAAATTTAATTTCCTCAAAACTCACCTAACTGAATTAAATTCCTTTTCCATAAAATCATACATCAAATTCACCAAATTCCAACTCCACAAATACACATATGTCATCCTATATGCAAGCTAAAAATTAGGAATGAACCCTTACCTTAATGGTAGTTTTAAGAAGCGATTACGGCACTGCGATTAATTTCGGTAAAATTTCCGTTCACGATGTCGCTTTCAAAGTTGGTTCACTAGCACCGTAGAGCAATTTTACCTTCTATCACTTCTTAAAACGAAGCTCAAATGTCGAAGAAAAGTGGAGGTTTGTGATTGACGATTTTGAAAATCCCTAATCCCGTTTTTCTTCGTTTTAAAATCAGAGAAAAAGAAGGAAGCTTGGAAATTTGTTTTTTCTCCCTCACTAAGCCTTGGGTTTCTTTTCTTGAAGCAAAAAGAATAAAGGGAGAAGGAAGAAGAAGAAAGGATTTGCGAGCAAGGAGGGAAACGTGTTTTTTAGCTTTTCCTCTATTCCTCTTCCCATATATATATATATATATATATATATATATATTATATTACTTATAATATATATATTATAATTAAAAATAAACCAACAAATATCTAACAACTCTTATGCCCATCACTTCACTCTCATCTCAATCTAATTTAATAAAAATATACGTAAATAAATTATTTTTAACAAGAAGACATATTTTTAACAAAAATTCTCGGTATTAAATTCTTTATAACGTAAATAAATTATTCTTTGACAAATAATTTAAAATGAGTCTCAAAAGATATTTTTGGCATTAAACTCACAAAATACCAAAAACTAGGCTAAAATTCTAAGAAATTCAACACAAAATACCCTAAAATAGTATAATTATGAGATTTACTAAATTACTACACATCAATCAAGCAACAAGCAAACAAACAATATGCATGGTAATGTAAGATCATTTTAGTGCAGATTCAAAACACCTATATGCTAAAAATTCCATTCAACTCACACATCTAACTTTTTCTAACCGTAAAATCCCCAAAACACTTTCTAACAAGAATTAAAGGATTTTAGTGAACAACTCCGATAACCCTCATACTGAAATAAATTAATGTAACAGAACTCATAGTTTTATCGAAAATGCTTTCCTTATTAGCTCTCTGTTCCCTACCTTTTATTCTTTGTTTCAAATTTGGAGATTTTTTGATTTGCTCCTTATCCTACTTTAGTATTATTTTGGTTGATTAATGGGTTTTGGAAAGGAATGAAGGGACATGCAAAGGTCGGATTGAAGGTAAAGGACTTTAAATGGTTGTTTTTGAATAAGTTTGGGAAAAGAAGGAAAATGGATGAATGGAGAAGACGATGAACAATAGGTGTTTTAGAATATTTTTGAGTGTGTAACTGAAAGTGAAAGAAAATTGATAGAAAAATGGGTTAGCACCGAGAGTGAAGGAGAATGAGAAAAAAAATGGTATGTCTACTCTTGGCTACTTAAAATTTTTCATGCTATTATTTTCCTATTTTACTCTTGATCTTAATGTAAAAACACAACACTAACAATTATAAGATTTATAAAAATCCTAATTAATACTCAATCTTATATATTTTCTAAGATAGTGAGAGGTTTATTTGTGCAAAAGTTAGTTATTTTAAGACTTAGGGTGCATTTGTTGTTGTTGCATGTTTCTCCTATTCTATGTTTGGTTTATGATTTTAACTAAAAATGTTGTCCATGTTAGATCGAGGATAAGACATTTATAGTAGCTACTCCAATGTCTATAAGTCACCCTAAATTAATTTTTTTTTATTTGTGTGCTCACTACCTTGATCATAATTACACTAAGAGCAAAATAAGTTATAAGTTATTGAAAATTCTTACTTTTTGATTCTCATTACTTGATTATTTTTGCGTTGTATTACGATGGATTGATTTTTGCAATTATCATGCATTTGAGACATGGATAAAAAACTTACTACAATTGCTCATGTTGATTTTAACTCTTTTTACAAAGTAGTTGTTGTTGTTTTATTTGAGTTTTATTATTTGTGATTTTAGCTTAAAGAAATAATGTTGAACTGATTCTTTTATTAGTTTTTGGTAACTGAACTTTAATGATTCACAAGAGGAAAATATGGTTGAAAATATTTGCAACTATGATCAATATCAAAAATATGTTTATTAATATTACTTTTATAGTTGGTGATTATGTGATGTATTTGTTTTTGGAATTTTTTATTTAGTGCGGACACAATCAATAGTACATAGTTTCGAAAACTTCAACACAAATTATATTATTGGCCATTTTGCTAAAATGGTCAACTTTAATTTACGTCGAGTGATAAAAAATAGACATAAATTATTAATTTTGAACTTTTTAATCTCTGCATGACACTAACGCTATATCAATATAAATGTTAGTTTTTAGTTTGATAATATGAACTTTTCATCGATATTAAAATTAAATTTTTTAGTAAAGAGATGTGACCATTTGTTCATTCAAAACACATATATATACTATTAATTCTAAACACATATTAATTTTAATATATACATTTTTTTAGAATGTTCAATGAATTAGAAGTTCCGATGTGAGGTTTCTTATTATTTTACTAATTCAGAGATGTAAATATTTTATATAATTGGTTCTATACATATTCTTTTTTGTTTTATCGTGATTTTATTAAGTATAAAAGTGTATATATAAATAATTGATTTTTATGTCTATCTCAAACAATGTTGAGTTGATATCAACTAATTTTACAAAAAAGGTAGCGGTAAAAATCATTTAAGTCATTTGTTCACTAAAAAAAATATTTTAATCAATAAAATTATAAGGATCAATCAATTTAATCTCTCAAATTAAAAAAAAAAGGAATTTAAAATAAAAAAGAATTTTTTTTCTCTTT
>JBBPBS010000233.1:2259521-2356682 GCA_037974835.1 Cicer judaicum | reverse complement strand
GGGGGGGGGGGGGGGGGGGGGGGTGAATTAGGTATTAGTAAATTTTCGGGTTTTCAGTGATATAGTAGTTCAATTTTATGAGTTTAATAAAGTGTCTACTAATAATAAAATGCAGTAAATAGATGAACACTTAAGATTTATCCTGATTCCCCTTATAACCAAGGGTATGTCCAGTCCTCTTGCACACCACAAGAGATTGATCCACTAATTGTCAGAAAGTGTACAACTCCCACCATGGGATTCTTGCTACAAACTTCTTACAACACTTCTAAGATAACACACCACTATCTTAGATTAAGCTACTTTTAAGAAAGTATTACTTTCTTTTACAAGTGATACAATAAGATTTGAATAAGAATAAGGAGAGGTATATTGATAAACAATCCAATAATAATTCAAGTACTTGAGAACCTATCTGAATGATATAAAAATGAAATGCAAGTACTTGAGAACCTATCTGAGATCAATACAAAGCAGGACATAAATCAAACTACAAATTAGTACATAAAGCAAATGTCAAAGTAGTATATAATGCAAACTGCAAAGCAGTACAAATACATGCCTAATAGCGAACTAATCAAAATCCATTGGAATGTGAAAATGATCAATTTTGTCCGATAAACTATTAATGTCCTAAGATAAAGCATCATGATTGCGAGCAATAGTGGTTTCAATGTTCTGGAAGCGAGTGTCGATAAAAGTGGTCAGATTTTCGAATTGAGTTTGGAAGAAGGTTTGGAAAGAATCAAGGCGAGTCATGAGCATTTGATTGGAGATATAATCATCATCAGAGGCTGTTTCCTCACCATCTTCACCATTCTGGGCAACAACGTTTGAGGGTCCAGCAGTGTCTTCTTGAGCAGCATCAGATGGTTGACCATAATCACCTTTATGCACAAAAGATTCAAGCTCCTCATTCCATATGATCCTCATGCTAGGCAAGACACCTAAATCCAACATATTTTCTTTGGTGGGTGTATACATGACTTCATCAGAGAAGTCCACCCCAAAGTGTTCCAAAATCCGGGAAACTTCCTTCGCATATGGTAATCCAATTGCCTCTCGGGACCCAAACATGACAGATTTCACAAAGTATGCCCAATTTAGTTGACAACCTTCATACATGAAATTCATAATTTGTAATTCAAACTCCGAAATTTAGGAGTAATTTCCAGCCTTCGGAACCAGAATGTAGCTAAGGAAATAGTGCAAAAGGCGATAATCAACGGTAAGATTTCCCACTCCATACCGTTGCTGGGCATATTTGGAACCAGCCTGAGTCCTCTTTTATTCCATTGTGCGTCTGTCAAATTGACATAGGGCAACATACGCATCATACTTAGAGATATCACCCCATTCACACAAGTTGTTGGGACAAAACTTTTGACCTTTAAAGAGAATGTTCAGAATTTTGCCTATGGTTTTGGTATTTAACCGAATGGTTTTACCCTTAACTCGAGATACCAGCATTTTTCCATCTTGGATGAGATTGCAATAGAAAACCCTAACTAAGTCTGGATAAACATGACCTTTTTAACCTATAAACTCTTCAACATGTTGTGCTTTGAGCAACACAAGAAATTTAAAGGCAAAGAAAGAGTTTAAGGTACCATACTTTGGAATAATAAGTCGCTTGTCAGAGTAGAATGTGCGAAAATGATCAATTTCTTCTGGAGTGTATAGAAGCCGAGATAAATCCGTGATTTTTGGATTCCTTGTTCATTTTCTTGAGGGACCCACTGCTGCATGCTTGGTTTGTGGTCCTCGTTTGCAGGCACCCATGGTGAGAAATGAGGTTTTGGTGAAAAATGGGTTTGAGAGAAAAGGTGAGATATGTGAGAAATTTGATGATGAATGACAAGAAATAAGTAAAGAGTGATGTAGTTTGCAAGGTTGGGTGAATGGGTAACTGAGTGAAAGGAGGATGGACGAGATTTTGGGAGAAGAGAGGAAAGGCTACAAGTGTGTATTCGAATACCAAATGTAAAATAACCCTAAATTGTGAAAAAGCTTTTATATCTGGGCAAAAACGCGAAGGTGTATTCGACTACACCTACTTGTATTCGAATTCACATTGTTCTGGGAACGTGTATTTGGCTACACATAAGTTGTATTCGAATACAAATTTTTTTGGAAAAGTATGTATTCGAATACAAACATATGTATTCGACTACATATGCGAATTTTTGCTTAAAAACTAATTTTTTTGGAAATCTCAACATGTAACACACAAAATTATATATCAAGAAACAATAATCATCAATAAATTTTATTTAAACAACTTTAAGATGAAATTTTTGAAGAGAGATGACAGACTATATGTATCATGCAATTTCAAAGATCGTTTTCATTTAAAATACCAAGTTCTCTTCGGATCTTATAAAATGAGTCCATAGGTAAAGGTTTTGTAAAGATATCAGCCAATTGATTGTGTGTATCAACAAATGTTACCTCAACATTACCTTTCAACACATGATCGCGTAGAAAGTGATGACATATATCGATGTGTTTAGTCCGAGAGTGCATGATTGGATTCTTTGAGATGTTTATTGCACTTGTGTTGTCACATCTTAGGGGAATGCATCTGAAATCAACTCCATAGTCATGTAATTGATGTTTGATCCAGAGAATCTGGGCACAACAACTTCCTGCTGCTATTTATTCAGCTTTAGCAGTACTAAGTGCAACACAAGCTTGCTTTTTGCAAGACCATGATACTAGTGCATTGCCTAAGATATGGCAAGTACTTCTTGTGCTTTTACGATCC
Source organism: Cicer judaicum (assembly GCA_037974835.1). NCBI lineage: Eukaryota > Viridiplantae > Streptophyta > Magnoliopsida > Fabales > Fabaceae > Cicer > Cicer judaicum. The sequence goes on along the minus strand of JBBPBS010000233.1, from coordinate 2,353,915 downwards.
GTTTTGCATCCTGCATAATCTGAATCAGAATATCCAACTAGGCTACAGATGTTACCCTTGGGGTACCATAGGCCTACATTTGTCGTTCCTTTCAAATACTTCATAATTATTTTAATGGCTACAAGATGCGATTCTTTCGGATCCGCTCTGAAATCTTGCATAGAAACAAACACTAAACATAATATCTGGCCGGCTGGCCGTTAGATATAATAAGGATCCAATCATACCATGATATTTGGATATGTCGATTGAAATACTTGATGCATCTTTATCAACATAGGTTCCTGAGCCCATTGGAGTTGCACTTTCTTTGTAGTTTTCCATTTCAAATCTTTTGAGTAATTCTTTACAATATTTTGCCTGATTTATGAAGATGCCATGCTCAAGTTGCTTGATGTGAAGTCCAAGAAAATAGTTTAATTTTCCCATCATGGACATTTCAAATTCTCCTTGCATTATTGAAGAGAATTCTTCACATATGTCCTTGTTGGTTGATCCAAATATTATATCATCAACGTAGATTTGGACCAATAAGGTGTGACCATTATCTCTTTTGACAAATAATGTTTTATCGACTTCCCCTTTTTCAAATCCTCGTGCACATAATAGGTGCTTAATCTATCATACCAAGCTCTTGGAGCTTGTTTTAGACCATAGAGATCCTTTTTTAATTTGTAAACATGTGAGGGTTTTTTGGAATCTTCAAACCTAGGGGGTTGTTTGACATAGACTTCTTCATTTAGGTATCCATTGAGAAAGACACTTTTCACATCCATTTGATATAACTCAAAGTTCATGGAACAAGCATATGCAAGTAGTAAATGTATTGCTTCTAATCTTGCTACCGGAGCAAATGTTTCGTCAAAATCTATCCCTTCCTCTTGATTGTATCCTTGAGCGACCAATCTAGCTTTGTTGGGGACAACTATGCCATTCTCATCAAGTTTATTTCTAAACACCCATTTTGTACCAATGATGTGTTTATTTCCAAAATTAGGAACAAGTTCCCATACTTGGCTTCTTTCAAATTGATTGAGTTCTTCTTGCATGGCAAGTATCCATTGATCATCTTTAAGTGCTTCATCAATTTTGGAGGGTTCGATTTGAGAAACAAATGCCATGTTTAAGCAAGCATCTTGCAGTTTTAATCTTGATGTGACTCTTTTATTGATATCACCTATGATGTTATCAATTGGGTGATATCTATGGGTTCTCCATTCTTTAGGAAGATCATCACTTTGCCTTTCAATGTTGACTTCACTTTCTTGACGTGGTTGATTAGTTTGATGTTCTTTGCTTGTATCATCGCTTTGAAAAACATCAACATCACAAGAAATAATAGTTTCCTCTTTTATGGGGTTAGTTTCATCAATAGTTACATGCATTGATTCTTCGACTAATAAAGTTCTTTTATTGAAGATTCTACATGCTTTACTAGATAAAGAGTAACCGATAAATATACCTTCATCAACTTTTTCATCAAATTTTCCAAGGTTGTCTTTACCGTTGTTTAACACAAAACACTTACATCATCTTAAGAATGACTTGTTCTCATGTAATTAAAATATTGGTTTGTATCATATACCTTTACATTTTAACATTTAATGTTTGGATATGAAGCTTATTAATGAAGATATTTGATCTTCTTTTTGATCTTGTTGCATTGACCATAATTGTTGATCTTTGTCTTTATCAAAAATATGTAGTTTACAAATTTCATCCGCCGACAACGACTATTAATTCTAATAATAAGAAGTTTAAAAAATCTATTTATTCATTGTTATGGTTTTTTGAGTTATTTGGTAAAGTCGTGATATGAGTTTTTTGTTACGTTACAATAGAGTTAAGTTTGTTTTACTTGTTGATTGGTTTATAAATATAAATTATTTGTTTGTTTTTTTAGTATTTGTGTTGCAAAACAATTTTAGGAACATACAACATAAGAAAAATGAAAACTTAACATATGAGTATATTTTTTCATAAATAGAAAGAAATAAAATTAAACTACATTATGTTTTAAAGGATGCAATACAAAGAAACTAATAAGATGAAAATTAGAGAACAATAAGAATACGATCCCATACTGCTGAGTTGGTTTTGCTGGACTGATTTTATGAAGTTCATATCAATATATTTTTTTTTGTTTCTTTTCATTTAATTGATCATCATTGTACTGATATTTATTACTATTGATTCATTTCTTTTTGATTTTTTTTCATCCATATGATCTCCATTATAATGATTTTTATTATAATCAATCTATTTTTTTTTTCAATATCTTTTGATTCAATTATATACAATTTGTTTTTGTTTTTAGAAAAGAGTGAAACTTCTCAAAATGAATAAGAGGCAAATAGGAACAAAAAGAACCTATGATTTTTTAAAATTTAAAGGCCTAATTATTTATTTTTATCAATATATATTTTATTTCATTTTTGATATATTTATTATTTTTTATAAAAAGTCTAAAAGTAGTAGATAAAATTTGGTGTCAACAATTTTATTATCTTAATTATTTAAATATTACTATTGATTTTTATAATTTGTATATTTTTATAATTGATTATATTACAATTTGTACCTTAAAAATATCAGTAATTTATATTTATTTTTCCGTACATCGTACAAGGACAAGATCTAGTTGATTGTTTTGTGTTTTGTTTTAACAAAATAAATTTAGAGCCATATTCGGGGACATAAACCCTTTACATGTTTTTTTTACAATGAAGAGTATGGAAATTATTTTCTTTTTTGTCCTTAATTATTCCTTATTTAGTAATTAAATAATTGCGTAGACTCATTGTGTAAGACCCTAATTTATTTATAGCGAGAATTAGGATTTATTCTCTATTTGTGTCTTCTGTCTTTGTTTTTTTTGGGTCTATTTACCCATTTTATTGTTTGTTGTTTGTAAAATAGTTGTAATTGTGTCTGGCTTTCAAATTAATCTATGAAAATTGTTTAGATGTTTTCTTTGATGTTAAATGACTATGTGAATATTTTAGTATTGTAGAAATTTCAAAAATAATTTTTGACAAATTTGTTAGAAAACGAACAAGATATACCCACCATTTAAATTTTGACGAACTTCGAATGTCACCAAAATTTAACCGTGAGTTTAATATACCAACTATAATGAGAATTCAATCTCATTATATTTTTCTAAGCTAAGCAAAACTTTCGTCGAATAAAAAGTTATTCGCAAAATTTTGAAAAGTTTTAATTTGTAGATTTATTATAAAAATTTTATACTACCGAGAAATTTATATGTAAACGAAATGTGACTTATTTGGTATCGAACTCAGAGATTGAACTAGATGATGTGACATAAATTCAAAAAATATCTACATGTTTTTCTAGGATATCACTAGACATTTTTTTACTATGTAGTAAGATTTTGTAAGGACCAAAATGAACCATCTCATTATCTTTTTTTATGTGTGGTCTAGAATGACTTATGTAAGAAAGATTAGATAAGAAATGGTGGATTAGTAAGATGTTGGAAAAATATATTTGGAGATCCGATTAAAATTATTGATCAGAGAATAATTTAATTTAATTTCATTATATTTAGAATCGACAAATATTTTACAACGTCGTACAATATTGTTAAATTCACCTGTCAATTGGATTGCGACGAGAGTAGCCATTTTTATTAAAATAGATTGAGAAATGAGTGATGTGATATGTGTAAGAGTGATTAGATGGTCTAATGATGGGTTTTGATAAAATATCTAGATATTTTCTTATTTCGATCTCATGTGGTAAAACATTCATGGGTGATTTTTGGTTTTGGTAATAGCAAGAGTTAAGTGAAAGAAATATTTTTTTGCCCCAATTAATGTAATTTTCTCCCCCTACTTTCACTCATTCCCACCACTTCATTTTTTTTCCTTCTCTCACTCAAAGAATAAACAAAAGTTCTTCCTTATCACTTGTTCTCCCTGGAGTTAGAAGTGAACATCTAACAAAATATTCTCCTTCCTTCAAATCCATACTTTATCTCTCCAAGATTTGTGAATCAATCTTTCTCCATTCACTCACCTTTTTCTATTGATGTAAGTTTTATCATGAAACAATTTTATTTTATTTTTTCTTTTCCTTAAGATCGTAAGGCCATTTATGCTTGAGGAAGGTTTTTTTTTTTCTTTCATATTTCTCTTACAAAAGCTATAGATCCAAGTCTTGTACTAGTAGATCTAAAAGCAATTTTTGATTTGGTGGACTGAGTTTTTGAAAAAGAAATATAGTTGGAGATTTTAAAATTCCTTTTGTTAATGTTTTAGATCTTTAAGTTGTGAAAATATATCTCAAAGAAAATTTTGATTTTGAACATTTTTAGTTTTATTCAAAAAATGAATTAGGTTAAACACTTGGTTTTAAACTAGATGATTTTTCCTTCACAAATATGATAGATCCATGACTTGTGATAGTATATCTAAAGGAAAAATCAAGATTTAAATATGTCTTTGGTCCTTATAATTATAACATATTTTTTATTATGGTCCTCATTGAAGTTGCAAACACGAGAAGGGGATTGAGTTGTGTTTGCCAAAGTTGACAGCTTTTTGATAATTTATCAATAAATAAAAAAATAATTTAGTTTTGGTGACTTACTTGGATGTATATAACTTTTTGATGAATGTATATACCTTTTTGATTTTTTTTTTAATTTGTGTTCCTAAGAAGAACTTAAGTTATCTCATCATACTCATTTCAAATTTAAGCTGCATCAATTTAGAAAATTCTTGACAAAGAGTGCCATAAGTAGATCCAAAAATAATGTCATCAACATATATTGGAATAATAAGAATGTTATCTTCTATTGATTTTCTAAAAATTGTATTATCTACTTGTCCTCTTTCAAAGTTAATTTTAAGCAAGAAGTTACTAAGTCTATCATACCACTCCCCATGTGCTTGTTTTAGACCATACATAGATTTCCTAAGTTTAAATGTATGATTTGGAAATTCATAACTTCAAAAAACCTGGGGGTTGTTTCACATTCACTTCTTCACTTATATAAGAATTTAGAAAAAAATCTTTTGACATCCATTTGAAATAATGTAATGTTATTATTTGCAGCAAAAGAAAGTAGGATACAAATAGCTTCTAACCTAGCCACTTAAGCAAATGTCTTAGTGTAAATGCCTTTTTTGTTAACTGTAGCCTTGTGCGACAAATCTTGCCTTGTTATTTTTACCACTTCACCTTTTTCTATTAGCTTGTTTCTGAATACCTACTTGATTCCAATAATGTTCTCATATGATTTAGGTAATAGATCCCAAACATCAATCCTCTTAAATTCATTTAACTCTTCTTACATTGCAAGAATCCATCCATCGTATGTCAATGCTTCATCGATAGAGGTAGGCTCAATTTATGAGAATAAGCCAAACAAACTGTATCTTTAAGTGATGATATAGTCCTCAAAGAATCACTTGCACTTCCAATTATTAGAGTTTTAATATGAGATAACAGGTACTACCATCCAGATCTTTCTTCTCACTTATGTTGACTATTTCTAACTTGTACATATTCATCCTTTGAAAATTTGTCATATTCTTCTGATTTGCTTGTATCCTCTGATTTTTTAAGTTCATCTGGTTTGTCTGCATCTACTTCCTTTAGTTCCGATAAACTTGCACTATCACCATCTTGCTTTAATTCTTGAAGATCAAAATATTTGTCATCGAATTTAACATGTATAAAATCTTCCACAGTATGAGTTTCACTATTAAACACCCTATAAGCCTTGGATCTTTTAGAGTATCCAATGAAGGTACACTTTTGAGATCTAGAATCAAATTTACCAAAGTTATCGTTAGTATTTAACTTATAACAAGTAGAATCAAATTGCTTAAAATAAGAGATATTAGGCTGTTTACCTTTCCATAATTCATATGGTGTTTTATTCAATATAGATCTAATATAGACTTTATTTTGAATATAACATGGAGTATTACTCTTCCAACTTTAGAGTATTCAGATTATTTGCTTCCTGAATGGAAATGATCTTAAGCCTCCACTTGCTTGTCAGACTTCTAAGAATTTAATTCACATGATCAGTAGTAGTATAACTCTTCAAGAACCTTTATTCCTGAGACCAGGGTCTAGAATCTGGAAAACATTATTTCAATGTCTTAATCTTCTTCCATCTTGAACAAATCATACATTTTTACTAGGAGGTTGGTCTTTGCTTCTTGAACTTGTTTGCTTCCTTTATAGTGCAAAATCAGACTATCATAAACACTCTTTGTTGTCTCCTTGTTGGTGCACTTGTCAAACTTCTTGAAGGTGATTGCATTTATCATGAATGTTCTGGACTTATGATGCATCTTGTACATCTTCTTTTGATCATCATTCATCTTCTTTCTTGGAATTTCAATATCATCAATATTCTTCAAAGCAATATAATTGTGTTCCACCAAGTCCCAAAGTTCAGGATCTTGTGAGATATAGAAACTTCTCAGTTTGTCCTTCCAACATCTTCTTCCTTGAATGTAGACATATTGAACACTTGGATCTTTTCCCAAAAAATGTAAAGTGTTTAGCCTTGAGATCGAGCTCTGATGCCAATTGAAGGTGAAAACACGAGAAGGGGGTTGAATTGTGTTAGCCAAAGTTAACAACTTTTTGATAATTTATAAATAAATAAAAAACTAGTTTGGTTTCGGTAACTTACTCGGAGTAGAAGCAATCAGATTCAGAGGCAACAAAGAATGAAAGCATAAATAATTTGACACGTAAATTTATCTTGGTTCACCACTAATTTGGCTATATCCAATCCCCCTATTCAGAAGACTTTAATCCACTAACTCAAATACCTTGAATTATAGAATACCTGACCCTCCAAGCCAGTTTGCCCAAACAACTTGACAACCCCAGACTTCTGAGGAACTAACCACATTGGCCCTACAAGCCAAGTCTTCTCCTAACAACCTGACAACCACATATTGAAGAAGGAACTAAACCACTATTGGGTTGGATACAAAATATTGGAACTTGAGTAGTTGCTTCTAAAAAGTTGATGATAATAATAAACCTCACACTCTATGAAAAGAACACTCAGAAAATATTTTTAACTTGAACAAATGTTTCTCTCTTTGAACTCTAAGACTACTATTTTATGCTTTTCGATGATTTTCTTCTTTAGTCTTGAGTATCAATTTAGAGTTAAAAATTGGGCTTCAATTCATTACTTGTTTAATTATGAATTGTATTTTGTTCAGATTGCGTTTGTAAGTTCTTTAAATTGATTTTATTCTTATTTTATTCTTATTTTTAAATTGATAAATCTTGATCAAATCATCTTCAAAATTTCATCAAATCTTTTTAAAATCTTCTTCAAATATTTTTCAAATCTTGTTCAAATCTTCTAAAAATCTTGAGAATATCTTCTTTCATACATTTTGAAGTCAAATAGATTTTTCTCATAAAATACTCTTGTTATCATAAAACTCTAAGTATAAAATGACTTTGGTTCCAACACTCATAAGTTTTTTTATATTTTATTTTATTTACATCCTTGTAAATATAATTTCATTTTAAAATAGTCATTTCATTCAATTTCTATGGCAAAATCTGTAACATTGTTAAACCTAAATATAATCTAAACATATACCCCCAATATAATATACCCCCCAATGTTTCACTCTTCTTCCCTTAAAAAGACCTAAAATTAACAACAAAATGGTTTCTTTTGAAATTATTTGTTCAAGTTTAGAGCGTCATCACTGATTAGATAATTGCAAGATAGCAATGTGTTATATTATGAAAGATGGCGATAATAGTATTATCTTAGTAATATTAAGATAATATCGGTGGGTTTTTTTTGAAATTGTTGGTTCAACATTTTTTTTATAGTTTTTTCCTTCTTAATAAATGTTTCAAGGTGAAACCCTCCTATGGGGAGATCTTGGATGACCAGATTTTACAATACATTGACCAGATTCTTGGTGGAATTGGAAATCAAAATGGGAATGTTAACCAAAATCGACAAAAGATCGAATCTGATAATTGATGAGTCATAATTCAATTACTTGATAACAAAATTAATTGGTTCATCGTTTTGAACCAATTTCCAATCACTAGCTTCAGTTTCACTTTTTTCATTCACTAACACAGAAATTTGAAGTGGATCAATTGAAAGAAGTAACAAACATTCACAATTTTGTAACAAGATTGTATTTGGAACTCTAACCCTAATTTATGTAGGAGTTTAGTTTTCTAGGAATGAAAAATTAAACATTTAGGGAAAGAAGAATGGAACATTTGGGGTTAAGTTTTGGTATTTTTTAGGGAAGAAGAATAAAACATTTAGGGGTTAGTTTTTGGTTAAAAAAAGATATAATTTAATTATATTTTTAATAATACTTACCAATGGTGTTATAATTTTTTTAATAGAAATTGAATGAAAGGACTATTTTAAAATGAAATTATATTTGCAAGGATGCGAATTAGACAAAAAAACTTATGAGGACCAAAATAAAAAAATATTATAATTGCATGGACCAAAGACATATTTAAATCAAATATCAAATTTAAAACACGTTGAAATTTTGCTAAAAAAATGATTTATGTTGGAAATTTTGATCTTTAAGTTTTTGGTATTTTTATTGTTGAAAAGGTTCTAAAATATGTATTTAGAACTAAGGATGAAATACATTTTTGAAGAAAAATTTTCCTGTCTATCCAAGTGTTGGCCGAATTAAAAAATGAGGTTTAGGATTTGGGATTTAAATTTTTTTCTTGTGTACAAAAAGGTTGTGATCTTGGTGTTAAAAACAGGGATTTAAAATCTAAAGATTTTTTTTTTTTGTTTAAATTGTTGAAAATTTTAAGTTTTGGAAATGTTGACAAAAATATTGAAGTTAGAACTTATGAAATGTTTTATAAGTGTTGGTGTTTTGTAAGAAAAAAAGTTGAAGACTTTTGAGTTTATGTTGAAAAAGAATTTTAAGGAATGAAAAGAGTAAAAAAGAAAGTCATAAAAATTCGGGGAAAAAGCTTTGAAAATAATTATGACAAGTTGTATTTTATAACAAGTATATAGTTGATTTTTATCATAACAGATTTAGATGTTAAAAACATTTTGTGATTGTTTATCCTTCAATGACATTTTAGTGAATAAAGTGGGAAAAAAACCCTAGAAATATTTTAGAAAATGGTAAAACTTAGATGTGTCAGTAACTTGTCATTTAAAAAGAATAAAATTATATTATGTTTAGGCTATGTTAAAGTAGTTGGGAATTTTGAGAAAACTTTAATATTGGACAATTTTAAAGTGTTGAAAATTTGAAAGATTTATGTGTGTGATAATTTAAAAATAGTTCCATTTTGTCGAATGATGAAATTTTAAAGTTTTGGATTCTTTGAGAAAAATATTTTTGTTCTTTGTTCTAGTGATGAATAAATATGCACACAATTGTTTATATGTTTGATGTGATTATGTATTCATAATTGATAATATATGTGTTTATTATGTGTTATGAATCTTATTTATGATAAATTATCATGAGTATGCTATGTGAAAATTGTTGAAAAATTATTAGTGTTTAACGAGTATTAAAAGTAGAATATTTTAATAGTTGCATTTACATAATAATTGATGTAAAGATTTAGAGTATGCTCATGTGTTTCATAGTTAGTGATGATCGTGATAGGCCATGGTATGGTTGTAGGTATTGATGGTCCACCATATCCTTACGAGGATTATTGAGTTGTGCTAGTATATGTTGAGGCTGCACCATAGCAAATCGTGATAGTTTGTGTTGAGACTACACCTTAATAAATAGATATATGTTGAGGTTGTATATTTATGATTTACGCCCCTTGGTGAGGGTTTTAAATTCTGATGGCATGTGTGCTAACATGTAAACATTGCATTTGGGTGATTTTTCGTACGAGTCATATTTTTTATATGATGATATAAATGAATGTTTGTTTATCACTTGATATCATGCCATGTTATGTTTTTGTGCTTTGTATTTTTAAATATATATATATATATGTTGCTTTTAGATCACGTCTCTCTACTATTATTGTGGATCGGGCTTATGCCCCAGGTTCTTAGAGTTTTAAGTTGCGCGAGACTAGCAATGACGTTGAAGACATGGTAGAGCTATGATTTGAATTGGCGATCAGAAGCAGTGAGGTTTGTTGCCACCCATGGGTCCTCAACACCTAGTCATCCTCAATTAGAGTTCAAGATCTATTTAAGTTTTTATTCCTTTTGGAACTTTGTTGTTGTAATGGAAATTTTTTATCTAAAACGTTTGTGACTATTTGTTTTCGTCTATGTGAATTATTGGATTGTGAGAAAGTCAATTGTTTCGAAACCATTTTACATAATACGACAATAAACTAATTGTCGTTTTTTGAAAAAAAAAATACAATTAAATATTTTACTATGATTTTAAATTGAAGGATGATTATGAATATTTTATCCATAAGTGTTAGTTGTTAAAAAAAAAATTACACTCTCTCTGTTAAAAATTGGGATTTACATTGTGGTATCAAAGCTCCAATTTAGATTTATTTGGGTTGTGAGTTGGAATTCTTAAGCAAATAAAGAGTTCGGTTTAATGGGAGTAAGTAACTGGAGTCCATATGTGCTATGTGTATTGTTTGACTTGAGTTAAACATGATATGGTTAAGTAGTTATTTTTTTTAACTGAAATAGTGTGTCGTGTAGCACTTTAGTAGGAAGAGTAGTTAAAACTTAGAACATTATTCGACTTTAGTTGACGAGTGTCTCTAAATTCTTTAGATGGAACAATCCCGAAAGGACATGGTTGAAGCAAATTAGGACATGGATGAACGTCTGACCAATAAAGAATTACAGCTAAGAATCTAATTGGGAAACCTTTTAAGAAAAGTATTTGATGAATCCCTTATAGATTTAAGGAGGAGACTGAATAAATTTTGATAACTTTTAACAAGATGCAACCATTATGTAGTTATTGAGTAGACGGAGCTGCAATTTAGAATAAATTACGATATTTGGATGTCAACAAAGGTAGCTTGTATTGAAGTTAAGGGCGCTGCACATCATGGGTGAGCAAAGCCTTGTAATAGATAAATGACGACTTAGAGAAATAACCAATACCTTGAGGGTAAGGTTGAGCATTCAAGCTAAGCTAAACACGCGACTAAGATTGTTAAGGATAAATCTCGTGACGCTGTGAGATCAAATATTTTGTTGGTAAGTGGTGAACCCTTGCATAGTTTGAGAAATAGAAAGTATAAATAGTGATTTGAGATGAAACTAGAGATGGGTAAGTATGCATTTTGAGTAATCTTAGGGTAAACATAATGTATTAAGCCTTGATAACCCCATCACACCATCTTGTTAAAAAAAAAAACTCCATCACAGCCTCATTTGGTGGCCAGACATATTCAACCATATACTTCATTTTTCATATATTATGTAACACCTAATTACATGAGTATAAAAATTGAGGTAATAATGGGATTTTTTTCAAAATTATATAAAAGAACAAGGTACTACAATAAATAATGAATTGTTCGAAAGAAGTAATGTTATGAAATCTCAAAATAAATCCTTATAAGTGAAAAATCTTTAATAATTAAAATATCCAAAATTAAGCGGATAATATCTAATCCCGAAATAAAGTACGTTGTAGACACTATGTCTACTTATTCTTGATCTACTAACCTAGTCGAAGGAAATTACTCTTCTCGAAGAAGTAATGTTATGAAATCTCAAAATAAATCCTTATAAGTGAAAAATCTTTAATAATTAAAATATCCAAAATTGAGCGAATAGTATCTAATCCCGAAATAAAGTACGTTGTAGACACTATGTCTACTTATTCTTGATCTACTAACCTAGTCGAAGGAAATTACTCTTCTCGAGGAAGGTAGAACTTCTCAACTCTCCACATCCCCAAAGGTCCCAGTATATGAAAATAACACTATAATGAGATACTAAATCCCAGTGAATAATACACATAATTTAAAAACAAGTATTGTTCTCAACTGGAGCGGTAACCGGAAAATTCAATCATGGCACCCGCCTTCTTCCAAGAATATTCTTTAGAAATATTCCTGATATAACTAAGATTTTTCTATAACAACCAATTACTTCCAATAATTAGTAAAAGCTCATCAATTAAACCTCATCTCTTTGTGAAGCTTAATACTTATCTATATGTGGGGCACAAGACCCATCCATGTGGAGTTTAAACCTCATCTATTTGTGAAGTTTAAAACTTATCTCTATATATATGTGGGGGTACAACACCCAATCTATGTGGAGTTTGAACATCATCTGTTTGTGAAGTTTAAAACTCATCTATATGTGGGGTATAAGACCCATCCATGTGGAGTTTAAACCTTATCTCTTTGTGAAGTTTAAAACTCATCTATATGTGAGGTACAAGACCCATCTTCAGCACACACAATCAAAATCATTCATATTTTGAACAATCGTATTTGTAAAATAATATTTATAATATAATATTTCATTTGAATATATAATAACAACGATCATTCAAGAAAATATAATAAAACATTCTCTTAAATAATATATATGTCTTAAACATATATGATCCAAAGAATTCATATTTTTAACAACTACATTCATACAATCATATTTATATTATAATATTTCATTTGAATATATAATAATAATAATCATTCAAGAAAATCTACTTAAACAATCTTTTTAAAGAATATATGTATTTAAATAATCATAAAAATGGTAATTCAACAAATAGTAGTAAATAAATCAATTCATAATCTATGATTACAATTCATAAAATACCTATTTTAATAGAGTTAGGTTTTCGAAAAAATATATTTTTATAAGAAAATATCATTCAGAATATCTAACTCTTTTTCCATCCCACATTCTCAAAATAAATGTACCATGAAAGTTTAATGGGTGTGATTACTCACTTCTTGAAGCGTTATTTGATGACCGTTATCGCAACTACAAAATACTTTAGTTACTCTGCAATTCAATATAATTCTATCTTTTGAAATTTTAATTATGTATTATTTTTATTTTTCTTAGTGGATATTTATAGTTAAATACTTACATAATATCCTAAGTTTCACAATTCACACGTTACAGCTCCACCTTTCTGAATTGGCGTGCTAATGGAGCGTTGTTTTCATGGTGTTGTTTCAACAACTTAGCCTATACATTCTACCACTTAATCGAAATGGATTGTTATAATCAAAGCGTTGCAACAACTTAGCCTATAATTTCTACCACTTAATTGGAATTGATTGTTATATTCCAAGCAACGTCACCAACCATTCCTAACTTAAATTATATTTGTTTCATCTAACAATTAAACATAAAAAATTGTACAGTTCATTCATTTGTTAAATAAAACAAACAATAAATAAATAAATAAAAACAAAGCTAAGATTATCATATTATTTTATTATTCAATTTGTTTAAATTAGCTTAATCCCCAAGGTAATTATTTAATTAATTCTAAACTTATAATTTACTATTTTGATTGAACGTCTAATAATTCTAAACCTTGAAATTAGGACGTTACATTTCTCCCCTATTAAAGAAATTTCTTCCTTGAAATTTTTGCCAACCTATGAAACGAGGATTCAAATTTTTTACTTTCATTGACCTTCCCACCCTAGTCTTAGGAGTGACTCTCAAGAATATATGTGCCCTTTTTTTTTGAAATTCCAATGGTTTTCTTCTCCCGTCAGCATAACTCTTTTGCCTACATTGCGTTGTACGCATCCTTTCCTTAATTATTTAAATTCTACTAGTGGTCTCTTACACCAAATCAGGTCCTAACAAAGACTTTTCACCAACTTCACACCAACATGAAAGGGACCTACACTTCCTTCCATAAAGAGCCTCATATGGTGCCATATCTATGCTAGAGTGATAACTGTTGTTATAAGAAAATTCTACTAGAGGTAAATACTTATCCCAACAAATACTTCCTTTTGATCAAACAAATACTTAAGGCTCTTATGATCTCTAAAAACCTCAAATTTTGCTCCAAAGAAGTAATACCTCCAAATTTAAGAGAAAAGACTACAACTGCTAATTCAAGATCGTGGGTTGGATAATTCGCCTCGTGTGACCGAAGCTGTCTAGATCCATATGCTACCATTTTCCTTCATGCAATAAAACACATCCTTAACCATTTTTAGAAGCGTCACAATAAACAAAAAAATTAATGGATGGATCTGGTATAACTAAAATAGGTGCTACACAAACGTTTTCCCTTTTCTAGTCAACTTGGTGAGAGGTAAGGCTAGACTGGAAACCCATCTATAAACTTCTTGTAGTAACCCGCCAATCTTAAGAAACTCCTTATTTCATTCACTGATTTAAGAGCATGTATCCTTGAGCTCTCTCAACTAAATACTTATGATAATCTAGAGCAGACCCAACATTTGTACAAATGAGGTGAATCAATAATCATAGGTTAAGGTGCAACAAGGATAGAGTTATCAGAACAATTTATAACTGCATGATTTGATGACAACCAATCCATTCCTAGGATAACATCTAATCGAGACATAGGAAAACAAATCAAATCAACAATATAAGGCACATTTTGATAAACAAGAGTAGAATTCAAGCATGTAGTGGAGGTAGTAAGATTTTTTCCACTAGGGGTAGTAACGGTTAAATAAGAAGGTAGACAAGAAATAGTCAACTGTAAGGCTTTCACGCAAGACAAAGATATAAAGGAATGTGTCGCTCCTGAATCAAATAATATGGAAATCTTTTTGTTTTTAATAAAGCCCATACCTTTGACCATACCATATGACTCCTTCATCTCTTCTCCTTGGAATGTAAAGACTCTCCCTTGGTTTCGTGGTCTAGATTGGGACTCCCCCTCACTTTGGCAACATCTAACATAATGTCCAACCTTTCCACATTTAAGACATGTAATTCGTGCAGCAGGTCATGACTGGTCACCATGATTAAATCCACACTTTTCACATCCCTTATTCTTACTAATCGAAGTTTGTCCTTGCTTGTCCTTTGAAATTGTGGGCATAGGGCATAGATTCTTCTGAAATTTATTGTCCTTATTGTGGAACTTTTTTCCCATAGAGTTAAACTTTTCCTTCGATTTCTCAACTTCCAACGCTTGCATCTTTTGATCAGACACCCTAAACTTGTTTACCAAGGTGGTGTAGTCACAAATCTCTAGAATTTCGATAAAGCTTTGTAGCTCAGGCTTTAGTCCTTGCTCAAATTTGATTGCCTTCAAATCGTCTTGTGGGTTGTCCCTAAGATAGTGAGAGTACCGTGATAGAGCTTCAAACTTGGCTACATACTCTGCAACTAACATACCTCCTTAATGAAGATGAAGAAACTCTGTTTCCTTTTGAATGCAAACACTATGGGGAAAATACTTTTCTAGAAATATCTATTTAAACCCATCCCAAGTAATGGGAACTCCTTGTGTCAATAGACCTCCTCTAGCACAATTCCACCAATGCTCAACATCATTGTACCGCATTACTCGAAAGATTTTCTCTAACTTCAGCAACCATTCTTCTGCCTCAACTGGATTAGAACTTCTGCAAAATGATGGTGGATTGTTCTTTCGAAATTTAGAAATTCCTACATATTGAGAGTCTACGGTTGCTGCCGTTGTGATATTGGATCCTCTCAACTGACGAAGAGTCTCTGTTTGCTCTCACATGGTTGCAGCCATTAAGTTGAGAGCCTCGACAAGTGCGTCATTCGTTCCACGCCTGTTACTCGCCATAAATATGCGCACTAAGAATCAATCATTGACCTGGCCACACCTATCTAGCCTAATAGCATGCAAAATTTATGACCCTAACAAACAATCCTATAAGCCCAAGTTTTGATATTTTTTAAAGAAAATTTATGATAAAAATAAAGTCAAGTAAACCCACACCACAGTCCGATCTAGGTTCGACCAGGCTTTGATATCAAAATGTAACGCCCAGTTACGTGGGTATAAAAATTGAGGTAATAATGGCATGTTTTTCAAAATTATATAAGAGAACAAGGTACTGCAATAAATATTGAATTGTTCAAAAGAAGTAATGTTATCAAATCTCAAAATAAATCCTTACAAGTGAAATATCTTTAGTAATTAAAATATCCAAAACTGGGAAAATAGTATCTAATTCTGAAATAAAGTACATTGTAGACACTATGTCCACTTATTCTTGATCTACTAACCTATCCAAAGAAAATTACTCTTCTCGAGGAAGGTAGGACTTCTCAACTCTCCACGTCCCCAACGATCTCAGTATATTAAAAGAACACTTTAATGAGATACTAAATCCTAGTGGATAATACACACAATTTTAAAACAAGTATTGTTCGCAGCCGGAGCGGTAACCGAAAAAGTCAATCATGAGGGTTTTGGAAACCACGAGATGATTCCATGAGTTGATTGATATCTCTTATCCTTATGATGATTTAACTGTTGTGTAGGTCTATGATAGACTACACTCTAGCAAATCATGCTGATCTATGATGGGTAACACCTTAGTAATTAGTATTAGCCTATGATAGGCGGTACATTTATGAATTTACGCCCCTCGAGGAGGGTTTTGGAAATTCTGGAATCACGTGTATTGACATATAAGCATTGCATTATGGTGCTTGAAACGCAAGTCATGTTGTTATAATATGATAATTGTATATACAAACTCAATTATTGTTTGTCTCTATGACGTAAGTGTTAAATGTTATTTGTTAATATCAATTGATGACCCTATTGTGGAAATTGGGCTTTGCCCTCAGATGATACCCAAGTTTGTTCCACCGACTGTTACCTTGACGATGCAAACGTCGTTAGACTTCCCTGACTGGGACTTGTCGTCTGCTTGGGTATACGACCCCATCTCATGTAAGGCTACTTATACGGGGAGGGTAGTGGGGACAAGTAGTAGAGCTGAAGTAGTATACCACGTGGAGCTCACTCACGAGAATCGACTATCCGGTACCTTCAGGATTGGTGTTTGGGATGAGTGGAGAATGGGAAGATGCATAGGATTCTTCGGTAAGTGTTAAATGTTATTTGTTAATATCAATTGATGACCCTATTGTGGAAATTGGGCTTTGCCCTCAGATGATACCCAAGTTTGTTCCACCGACTGTTACCTTGACGATGCAAACGTCGTTAGACTTCCCTGACTGGGACTTGTCGTCTGCTTGGGTATACGACCCCATCTCAAGTAAGGCTACTTATACGGGGAGGGTAGTGGGGACAAGTAGTAGAGCTGAAGTAGTATACCACGTGGAGCTCACTCACGAGAATCGACTATCCGGTACCTTCAGGATTGGTGTTTGGGATGAGTGGAGAATGGGAAGATGCATAGGATTCTTCGGTAAGAGTTGAGGCGGAGGCCACTGTAGGGGAAAAGGTATTGTAGGACGTCTAGGTGGGCCGACCTAGAACATCCGCTTTCGGTGAATGACTCCTTACCGATTGTTGTTGAAGTAGCAGACTGTTTTGAGATCCCAGCATCACCAAAGCCACCTATCTTGTGGGTGGATATGACTTCTGAGGAGACCGATCCTTCTATGGATGTTGATGAGGAGGAGGTTACTTCAAAGAGAGATACTGTGTCACATGGGACTTGTGTAGTGTGTGGAGGTCACCGTTGTTATTGTACTTGTTAGCGGATGATCATATTAGTTTTTGATTGTTCGTATTTTGTGTTAGGATGATTGTATTGTCAATTGACTTTTGTTTTAGTGGGTCCATGTTCCATTTTTTGACGTGATCATGGGGGATAACATTCTTGGAAGACTACTTTTGCGCAGGTGTCTGCCGAGAATACCCTAGAGGTATGAGCGATGTCTGGTAGTTCTCATAGCTTCGGTGTATTTTTCTATTTGTATACTTTGGATTATGTCTCAAAAACTATTTTATCTGGTTTGTATATATGATGTAGTTATTCAAGACTTTTGTCGTTTGTGTTATGACATGATATTTAATTAATTTGTCTTTTTTTATATATAACAAATGCACTCGCGCTGTTAAAAATTGTGGTGTTACAAGTCTGAAAATATTCCTCTGATTTCAACCCGTCTCAAGTTTCTCCAGCTGTTAAGGAAATAAAAAAAATAAAGGTGTGAGATATAAAACCTCAATGAGTTTTGAAAAATAAAGGGAAAGGTAGTTTAAAAAATATTTCTTTCATAGATATGCATAAGAACATGAAATTATGATTTTGAAACTATGCATGACTTCAAATCTTTTCTTTGTAAATAAAGAAAATTTGTCCAATATTTTAATGTGTGTCACCAAGATAATTGAGTCCTGATTGGTAAAGATGGTTTGATCAAACCGCAACCAGTTCTGATTATTTTCATTTACATGTTGTTCCATGTCTAGAATAACTCTCGATGTCCCACCGTAAATAATATCATGCAAGATATGATTAATCATAGTTTAATGCACATGTGATGCTATATATGCAAGACTTTGGTACTACGAGTTTGAAGTACAACCCCATAACAATAAAAACACAAAATACCACCATAAAAGATGGCGACGCAACCCTTAGACAGATAACGAAGAGCGAAGACTGGGAGATGAACCAGAACTGTTTGACATGTAAAAATGACCTTAAAATTGAAACGCAAGACGAGCTCAGACACTATGTGCCCAAAATTAATAATGACGAGAGCACACCGCCAAAGGCCAAACACAATAGCTGTAGAAAGGTATCACCGCTACATATACCTGTAATGTGTTTTTTAATTAATAAAAATAACTGAAAAGTATTTTACGTCATATGCAGTAACTCTATTAATTTTATTTATTTATTTTAATTTTTCATGATATTCTCCTCTTCATATTATAATATTTATATATTTTTTAGTTTTATTCTCTCATCAACATATATTTTATTCAAATTTTAACTATTGTATTATTTGTTCTCCGGATAATTTTATATTTTATTACATGATAATTTTTTATATTTATAATTGATTACTATTTTTAATTTTAAATATACGAAAATATAATAATTATTTTTTTCAATTGCATTCAATTACCAATTATTAATCAGTTACAATTAATTTTTAATACTAGATTAATGTAAACATATTAATATGAGCTTTATTTATACAAAATACGTTTATTACTTGGTTGTTTGATTCTATTATTTATTTTATCTTAAGAGATAAAATACAAATCTCTAATGAAATAATTTTAAAATGATCATTAGTGACATTTGTATTAATTATTATTTCCCCTCTCTAATTTAAAAAATACATTTATTTTAATAAATTGTATATAGTATTAATTAGAAAATAATTTTTATTATTAGAAATAATTTTTTTATCTCCCCAACCTAGACATGTACACTAAATCTAAATAAGTTTATTTTTGTATTATTTTGACTGTAGTGTTGGTTAAACCTACAAAACAACTTATGCTACATTTTATAAATAAATCTACATATTGTTCTATGATTCTTCCTTACTCACACGTATTCATCTCTTTCTCACTCTCACCTCTCTCTTGGTCCGTCACTCTCATCTCTCATATTGTCGAAACATCATCCTCCCAAGCGGCCATCGAATATTATACTTTACACTAATTCACTTTGGATCTTAGCCAAATCTACTTCATCAAATAAGTATAATAGTTTCAACGTATTCATATTTTAATAATTTTAGTTTTCCCTCGACTTATTCTAATCATATTTGATTTTTAGCAAATGTAATTCATAAGTAAGCGCAATTTTCTCAATGATGTAAGATTCTAATAATTTTTTTTTCTAACGCGTTATACAGTTTTGTTATTAAGCAATGTAGTTCGTCACAATGGAATAGATTTTTGTCATTTTTGTCTTCATTTGGCATATTCTTATTCATTTTGGTTCTTAGTTAATATACTTTTTCAAATAAGCATAATAGTCTCAAGGAATTAAGATTTCGATTGCTTTCATCTTCTATCGGCTTATTCTAATCATGTTAGTTTCTTAGTTTATGTATTAAGTATATTTAGTGCTTTTTTTCTCAATAGAGTAAGATTATGGTAATTTTGGTTTTGGCTCGAATTATTCTAATCTAGTTTGGTTCGTAGCTAATGTAGTTCGTCTAATATGTGCATTTGTCTTTATAAAATAGATTTTTGTCATTTTGGTCTTCACTTAGCTAATCCTAATCCGTTTTCTTTAATAGCCAATATAGTTCATCTAAAAAATGCATTACTAACAATGAATCAATGTTTTGCCCATTTTGGTTTTCGCTCAGCTTATTGTTATCAATTTTAGTTTTTGGACAATGTATTTTGTCTAATAAGTGCATTAGTGTCAATGGATAAATATTTTGTTCATTTTTGTCTTCAATCGAAATATTCTAATCCATTTAGCTGCTTAGTTATTGTAGTTCCTCCAATAAGCACAATGGTCTCGATGGGTTAGATTTTGGTCATTTTTGTCTTTATTCGACTTATTCTGATCCTTTTTGGTACTTAGCATATGTAGTTTATCGAATAAGTGCATTTTTCGCAATAAATTAAGACTTTGATCTTCACTTGGCTCAATCTAATCATGTTATGTTATTAGCCAACGTTGTTCATATCATAAGTTCATTTGTCTAAAGGGAGTAAGCTTTGTGTCATATTTGTCTTCATTTAGATAAGTATAATAGTCTCACCCAGCATAATATGTGCATTTTTCTCAATGGAGTAAGATTTTGGTCTTTTTGGTTTTCACTCGAGGTATTCTAATACAATTTGGTTATTAGCCAACTTAGTTTGTCAAATAAGTGTTTTTGTCTAATGGAATAGATTTTATTCGTTTTGGTCTTCACTCAACTTATTCTAATTCATTTCAGTTCTTAGCCAATGTAGCTCTTCTAATAAAAGCATTAGTAGCAACAGAATAAAGTTTGTCATTAGTAGCATTAGTTTATTTTGATCTCTTTAGGTTCATAGCAGATGTAGTTCATATAATATGAACATTTTTGTCAATGAAGTAAGATTTTGGTTATTTTTGTTTTAACTCGGATTATTCTAATCCATTTCGGATCTTAGCCAACGTAATTTGTCTAATAAGTGTATTTGTCTCTATGGAATATATTATTTTTATTTTGGTCTTCACTCAACTTATTCGAATCTATTTTGGTTCTTAGCTGATGTAGTTCATCTAAAAAATGCATTAATAATAATGGATTATAGTTTTCATCATTTTTGTCTTCACTTGACTTACTCTGATCGATTTTGTTTAGCCAATGATTTTGGAATTTAGGGTCAATGGATTAAGATTTTATTCATTTTTGTTTTCAGTCGAATTATTCTAATCCATATTTGGTTCTTAGTCAATGTAATGCATCCAATTACCACGATTAACGAATATGGACTAAGATTTTTGTGATTTTGGTCTTCACTCGGCGTATTATAATCATGATAGGATCTTAGCGAGTGTAGTTTGTATAAAAAGTTCATTTGTTTCAATTAAGTTGTGTCGTTTTTGTCTTCATTTACCTTTTATTAAGTGAATTTTTCTCTCGGCTTATTGTAATCCAATTTAGTTCTTAATCAATGTAGATCATCAAATAAGCACAATAGTTTCAACAGGTTACGCTTTTTATCATTTTGGTGTTTAGTCAGGTTATACTAATCATGTTAGGTTCTTTGCCAATGTAGTTTGTAAAATGAATGCTTTTTCCTAATGGAGTAAGGTTTTGTTCACTTTAGTTTTCACTCGGGTTATTCTTATCTAGTTTGGTTCTTAGCCAATGTAATTGGTCTAATAAATGCATTTGTCTCTATGTAATAGATTTATGTCATTTTGGTTTTCAACCAATTTATTATATTCTATTTTGGTTCTTAGCCAATGTAGTATATCTAATAAATATGTTAGTAGCAACAAATTAAAGTTTTGGTTATTTTTGCCTATGTTAGGTTTATCATAATTGATTTTGGTTTTTAGCAAACGTGTTTCGACTAATAAGCTCATTAGTGTCAACGGATTAAGATTCTTTTGTCTTTAGTCGGATGAATCTAATTCATTTTGGTACTTAGCCAATGTAGTTCATCCAATTAGCATGATTAGTGAATGTTGATTAAGAATTTTTTGATTTTCGTCTTCACTTGACTGATTTTTATCCATTTTGGTTCTTAGTTAATGTAGTTCATCCAAGAAGCACATATGGTCGTAATGAATAAGATTTTAGTCAATTTTGTCTCCATTTAGCTTATTCAAATCCTTCTTGGTACTTAACCAATGTAGATCATCTAACAAGTGCTCTAATCGCAATAATTTAAGATTTTGATCATTTTGGTTTTCACTCTACTCTACAAATCATGTTAGGCCCTTAGCCTATGTAGTTCTTGCAATATGTGATTTATTCTCAATGGTGTAAGATTTTGTTGTTTTCTCGGAATATTTTCATCCAGTTTGGTTAATAGTCAATTTTGTTTGTGTAATAAGTGTATTTGTTTCAATGGGATAATTTTTTTTCATTTTGGTTTTCAGTCGGTTTATTCTAATCCATGTTCGTTCTTAGTTAATGTAGTTCATCAAATAAACACAATAGTATTAACGGATTAAGATTTTTAATCATTTTGGTCTTCCATCGGCTTATTCAAAACATGTTAGGTTCGAAGCCAATGTAGTTCATATAATAAGTGTATTTTTCTCAATGAAGTAAGATTCAAGTCATTTTGATTTTCGCTCAGGCTATTCTAATCATGTTTGCTTCTTAAACGATGTTGTTCGACTTATAATTGCATTTGTCTATATGGAATAGATTTTGTTCATTTTGGTCTTTAGTCAACTTAGTCTAATCCATTTTGGTCTTCAATCGGCTTAGTCTAATCCAATAAGCACAATAGTCTCAATGGATTACATTTTGGTCATTTTTGTCTTTATTTGGCTTATTCTAATGCTTTCTGGTACTTAGTCATTTTAATTCTTCTAATAAGTGCATTTGTCTTGATTAATTAGATTTTGGTCATCTCTTAGCTAATTTTAATCCATATTGGAACTTAGCCAAGTTAGTTCATCCAAAAAACACAATAGCTTAACGTATTAAGATTCTAATCATTTTGGTCTTCATTTGGTTTAGGGTTTAGGGTCAAGAATTTAGCTAATGTACTATACGCCAAAAATAACATTTTACAATGCATTTTTAAAGCCCTTTATAGTGTTTTTAAGCGTTGTAGTATCTAGCGCTGTTAAAAGATACAACAACGTTATTTAAAATAAAAAAGCATTGTAACAGGTATTAATATATGCATATATAGCGCACTAGTTTTACATCACTTTTCTTAAAAAAATCATTGTAATATGTGCATATATAGCACACTACTTCTACTAGTTTTACAACGCTTTTCCTAAAAAATGCTATGATAGGTGCATATATAGCGCACTTCTTATACTAGTTTTACAGTCATTTTTCTTAAAAACACGTTGTAATAGGTGCATCCTTATACTAGTTTTACAACGCTATTTTCAAAAAAGCGTTGTAATAGTTACATTTAAAAAAACGTTGTAAATCTATTCTTAAAAGAAATGTAAAATGCTTCTATTATACTAGCTTTACAACACTTTTCTTAAAGAAGTGTTGTAATAGGTGCATTCTTATACTAGTTTTACAGCGTTTTTTTAAAAAAACGTTGTAATAGGTACATTTTAAAAAGTGCTATAAATCTATTCTAAAAACAATGTAAAATACAAGTTTGTATAAATAGGTCTTTTATAACATTTTTTAAAAAAATCCCTGTCTTTAAATGAGATTTCATTTGTTTTCTTCCCAAAATCATATTCATGAAGCACATATTGACACAATTGCAATTTTTTAATTCAAACATATTTACAATATGTGTTCACAGCAACAAGTTCAATTACATCAATACTATATATTCGCAACAACAAGTTCAATTACATCACTACTATTATTGTAAGACCCATAGTTTTTAAATCCTAAATTATACTATTTAAGGGTATTTTGTGTTTAATTTCTTAGGCTTTTAGCCTAGTTTTTTGGTATTTATATAGTTAAATGCCAAAAATATATTTTTGGAAATTTGATTAAAAATTATTTGTCGGAGACTAATTTATTTACGTTACGAAGAATTTAATACCGAACAATTTTGTTAAAAATATCTCTAGTTACAAAAAACTTTTATCTGTCAATTGAGTTACGATGAGAGTATATATTTTATCAAAATAAATTGTGATATGTGTAAGAGTTGTAAAGATATTTGTTTGGGCTTGGATTTATATATAATATAAATATATATATTTGGATGTAGTAAATATATATATATATATTAGAAAGGAAAAAGAAAACGAAAGGAAACAGAGGAAGATAAGCGTCTCCCTGCCTCACGCATTCAAGCCTCCTTCTTCTTTCTTCCTTCTCCCTTCTTTTCTTCTTTTACTTTCTTTTGCTTCAAGAAGAGAAAACCCAATGCTAGTGGGTGAGAAAGATCAAGTTTCCAGCTTCTTCCTTTCTCCCGGATTCGAAAACGGTATTAGGGATTTCAAAAACCGTCAAACACAAACCTTCCCATTTCACCTAGATCTAAGCTTCGTTTCAAAAAGAGATAGAAGGGAAAGTTGCTCCCTACCACGCTACGGTGCTAGGGAACCAACTTTGGAAGCGGCGTTGCGAGCGAAAAACTTTACCGGATTTACCCGCGGCACTGTAATCGCACGTTACAGCTAATGTGAAGGTAAGGGCTCCTTCGAAACTTTTAGTTTGCATTTAGGGACTTACTTGTGGTTGTGTGGAAGAGAATTTGGTTAGGGTTAAAGTAATGTTTTGTGGAGAATGAATTTTAAACCCATTTATGTATGATTTCGAGTATATGAAACTTGTTGGGTTCGAGTGATGGATTGTGTCAATTTGTGTCGTCGTATTCGGCGTGTTCATATTTGATAATCATAGAATTTGAGATGTGTTTGGTGTGGTTTGTGTGGAAAAGTGGTTGGATGTGTTTTGGTGTGAATTACGAATTGATGTGGATTGATAATATGTTTGAGTTTGTTTTGTGTGGAATTTGAAAACCATTAAGTTAAATGAGTATTAAGAATGAGGAATCTCTTAATGTCTTGTTTACTTAATGTGAGTTTGTGAAAATCGTTTAAGTTAAAGGAGAATTAAGAATGGGGAATCTCTTAATGTCTCGTTTACTTAATGTTGTTTGAAAATCGTTTAAGTTAACTGAGCGTTAAGAATGGGGAATCTCTTAATGTCTTGGTTACTTAATGTTTGTTTTTGAAAAATCGTTTCAGTTAAATGAGTATTAAGAATGGGGAATCTCTTAATGACTTGTTTATTGAATGTTTTGTTGTGGAAATCGTTTAAGTCAAAAGTATATTAAGAATGGGGAATCTCTTGATATCTGCGTTTACTTAATGTCGTCGTGAAAATGATTTTGTGGAGAAATGAATTGTCGTGTTTTGGCGTGAATAGTATAATAAATTTGTGAATATGTTTGAGTTTGTATTGTGTGGAATTTGAAAACCATTAAGTTAAATGGGAATTAAGAATGGGGAATCTCTTAATGTCTCGTTTACTTAATATTTGTTTTGAAAATCGTTTAAGTTAAATAAGTATTAAGAATGGGGAATCTCTTAATGACTTATTTACTTAATGTTGTTTTGAAAATTGTTTAAGTTAACTGGGCGTTAAGAATGGGGAATCTCTTAATGTCTTGGTTACTTATTGTTTGTTATGGTAAATCGTGCTGACCCGTGATAGGTGGCACCTCGGTAAACAGTGCTGACCCGTGATAGGTGGTACGTTTACGACTTACGTTTCTTGGTGAATTGTGTTTGTCCGTGAGAGACTGCACAAGTGTTTGTCCGTGAGAGACTACACCCTGGTGAATTGTGTTTGTCCATGAGAGACTGCACAAGTGTTTTTCCGTGAGAGACTACACCCTGGTGAATTGTGTTTGTCCGTGAGAGACTGCACAGGTGTTTGTCCGTGAGAGACTACACCCTGTTAAATTGTGAATGGTTGGTTCATTTTGTCTGTGTGGGGATTGTCGCGTCAAGATGATTCCATGTGGTTTGTTGGTTCATCTTGTCCGAGTGGGTATTGTGCTATAAGTGTTAACTGTTATGTTTTGGAATTTGTGTGATAGCATGATTGATTGTAAACTTTTCGAAACTTAAATTGTCGTGGTGATTTTGTTATAATTGCCATGCGTGGATGTTTTGGAATTGTTTGTAAGTGTGATTGATCACAAAACCATTTCAAAACTCAAGATGTCGTAGTGTTTGCGCTATAATTGTTAAGTATGATTGTTTGGATTTGTGTGTAAGTGTTGATTGGTTTCGATACCCTTTAAAAAGCTAAAAAATGCTGAATTTTGCTGTTTTTCTGCTGCTATCTGCTGTGTATTCGAATACAGGAAGTTGTATTCGAATACAGACATCCTGTTTTGCCACTGACTTACTGTGTAGTCGAATACAGACTGTTGTAGTCGAATACAGACATGCTGTTTTGCTACTGACATGCTGTGTAGTCGAATACAGACTGTTGTATTCGAATACAGACATGTTGTTTTTGCTGCTGAATGCTGAAACAACCTTGTATTCGAATACAGAGATGCTGTATTCGAATACAACAATGTTGTTTTGTTAAAAACTTCAATTTTCAACTTTGTTTATGCATGTTTAGCATATGGAAACCCTTTTAAGGTGCATGCTAAGTGGAAAGGTTATTTGTGCATTTAAAAACTTAAATGTTATGTGTTAACTGTTAATTTCGGTTGGTGACCCTTTACAACTACTGTGGAAATTTGGGCTTTGCCCTCAGATGAGTGACAGGACGATCCTACCGGTTCATACCCTATGGATGGGGATGTAGATGGGAATGCTTGACTGGAGCTATGTTAGGAGGATCATACGGGGCGCGTGGAGATCACTCAGGGTGTTTAGTTTGTTTGGTAGAATGATCAGATTAGGTTGACATAGAGGGAACAAACGTCTTTCTTTTGTATTGTGTTTATTTTAAACTCGAAGACTGTACCACTTTTTGATATGTAAATATTTCGTATTCATATTTGGAGAAACTTTTCCGCTCCTTGTAAATTATAATGACTTAATTATTTATCCAAAGGTGTTTACCTTATTTATTTCTCTGTTTTATTTTAATTTGTTTTGGAAAAAAAAATACACCATCGCTTTGAAAAACGGGGTGTTACAATTATCAATATCAATATCAATATCAATTACAAAAACTAAAATAAACTAATTATAATAATGATCAGTTTACAAAAAAATATACAATAATAGTTTACAATGTGAAACTCGCCTATTAAATCACATACTGACACCAATCTTCTTTTATTTCAGTTAGATCACTTTCAGAGTATGAGGAATTGGAGTTGTCAAAGTACTATGCGATGTATATATATATATATGAAAATCAAAATATAATGAAAATAATGTACTGTTTCTGGAATTATATTTTGATTCATATCGACAATCTCCTTCATGAATCGCAATACATAGTATCCGCAATTTATGTTGTTAGTTTGGAAAGGGCACTATAAAATAAAACATATATGCCAATAATTATTTATGCACTGATTGTAAATAAAATTTTAAAGGTTTATAATTAAGTTCTATAACAAAAATTTCAAACCTTTATTGGAATACACGTGACTTTGTTTGACTTCTACTTTGATATTGTAGTACCCCTTTGAGAGTGGAAAACTTGTAAAGCACTATCAAATAAATATGATTAATATTCAATTATCAAACACATTATGTATATATGTAAGAAATAAATGAATATTACTTACATATCGAAGATATTCTTTATGTCTGAGTGATATTTATAATGACTGGATCAAAATAGTATATAATTTCAAAGGTGACATTGATGGCAAACAACACCCAATGCTATCTACAATAATAAAAATTTGGTTGATATATTTATTTATACAACATATAAAGTATCATAAATTAAAAAAGATATAGATAAAGAATATCTAATTACTCTGAATTACATGGCACAACAAACAACTTATCCTTCTCTTTATTTTCTAAAAGTATATCAACAAAATATTTTTTACGTTAACTGGATCATGTTTAAAGATGGATAGTTTATGGGGAGATAAGAATGAAAATCTATCTGTCAATTTGCGCATGCCCACCAACTTTTCATACAAATACCTTCAATGAAAATATAAAATTAGATTAATTACCAATAAATGTGGAAGTGATGCAATTAAAAGTAATTTTATCTTAAATAAAGTATTTTGCACTACCTAATGTATATGCTGATGACATCAGCACTCACGTCATTATGATTTAGAAGTTGATATATGTGCTCTTTATCAAGTAATTTTTCATACTCATCTTCAAAAATACCTTTCTCTATGTGTATGATATGTGCATCATTGCTCTCGAAATTCATTTTTTCTTGTATGTCAAGACACGATCCAAATAGAGAAAGACATGGATGACTTATGTTAGGGGCAACAAATGATTTTCCACGATCCAATTTTTGAATTTTGGAAGATTTATTTTTACCACGAACCTGCATTTGAGTTGCGGCAGATGCAAGTTGGATAATTTAGGATTACAATAAGCTGAGAGAAAAATACCCTAAAATTGTATAATTTAGGATTTAAAATTAAGGGTCTTACAAACATTTTTGTGATTTTAGTCTTCATTCGCCTTATTCTAATCCATTTTTCTTTTTAGTTAATGTAGTTCA
The DNA here is from genome assembly GCA_037974835.1 of Cicer judaicum. NCBI lineage: Eukaryota > Viridiplantae > Streptophyta > Magnoliopsida > Fabales > Fabaceae > Cicer > Cicer judaicum. Next base: position 2,325,243 of record JBBPBS010000233.1, on the reverse strand, counting down.
ACAAATAATTAGCATATTTGTCATAAATGCTATTGGATTAGATTTTTAGCATTTTGATCTTCATTTGGTTTATTCTAAATACTTTTGGTACTTAGACAATGTAGTTCATCTAACAAGTGCATTAGCGAATGTAATTCATCTACCAAGTACATTCGTCGTAATAAATTGAGATTTTGGTCATTTTAGTCTTCACTCGGATTGTTCTATTCATGTTAGATTCTTAGCCAATATAGTTCGTATAATAAGTTCATTTGTCTTAATGGAGTACGATTTGTAACATTTTTGTCTTCATTCAACTTATTCTAATCGCTTTTAGTACTTACCCAGTGTAGTTCTTCTAATAAGTGCATTTCTTTCAATGAATTTGATTTTGGTCATTTTGATCTTCAATATGCTCATTCTAATCCATTTTAGATCATAGCCAACCTAGTTCATCAAATAAGTACAATGGTCTCAACGTATTCATATTTTGATCATTTTGGTCTTCAGTCAGATTATTCAAATCATATTAGGTTTTTAGCTAATGTAGTTCCTATAATAAGTGCATTTTTTTTAATGGCGAAAGACTTTTGTCTTTTTTTTCGTCACTTGAGTCATTCTAATCTTGTTTGGTTATTAACCAATGTAGTTCATTTAAGAAGTGCATTTGTCTCAATGGAATATGTTTTTGTCATTTTAGTCTTCATTTGGCGTATTCTAATCCTTATTGGTTCTTAGCTAATGTAGTTAATCAATTAAGCACAATATTCTCAACGGATAAAGATTTCGTTTATTTCGGTCTTCAATCGGGTTATTCTAATCATGTTAGTTTCTTATCTAATGTAGTAAGTATGATAAGTGCATTTTTTTTTCTAAGGAGGAAGATTTTGGTCACTTTGGTTTTCGCTCGGGTTATTTTAATCCAGATTTATTTGTAGCAAATGTAGTTCATCTAATATGTGCATTTGTCTCTAAAAAATAGATTTGTTGTCATTTTAGTTTTCACTCAAATTATCCTAATCTTTTTTATTTTTTAGTCAATGTAGTTCATCTAAAAAACACATTAGTAATAATGAATCAACCTCTTGGTTATTTTGGTCTTCACTCGGCTCATTCTAATCATGTTAGTTTCTTAGCTAATGTAGTTTGTGTAATAAGTACATTTGTCTATATGGAGTAAAATTTATGACACTTTTGTCTTCATTTAGCTTATTCTTATTTGTTTTGTTACTAAGCTTAAGTAGTTCCTCTAATAAGTGTGTTGGTCTCTATGGACTAGATTTGGTTAATTTTTTTGTCACGCGGCTTATTGCAATCAATTTTTGATCTTAGCCAATGTAGTCATCATATATGCACAATAGTGTCAAAGCATTAAGATTTTGATAATTTTAGTCTTCACTAGGCTAATACTAATCATGATTGGTCTTTAGCTAAAGTGGTTCGTATAATACCTTGATTTTTTTCAATGGAATAAGATTTTGATCATTTGTTTTTCCCTCGAGTTATCCTAATCCAGTTTCCTTCTTAGTCAACGTACTTCGTCTAATAACTTTATTTGTATCAATGGAATAAATATTTGTCATTTTTGATATTTTTATATTCACTCGCCTTATTCTAATATGTTTTGGTTTTATGCATATGTAGTTTATTAACTAAGCACAATAGTCTCTACAAATTAAGATTTTGATCATTTTGGTCTTTAGTGGGCTTATTCTATTCATGTTAGGTTCTTAGCCAATATAGTTTGTATAATAAGTGCATATTTCCCAATAGAGTAAAAATTTAGTCATTTTGGTTTTCACTCGGATTATTCTAGTCTAGTTTGTTTCTTAGACAATGTAATTTATTTAATAATTGCATTTTCTCTAGGAAATAGATTTATGTCATTTTGATTTTCACTCGGGTTATTCTAATCCATTTTTTTCATAGTCAATGTAGTTCATCTAATAAATGCATTAGTAGCAAAGGATTATAGTTTTGGTCATTTTGGTCTTCACTCGGTTTATTTTGATTGATTTTGGTTTTTAGCGAATGTATTTCGATTAATAAGTGATGTAGTGTCAATAGATTAAGATTTGCTCATTTTTGTCTTCAGTTGGTTGATTCTAATCCGTTTTTGTAGTTAGCCAATGTAGTTTATCTAATAAGCACAATTAGTCTATATGGATTAGGACTTTGTCATCTTGTCTTTATTCGGCTTACTTTAAACCTTCTTGGTACTTACCCAATGTATTTCGTCTACCAAGTACATTAGTCACAATAAATTATGATTTTGGTATTTTTGGTCTTAACTCGGATCATTCTAATCATGTTAGGTTCTCACTCATGTCATTCTAAACCATGTTGGTTATTAACCAACGTAGTTCCTTTAAGAAGTGTTTCTTGTCTCAATGAAATAGATTTTTGTCATTTTGGTCTTCATTCGTCGTATTATAATCCATTTTGGTTCTTAGCTAATGTAGTTCATCAAATAAGCACAATAGTCTCTTATGATTAAGGTTTTGATCTTTTTAGTCTTCAATCGGCTTATTCTAATCATGTTAGGTTCTTAGCTAATGTAGTAAGCATAACAAGTGCATTTTTCTCAATGGTGTAAGATTTTGCTCATTTTGGTTTTGGCATGGGTTATTCTAATCTAGTTGACTTAGTAGCCAATGTAGTTCATCTAATATGTGCATTTGTCTCTATAAAATAAATTGTTGTCATTTTGGTCTTCACTCAGCTTATCCTAATCCTTTTTCTTTATTAGCTACTGTAGTTCATCTAAAAAATGCATTAGTAACAATGAATCAAAGTTTTGTCCATTTTGGTCTTTGCTTGGTTTATTCTAATCGATTTTGGTTATTAGCCAATTTTGGTCATGATTTCTTCTTTCGAATTATTCAAATCCATTTTGGTTATTTCTTAATGCATTTCCTCCATTAAGCACAATGGTCTCAATGGATTAGATTTTGATCATTTTTATTTTCATTCGGCTTATTCTAATCCCTTGTGGTATAGCCTATGTAGTTAGTCTAACAAGTGCATTTGATTCAATAAATTTAAATTTTGTTCATTTTGGTTTTCACTTGCTCATTATAATCATGTTACATTTTTATCTAGTGTAGTTTGCATTATAGGTTTATTCATCTCATGGAAGTAAGATTTGTGTAATTTTTGTCTTCGTTCAGCTCATTCTAATTTGTTTCGGTACTTCGCCAATAAAGTCTTTTTAATAAGTGTATCTGTCTCGAAGGATTAGCTTTTGGTCATTTTGGACTTCACTCCACTTATTCGAATCCATTTTGGATCTTAGCCAATGTAGTTCATCAAATAACCACAATAGTCTCAACGTATTAAGCTTTTGATCATTTTGGCCTTTACCCAACATATTCTAAACATGTTAGGTTTTTAGCTAATGTAGTTCGTATAATAAGTGCATTTTTTTTTAGGAGTAAGATTTTGGTTTTCACTTGGGTTATTCCAATCCAGTTTGGTTATTAGCCAATTTAGTTCTTCTAATAAGTGTATTTGTCTAAATGGAATAGGTTTTAATAATTTTGGTCTTCACTCGACGTATTCTAATCCAATATGGTTCTTAGTCAATGTAGTTCGTCTAATAAGTGAATTTGTCTCTATGGAATAGATTTTTATCTATTTTGGTTCTTAGCATATGTAGTTCATCTAAAAAAATGGAATATTAACAATGGATTAAAGTTTTCGTCATTTTTGTCATCGCACGATTTATTCTGCTCCATTTTTGTTTTTAGGCAATGTATTTCGACTAACAAGTGCATTAATGTCAATAGATTAAGTTTTTGGTCATTTATGTTTTATGTCTAATTATTCTAATCCAATTTGGTTTTTAGCCAATGTAATTCATCCAACTAGCACGATTAATGAATGTGGGTTACTATCTTCATCTGATTTATTATAATCATGTTAGGATCTTAGCGTGTGTAGTTTGCATAGTAAAATCATTTGCCTCAATGGATAATATTTTTGTCATTTTGGTCTTAAATCGGCTTATTCTAATCCGTTTTGGATCATAATTAATACTTTAGGAGCAACGAATTAAAGTTTAGGTTATTTTTACCTAGGCTCAGTTTATTCTAATCAATATTTACTTTTATCTAATGTATTTCGACTAACAAGTGTATTAATTTCAATGGATTAAGATTTTTTCTGATTTTTATCTTCAATTAGAAGAATCAAATCCATTTTGTTTCTTATCCAATGTAGTTCATCCAATTAGAGTGACTAGTTAATATCGATTAAGAATTTTCTAATTTTGGTCTTCACTTGGTTTATTCTAATCCATTTTGGTTCATAGTTAATGTAGTTCATCCAATAAGCTTAATGGTTTCAATGGATTACATGTTAGTCACATTTGTCTTAATTCGTTTTATTCAAATCCTTGTTGGTAATTAGCCAATGTAGTTCATCTAACAAGTGTGCTAGTCACAATAATTTAAGATTTTGGTCATTTTGGTCTTCACTTTGCTCATTCAAATCATGCTAGGTTCTTAGCCAATGTAGTTTTTGCAATAAGTGGAATTTTCTTAATGGAGTAAGACTTTGGTAATTTTCTTTCTCACTCTGGTTATTCTAATCTAGTTTAGTTATAAGTATATGCAGTTCGTCTAATGTAGTTCAATGGGATATACTTTTATCATTATGGTTTACACTCGGCTTATTCCAATCCATTTTCGTTCTTAGCTAATGTAGCTCATCAAATAAGCACAATAGTATCAATGGATTATGATTTTGACCATTTTGGTCTCTAATCGGATTATTCTAATCATGTTAGGTTTTAAGCCAATGAAGTTCATATAATAACTGCATTTTTCTCAATGGAGTAAGATTTTGGTCATTTTGGTTTTCACTCGGGTTATTCTAATATTGTTTGATTCTTAGACAATGTAGTTCGTCTTAAAATTGTATTTTTCACTATGGAATACATTTTTGTCATCGTGGTCTTTAGTCGCCTTATTCTAATCATTTTGGTTCGTAGTTAATGTAGTTCATCCAATAAGCAAAATAGTCTCAATGGATTACATTTTTGTCTTCATACAGTTTATTCTAATCTATTCTAGTACTTAGCCAATGTAGTTTTCTAATAAGTGCATTTGCCTCAATAAATTAGATTTTGGTCATTTTTTACGTCACTCAGCAAATTCTAATACATTTTGGTACTTAATCGAGTTTTTGTCATTTTAGTGTCAATTGATTACGATTTTTTTTCATATTTTTCATCAGTCGATTTATTGTAATTCATTTTGGTTCATTTCTAATGTAGTTCATTCAATAAGCATAATTAGTCAATGTGGATTAAGATTTTTTTTCATTTTGGTTTTCACTCGGCTTATTCCAATCTTTTTGGGTCTTAGCTAATGAAGGTTTCCAAATAAGCACAATAGTCTCAATGGATTAGATTTTTGTAATTTTTTTCTTCATTCAGCTTATTCTAATCTATTTTTATCTTCACTCGAGTTAATCTAATTATGTTTGGTTGTTAGGAAAAGAAGTTAATCAAGTAAGCAAAATCATCCCAAAGGATTGAGATTTTTCTCATTTGGTTTTTGTTTAGCTTATTGGAATCCACTTTTATTCTTCACCAATGTAGTTTATCTAACAATTGCATTTGTCTCCATAGATAAAGATTTTGGTCTTCTATAAGCTTATTCTATTACATTTTGGATATTACCCAATTAGACGAACATTTAGGCCGTTTTCCTCCTCCCTTGGCTTATTCTTGTCCAATTAGTGTTTTTAACCAATCTTGTGCATCCAATAGGTGTTTTTGTGTAATTGGATTAACATTTAGGTCAATTTCGACCTCCCAAAGCTTTTTCTTGTCCAATTGCGGTTTTTAACCAATCTTGTGCATCCAATTGGTGTATTTGAAGCATCGAATAAACATTTAAGTCATTTTCGTCCTCCCTTGGCTTATTCTTGTCCAATTAAGGTTTTTAACCGATCTTGTGTAACCAATAGGTGTGTTTGTGTCATTGGATTAACATTTAGGTCATTTTCGTCCTCCCTAGACTTATTTGTCCAATTAAGGTTTTTAAGCAATCTTGTGCATCGAATAAGTTCATTTGTGTAATTGGATTAACATTTAGGTTATTTTTGTCCACCCTAAGCTTATTTTTGTCCATTTAGGAGTTCTAAACAATCTTGTGCATTCAATGGGTGTGTTTGTGTCATTGGATGAACATTTAGGTCATTTTCATCCTCCCTAGGCTAATTTTTGTCCAATTAGGGTTTTTAACCAATCTTGTGCATCCAATAGGTGTTTTTGTGTTATTGGATCAACATTTAGGTTCTTTTTTTCCTCCATAGGCTTATTCTTGTCCAGTTAGGGTTTTTAACTAATCTTGTGCATCCAATAGGTGTGTTTGTGTCAATGGATGAACAATTAGGTCATTTTCGACCTCCCTAGGTTTATTCTTGTCTAGTTAAGGTTTTTAACCAATCATGTGCATCCAATACATGTGTTTATGTCATTGAATGAACATTTAGGTCATTTTCGTCCTCCCTTGGCTTAGTCATGTTTAGTTAAGGTTTTAACTTATCTTGTGCATTCAATAAGTGTGTTTGTGTCATTGGATGAACATTTAGGTCATTTTCGTCCTCCCAAGTCTTATTCTGGTCCAATTACGATTTTTAAGCAATCTTGTGCATAATAAGTTCATTTGTGTCATTGGATTACCATTTAGAAAATTTTCTTCCTCCCTAAGCTTATTCTTGTCCACTTAGGGTTTTTAACCAATCTTGTACATCCAATAGGTGTGTTTGTATCATTTGACGAACATTTAGGTCATTTTCGTGCTCCATTGGCTTATTCTTGTCCAATTAGGGTTTTTAAGCAATATTGTGCATCCAATAGGTGTGTTTGTATCATTGGATGAACATTTAGGTCGTTTTCCTCCACCCTAGTCTTATTCTTCTCAAATTAGGGTTTTTAGCCAATCTTGTGCATCAAATAGGTGTGCTTGTGTCATTGGATTAACATTTAGGTCATTTTTGTCCTTCCTAGGCTTATTGTCGTCTAGTTAGGGATTTTAACTAATCTTGTGAATCCAATAAGTGTGTTTGTATCATTGGATGAGCATTTACGTCATTTTCGTGCTCCCTTGGCTTATTCTTGTCCAATTAGGGTTTTTAACCAATCTTGTGCATGCAATAGGTGTGTTTGTGTCATTAGAAGAACATTTAGGTCATTTTCGTCCTTCCTAGGCTTATTCTTGTCGAATTAGGATTTTTAACCAATCTTGTGCATCTAATAAGTTCATTTTTGTCATTGGATTAACAATTAGATCATTTTTGTGCTCGCTAGCCTTATTCTTTGGCAATTAGGGATTTTATCCTATCATCTGCATCCAATAGGTGTGTTTATGTCATTGGATGAATATTTAGGTCCTTTTTGTTCTCCCTACTCTTATTTTTGTCTAATTAGGGTTGTTAGGCAATCTTGTGCTTCCAATAAGTTCATTTGTGTTGTTCTATTAACATTTAGTTAATTTTCGTCCTCCCTAGGCCTATTCTTGTCCAATTAGGGCTTTTAAGCAATCTTGTGCTTCCAATAGCTGTGTTTGTGTCGTTAGAAGATCATTTCGGTCGTTTTCCTCCTCCATTGGCTTATTCTTCTCCAATTAGTGTTGGTGTAATGGTCTCTATCCTTAGGAAGTTATACACAAGATTATCAACCAAATTATCCAATTTCTTCCTAAGTGATGAACTTGATAGTCTACATCCAATCCTGAAATGACTTAATGATTTCAGCCTTCATTAGAAATGATTTGAGTATGTTTACAGACTTTCCAACATTTCAATGCCTATACATCTAACTCAACATCAAATTACAACAACAACCAATCTATCCTTAAGAACTACTCGCCAAGCTCTAGCAAGATCATATTGAGATCTCTTTTAGATGTTCACACACACTCTAAAAGTTGACCACCAGTTTCACAATACTGGATTTCAACAACAACCAATCTATCCTTAAGAACTACTCGCAAGCTCTATCAAGATCAGATTGAGATCTCTTTTAGATGATTACACACACTCTAAAAGATGACCACCAGTTTCACAATACTGGATTTCAACAACACTTTCTTTTACAAAGATTGTTCTTTCAAAAAGAACTAAAAACACTTGATTCAATTACAATGAATTCTCACACTAAGTATTTGCCAATAATATTTGTGAGTTAGAACAATTTTTCTCAAAGTATATTTTTCGAAATAGCAAATGAAAAACTTTCTGTTTTCTATTGTATTGTTCTGTATTGTTATTTTGAAAATTGTGATTGATTCAGCTTAGATAGTTTCAGAAAAACTTTAGACAAATCGATTTCCCAATCGATTTTATTAATGTGTATTACGAGATCAATCGATTTCCTAATCGATTGTCGCGTTTCTTGTTTCTCTTAAATTTTGAAAAATCAATTTTTTTAATGCATATATCAGAAACTCATACTCAGTTTATATCAGAGTCGATTGACTAATCGATTATAATTGTTTTGCTCAAAATGTGAGATCAAACAATCGATTACATAGTAGATTCACTTTCATTAACATAATCGATTTAGCAATGGGCTAAATTCTCCCTGTAACTCAGACATTTACTCTAATCGATTTCCTAATCGACTGACTTGTCCTAGTAACAAAGGTATTTAATTAAAATCGATGTGTCAATCGATTATACGATATGTTTCTAATAAATGATGAACTAATTCATTCATGCAATCGATTAACTAATCGATTAGTAAAAAGTTTGTTACTTAAGAAAAGTATAACAATCGATTTCTTTTAATCACAGAACACAGGTCTGATGAAAAACATTTTAGTAACGATTTGCCAATCGATTAACTTAGTGAAAGCTTTGTTCTGTGAATCAGAAAATTGATTAACCAATTGATTTACCAATCGATTGTCCAATCGATTTCTTTAATCACAGAACACAGGTCTAATTAAAAAACATTTAAGTAATCGATTTGCTAATCGATTTAGTCAGTGAAACCTTTGTTCTATGAATCAGAAAATCGATTAACCAATTGATTTACTAATTGATTGATTAATGCACTTATTTTATGATTTTAGTTTTAATTGGCAATTGTTAGATGTGTGAAATCATAATGATGAATCTACCTAATAAACACTATGACCAATAGATAAATTTACACATAATCTTCAAGCCTTGTATGATATGATCAATCTTTGCTTGATTGCTTGAGATCCAAGATTTGTCCAAATGTAGTGTTTCATTCTTTCGCATAATCTTCAAGCCTTATGATATGATCAATCTTTGCTGAAATGTATCTCAACTCAAACTACTAGATTAATCAGATAATGCATATACATTGTATGTTTGGAAGTTATATCAAAATCAATGTCAAGGAGGCATATATCTTACAATCTCCCCCTTTTTGACTAAATGACAAACATACAATTTAACTTTGAGTTTACATTTCAAAACATAACTTTATAATAACTATTATTTAAAAACTCCCCCTGAATTATAGAATTCATGATTCATTTCAACACCATAAGCACAAGTTATTCAAATTTGGTATCAGAGCACATAAGAGCACATATTATCATAGCACAGTATCAGAGCACATAAGCGCAAGTTAAATTCATTCAAATTCTCCCCCTTTGTCATTAAATTCAAAAAGATAATACAAGAGAGAATGATTATTCAAAAGCTATTGCAGGAGATATATACTGAAAACACAAAAAAATTACGAAACACCAAAGAAAACAAAGCCTAAACACCTAATCTAGTGCTGTTCCTCATTATCACTAGTGGAAGAGGTAGAGACTGTTGTATTAGCCTAAGCAAGTGTCTCCTCACCATGAGGTTCAGAACTATCAAGGTTGATAGGGGTTGATTCTTCAGTTGTTTGTGTGTCAACAACATTCTATGTGCCAATGTCAACTATATCTTCAAATGACATATTGAGACCCAAATGGTCTTGGATGGCATCGACATCTTGAAAAACTGAGTTGAGGGTTGCTTGGAGTTTCCTAAGGGAGGCTTCCACTTTAGCATTGTGAGAAGCTTGAGACTCCATAAGTTCCAGCAACTTAGCTAAAACCTCATATTGGTTTTCAGCTTGCTCAGGTTGTTCAACATTTGATTGAGCCCTTGTCCAAATACCATTGATCCTCTTCAATTGCATTTGGTTGACAATTGGCTCACCAAAAATTAGAGTTGTTTTTATTGATTCTTCATTGACACATGATATTTAGAAGTGTCTCAGAATCTTTGTGATCAGTTGAGGGTAAGGGAGCATCAACTTTACTTGTGCTGTTTCCAACATATTCATCAGCACAATCTATTCCTAACTCATCTTGAGTTCCTTGTACAGGCCCCAAATAAGAATAATGTCCAGCTTCTGAACTACGGCATGGTTCCCTAATATAGGTACCAATATCCTGGTTAGCACATTCATCAGCATCCTATGCTGGACCTTCATTTGGCCGATTGGGAGAGATATCCTTTCCACAAATCCTTCAAACATCAAGTCTTGAACGGCTCTGTGTCTATCTACTGATGTTTCCCAAGCATCATCAGTAGAATCAGGATCTGTTCTGCCATCAACAACTTCTCCATAGAAGGGCAGTCCTGAAAGCTTGGAGAACTCTCTAAACGTCATAGAGATTTTCTTGCCTTTAACTTCAGACTCAAATCTAGTGTCTGTCAGTATGAAGTTTGAGTAGAAGGCTCTAATAAGCCTTGGATAGATTTCCAAAGGGCAGGAGAGGAAATCTACCAATCCATGAAATCTTAGATGGTTTTGGAAGGTGAATCCATTTGCATCAAAGTAGGCAAAATCCAGAGTTCTTGCCTCATGGATTTTCCTCTTTAGGAATGCAGGGGAAAGAGCAAAGTCCTCAATAGGTTTACCTTTGCAAGGTTGAGGCTTCTTTGGTTGAGGGGAAGAAGTGGTTTTCTTCTTCTTTTGGGTTGGTTCCTTCATTGCATCACCCATCAGCTTTTCAGTTTGAGGAACCTTCCTCTTCTTGGTTTTTCCTTAATAAGTGGCAATGGCTTTCCCTTTATCCTTTGTCATAATCTGAGTGGGTATAGAAACTCTTTTTGCATGAGAGGAAGTAGGTGGAGGAGAAGGAGTTCTACCACTAGAGGTTGAGGAAGAGGATGGTGATTTCTCACTTGTTTGTTTCATTCTTGCCATTTGAGAGATTTAGGAAGTTCAAGAAGTTTCAAGGAATCAAAGAAATCGAGTTTGGAGAGAGTTAGAGAAGTGTAAAAAGCATAGTGAAAACACAGAGAAGTTTGAGAAGTTTTAGAAGTTGAGGGAAAATGACTTGAGAAATCGATTTAGGGTTTTAAGTAGTACTGTTCAAAGTCGATTTGTAAATCAATTTAGTTACACATTTGCATACAAGACTTCAATTGCCAAATCGATTTTGTTACCGTGATTGGAGGGAAATGAAAGGTTTCAGTTATAGTTGCCTGCAACGGCTAGTATTTTTTGCAACAGTCATATTGCAAATCGATTCCCAAATCGATTTTCTTAAGTAAATGTTCAATGGATAAATCGATGTCCAAATCGATTTCCATATCAGTTATGGAAAACTTCTCATAATAGCATCGATTTCCAAATCGACTTACTTGGCTTGCAGTTTTAATAATTTGACAAAATCGATTACCAAATCGATGCTCGGGTTTGAGTTTGGAAAATTTCTCAAATCTTTGGATTTCTGGGAGAAATAATCGATTATGAAATCGATTCTTTAAAACGATTTTCCAAATCTTCAATCGATTCACCAGTCGATTGGATTGATGTATACTTCAGCATTTATTGCTACCTTAAATCACTAAATCGATTATGAAATCGATTATCGTGTTTTATATTTTGACAATTAAGACACTATGTAGCACAATTCGATTATGAATTCGATTTTGTAATGCTGATTTGAAATTTTAACACAAGATAATCGATGTATAAATCGATTTATCTATTGCAAGCTAGTTAGTTTAGAGGAAACATCGATGTCTCAATCGATTTTTCATAGAGATCATATTTCATTTTGATCTATTATACCAAGTTTCATTCTAATATAGAAGAAAATTTCTTTGGGTAGAGCTTTGGTAAAGATATCAGCTAATTGATCAGAAGTATAAATATATTCAAGCATGATATTACCATTTTGGTTTTGATCCCTAATGAAAGGATGTCTAATCTCTATATGTTTTGTTCTTGAGTGCATAACAGGATTCTTTGTGATGTTTATGGCACTAGTGTTGTCGCACATTATTGGCACAGTTCCAAGATCAACACCAAAGTCAGAAAGGTGTTGTTTCATCCATAATATTTGTGCACAACAACTTCCAGCAGCGACATATTCAGCCTCAACTGTTGAAAGCGCAACACTATTTTGCTTCTTGCTATGCCAATATATAAGTGAATTCCCTAATAGATGGCAAGTACCAGATGTACTTTTTTCGTCTAATTTGTAACCAGCAAAATTAGAATCAAAATAGCCAACAAGAGTGCAATTTGATCCCTTAGGATACCATAATCCTAGATTTTTGGTTCCTATTAGATATCTAAAAATTCTTTTGACTGCACTTAGATGGGATTCCTTAGGATTAGCTTGATATCTTGCAAAAATGCAGACACTAAACATAATGTCAGGTTTACTAGTTGTAAGATATAATAAAGATCCTATCATGCCTCTAAACATGGTCATATCTACAGATTTTCCCTTCTCATCTTTATCCAAATGACAAGCTTGACTCATGGGTGTATCAATAGATTTAAATTTATCAAAGTCAAACTTCTTTAAGAGATCATTACAATACTTGGTTTGACTTAGGAAAATACCATTCTTGCTTTGATTGATTTGAAATCCTAAAAAGAAGGTTAATTCTTCCATCATGGACATTTCAAATCTTCCTTTCATCATGTTTTCAAATTCTTTGCAAAGTTTACTGTTTGTGGATCCAAAAATTATGTCATCAACATAAATTTGGACAAGCAGAATGTCTTTTCCCTTTTTCTTTATAAAGAGTGTTTTATCAACATTTCCTCTTAAAAAATTTTGCTGTAAAAGGAAATTTTTCTTTAAGAGAAAATTTACTGAGTTTATAAATTTTGCTCTTGGAGCTTGTTTCAATCCATAGAGAGCTTTTGTTAGTTTATAAACATGGTTTGGAAAAGCAGGATCCTCAAATCCTGAAGTTTGACTAACATAAACATCCATTTGATACAATTTAAAATCCATGATACAAGCACAAGCAAGCAAAATCCTAATTGCTTCTAATTTGGCTACAGGCGCATTAGTTTCATCATAATCAATACACTCCTCCTGGTTGTATCCTTTAGCAACTAGTCTAGCCTTATTTCTTGTTATTACTCCATTCTCATCCGTCTTATTCCTAAACACCCATCTAGTTCCAATAATATGTTTGTTTTCTGGTTTAGGAACTAAGATCCATACTTTGTTTCTCTCAAATTGATTAAGCTCTTCTTGCATGGCAATTATCCAATCATTGTCCAAGAGAGCTTCTTTTATATTCTTAGGTTCTACTTGAGAAACAAACGCTGTGAAATTACAGAAGTGTCTAAGAGATTTTCTAGTAACAACCCCTTTAGAAATTTCTCCTATGATGTTGTAGGTAATGTTTCATTTGGTAATGTCAGTTGGAGGTAATGTCAGTTGGAGGTAATGTTTCATTTGATTCTTTTGGATCTGATTCTACAATTTCATCAAAAGAATCACCAACTCTAAGAGGGGTACTGTTTAAGTTTTTGGTAAACATTTCATCAAATTATACATGAACAGATTCCTCTATAGTTTTAGTTCTTTTATTGTAGATCCTGTAGGCCTTACTAGATTGTGAATATCTTAGAAAAATTCCCTCATCTGCCTTAGAGTCAAATTTCCCTAGATGCTCTTTTCCATTATTCAGTACAAAACACTTGCATCCAAAGACTCTAAAATAGGCAATGTTTGGTTTTCTACCTTTGTATATTTCATAGGGTGTTTTTGAAAGTATAGGCCTAATAAGAACTCTATTTATCACATGAGTAGCTGTGTTTATTGCATCAGTCCAAAAATATTTTGGAAGATTAGAGTCATTAAGCATTGTTCTAGCAAGTTCTTCTAGAGATCAATTCTTCCTTTCTACAACTCCATTTTGTTGTGGAATTCTTGGGGCTGAGTATATGTGGTGAATTCCGTTTTGATCACAATAATTATTAAAAGATTCATTTTGAAATTCTCCACCATGATCACTCTTAATGGAAATTATTTTCTGATTCTTCTCATTTTGAACTTGATTTGCAAATTTTTTGAAAATTGAGAAGGAATCACTTTTGTGAGACAGAAAATAAGTCCATGTATATATAGAGTAATCATCAACTAAAAAATAGCCATAAAGATTTCCTCCAAAACTTTTTCCTTGAGAGGGACCAAATAGATCCATGTGAATTAATTGTAGAACTCTATTAGTTTGTACTAAGTCTATTGGTGGGAAACAGGACTTGACCAATTTACTTTTCTCACAAGAGTCACATAATTTATCCTTAGTAAATTTTATATTTGGAAGACCTAGCACTAGTTGTTTGCTAACAAGTTTGTTAAGATGATTTTTATGTATGTGAGATATTTTCTTGTGCCACAACCAATCTTCATCAGATTTAGATAACAAACAACAAACATTATTTGCATGCAAAAGAGTCAAGATCAATCATGTATATATTATTTACCCTTTCACCTACCAATTTTATGCTATCATCTTCCTTGTGCTCAAGTGTACAAGTATGTGATGTAAAATATACTTGGTATCCTTTATCACAAAGCTGACTAATGCTAAGCAAGTTGTGTTTCAAACATTTTACATAGAGAACATCCTTGATTACCGTTGTTGATTCACTCCCTATGTCTCCTGCACCAAGTATTTTACCTTTGTTGTTGTCACCATACTTTACATATCCTCCATCTTTTAAATTCAGAGACAAGAATTTCGATTTGTCTCCAGTCATATACTTGGAACATCCACTATCTAGGTACCATGAGTGTGTTTTGGATGGCAAGCATATTTGCAAAACAAAATTAAGACTTTGGTTTTAGGTACCCAATTTAGATTGGGTCCTCGCGGTACCGTAATCGCTCGTTAAAGATAACGTTAAGGTAAGGGCTCCTTCCAAACTTTTAGTTTGCATTTAGGGACTTATCTGTGGTTGTGCGGAAAAGAAATTACTTAGGGTTGAAGTGTTGATTTGGGGAAAATGAATTTAATGCTTTTATGGGTGAAATTTTAAAGTTGGGTTTTGGTGATATTGATGAGTGTTTTGTGGAAAATGAATTTAACTAAGTTATATGTAGTTTTGAGGAAAGGAAATTTGATATGTTTGAGTGGTGGGTTGTGATGATTTGTGGTTGTCGTGTTTTACGTGTTCATAACTAATATTTATAAATTTTGAGATGTGTTTGGGTGGATTTTGTGGAAAAATGAATTGATGTGATTTGGTGTGAATTGTGGATTGAATTTGAGAATATGTCTGAGTATGTTCTATGTGGAATTTGAAAATCATTAGAGTTAAACGAGTATTAAAAATGGGGAAACTTTTAATATCTAGGTTTACTTAATGTTTTTCGTGAAAATCATTAGAGTTAGACGCATATTGAAAATGGGGAATCTTTTAATATCTGCTTTTACTTAATGATTGTCGTCCGAATTGTTAGAGTTAAATGGGTGTTAAAAATGGGGAATCTTTTAATATCTGCTTTTAGTTAATGATTGTCGTCTGAATTGTTAGAGTTAAATGAGTATTAAAAATGGGGAATCTTTTAATATCTGCATTTACTTAATGATTGTAGTCCGAATTATTAGAGTTAAATGGGTATTAAAAATGGGGAATCTTTTAATATCTGCTTTTACTTAATGATTGTCGTCCGAATTGTTAGAGTTAAATGGGTATTAAGAATGAGGAATCTTTTAATATATGCATTTACTTAATGATTGTTGTCCGAATTGTTAGAGTTAAATGGGTATTAAGAATGGGAAATCTTTTAATATCCGCATTTACTTAATGATTGTGTCCGAATTGTTAGAGTTAAATGGGTATTAAAAATGGGGAATCTTTTAATATCTGCATTTACTTAATGATTGTTGTCCGAATTGTTAGAGTTAAATGGGTATTTAGAATGTAGAATCTTTTAATATCTGTATTTACTTAATGATTGTCGTCTGAATTATTAGAGTTAAATGGGTATTAAAAATGGGGAATCTTTTAATATCTGCATTTTCTTAATGATTATCGTTCGAATTGTTAGAGTTATACGGGTATTAAAAATGGGGAATCTTTTAATATCTGCATTTAATTAACGATTGTCCGAAGTGATGTTGACACTCTTCTTGATGTTAGTTTTGGGGAAACACTACCTCCAAGAAGGAACGACGTTGCCAAAATGAACGTCAGTAGGGATTATTAAATGGTTGAAGCTACGAATAACATGAATGTTTCCATTGTTGCACATACAGCTGCAAAGACTCTACGTGATATGGAGAAGAGGGAAAGAAAGATATGTGCTATTAAGTCAAGAGGATTGGAAGATTTTCGTCGTTACCATCCACCAAAGTTCAAGTGTGATGAGAACTCATAAAATGTTGATATGTGGATTCAAGAAGTGGAAAAGATCTTCGAGATGATAGATTGTCAGGTAGAGTTGAAGCAGATCATGACGACATGGAATTTATAAAATGGTTCCAAGGACACAAAAGTTATGTGTTGGTGTTAACTAGAAGATGATAAGTATGGATGGATTAACATTAGACTAATAAGGGATTTCAAGTAAAGATCTAAGTGGAAGACTTTTATTAAGAAAAGTATTAGATGTTATCCTGGTAGGTTTCAGGATGAAATTGGATGAAGTTTTATAACTGTCAAAGAAATGTGAACATCAAGGAATTATTGAGAAGACAAGGATTCCATTTGGAATAGCATTTGGTGCTTAGGTGTCTACGAAGAGGCTTGTATTGAAGTTAAGGGGCACTGCACGTTAGGGGTAAATACCACCTTGGTTAGATAAAGTACAATTTGAGGAATAGTCGATAACTTGAGGGATAAAGTCGAGCATTCGAGTTAGACTAGATTCGCAACTTGGATTATTAAGTATGAATCTCATGACGAGTATAGGAGTGAGACTATATATTTTGTTGATAAGTGACAAATCTCTTTGTGGTTTAGGAGATAGTAAGTATGGATAGTGATATTGGATGAATCTATAGACACATAAGTGTGAATTTTGAGCGATGTTCGGAAAAACATAATGAGTTAAGCCTTGATGTATTTAACTCTATGTTACCATTAAGTGGAATTTGAAGTATCGAGTACGAGAATACTTCAAGATTGCGGCAATATAAGTTTTGAGAGTCTATTAAAGGATGAAAATTACTAAGGGGATGTTAATATTTTGATAGGTCGGAAGGATTATTCGAGATTTGATTTGGGTCCCTAAGATGGTTGATTTTTTTTAGTTGATGATTTAAAATCCGCAAGGTATGATGGAGGACCAAGTAATGCTTAAAACTTTCATAATCGAAGGAGTTGAGGTAGGCAAGTGATACATAATTCAAGTGTTTGGAGATTTTGAGGATCAAATTTTAGAATCCTATTAAATGATAGAAGGTGAAAAAGAAGAGATGTAACGAAGGATTTATGATTTAGTTGTTGGTCTTGGGAAATCAAGCGTTGAGATTTAAAATGAGTGTTTTAGTGACTAGATGGATAATGAAAGGTATGGGGGTCTTTGAGATATTTTACTGCAAAATTTATGAGGATGAAGTTATAGATAATTATTTCTTAGGAAATGCTTATGGGGAACGTTTGAGAAATAATTCTTTAGGACGTTCGATTGTTAGGATTCTTTCAGTTTGTATCTCGGTGAAGGTTGAGAAGGAATAAGAATCCAGTGAGTGAACCAAATATTGGAAAATGTGCCAAGAAATTTGTTGGAGCAACACATAGAGATGTAGCTTATGACAATTAAAGATTCAGAAAAGGAATTATCTCACCTATAATTCAGACATTATTATTATAAAGGTATGCCAATGATATAAAGGCATTACTTGAGTTCATGTCATGGGGGTTGTTATTGTGTTCGCCAATCAAAGGAGTTAAATGTTTATTTGATAAGAAACAATTGAACATGAAATGGAAAAGTTTGGTGGGAATTAGTAAGCCTTGATTTAATGGAATCACTATAATGAAGATGTATCAAGGTTCAAGGAAGAAATTTAAGGTTTGTATAAATGGAAAAGTGATGGAGTGAATACAATGCGTTTGACCTGTCATAATGAAAGGATAACCATCAGGTTGCAAATGAAGGACGCAACGAAATTGAGAAGTATCAGAATGAATGTTGATAGTAGATGTAGGAGAATTATTTTCGAGTTTGTGCATAATTGCGAAGTATGTAAGAAATTTTCTAGTGAAGCGTGAATTTTAGGTGTTAGGCATGAGACAAATGTAGACCTTGATATGTGAATTAAATTCAAGTTGGATTTTGTTGGAAATGTGACTCTTAAAATGAAGTACTAAATTGAAAAGAAGGTTGTGTGTCATAAGTAGTATAGTCTTTGGCATGATTTCGAAAATATTTGAGGAAGCTTGGATCACCAAGTAGATGTGGGGATAGAATTATTAAAGTTATAATTGGAATAACATACTGATAAGTACACTACGATTTGACGTAGTTGTAAGACTAAATAAAAATCGAGGATTTGTGGACAATGGAAAAATTTAGAAGTCCTCGACTGTAGTGATTGTTTTGTACTCAGTGTGATGGTGTTATAATTAGTGTTTCGATTTGGTACCAAATGGATGTTTTGTACCAAGTGGATACAAAATAGGCTATGTGACATAGCTATAGGAAATTGTACTTAGTCAACATGATCAAACTTATAGCAAAATAAGGGAAACTCAGTGGACTTTGAGAAGATTGTTGACTGCTTGTACATTAGAATAACCTTAGTTGTAAGTTGCAAGGAGCGCTATTACAGTTCGGTTAAGATAGTCTAATCCATTATCATGGTTGTTGGTTATTTATTGACAAATTGAGGGACTGATCATCCTTAATCTCTTGTTGATAGTAGACAAAATCAAAGCTGTTGATGGCAGAACAGATCGTAACTCTATTGATGATGCTTGGGAAACATCAGTATACAAACACGCAGCCATTCAAGACCTGATGGTTGAAGGATTTATGGAAAAGATTCTCCCAATCGGCCAAATGAAGGTCCAGCATAGGATGCTGATGTATGTGCTAACTAGGATGTTGGTACCTAGATCAGGGAACCATGCTGTAGTTCAGAAGCTGGACATTATTCTTCTTTGGGACCTTTACAAGGAGCTCAAGATGAGCTGGGCATGGATTGTGCTGATGAATATGTTGGAAACAAGACAAGGAAAGTTGATGAGTCAATTGTCAACCAAATGCAATTGAAAAGGATCAATGGTATTTGGACAAGGGTTCAATCAAATGATGAACAACCTGAGCAAGCTGAAAAACCAATTGGAGGTTTTAGCTAAGTTGTTGGAACTTATAAAGTCCCAGGCTGCTCACAATGCTAAAGTGGAAGCCGCCCTTAGGAAACTCCAAGCAACCCTCAACTCAGTTGTTCAAGATGTAGATGCCATCCAAGACCATTTAGGTCTCAAGATGTCATTTGAAGATATAGCTGACATTGGCACACAGAATGTTGTTGACACACAAACAACTAAAGAACCAAACCCTATCAACCTTGATAGTTCTGAACCTCATGGTGAGGAGACACTTGCTGAGGCTAATACAGCAGTCTCTACCACTCCCACTGGTGATAATGAGGAACATCCCTAGATTAGGTGTTTAGGCTTTTGTTTTCTTTGGTGTTTTGTAATTTTTGTGTTTTCAGTATATATCTCCTGCATCATTCTCTCTTGTATTATCTTTTTGAATTTAATGACAAAAGGGGAGAATTTGAATGAATTTAACTTGTGCTTATGTGCTCTGATATTGTGCTCTGATAATCTGATAATATGTGCTCTTATGTGATGATAAGCTCTGATACTGTGCTCTGATAATATGTGCTCTGATACCAAATTTGAATGAATTTGAATAACTTGTGCTTATGCTGTTGAAATGAATCATGAATTCTATAATTTAGGGGGAGTTTTTAAATAATAGTTATTATAAAGTTAGGCTTTGAAATTTAAGCTCAAAGTTAAATTGTATGTTTGTCATTTAATAAAAAACGGGGAGATTGTAAGATATATGCCTCCTTGACATTGATTTTGATATAACTTCCAAACATACAATGTATATGCATTATCTGATTAATCTAATAATATGAGTTGAGATACATTTCAGCAAAGATTAATCATATCATAAGCCTTGAAAATTATGCGAAAGAATCAAACACTACACTTGGACAAATCTTGGATCTCAAGCAATCAAGCAAAGATTGATCATATCATACATGGCTTGAAGATTATGTGTAAATTTGTCTATTGGTCATAGAGTTTACTAGGTAGATTCATCATTATGATTTCACACATCTAACATTTGCCAATTAAAACTGAAATCATAAAATAAGTGCATTAATCAATCAATTAGTAAATCGATTGGTAAATCAATTGGTTAATCGATTTTCTGATTTACAAAACAAAGCTTTCACTGAGTTAATCGATTGGCAAATCGATTACTAAAATGTTTTTCATCAGACCTGTGATTTGTGATTAAAGAAATCGATTGGACAATCGATTGGAAAATCGATTGTTATACTTTTCTTAAGTAACAAACTTTTTACTAATCGATTAGTTAATCGATTGCATGAATGAATTAGTTCATCATTTATCAGAAACATATTGCATAATCGATTGGCACATCGATTTTAATTAAATACCTGAGTTACTGGGACAAGTCAATCAATTGGAGAAAATGTCTGAGTTACAGGAAGAATTGAGCCCATTGCCAAATCGATTATGTAATGAAAGTGAATCGACTGAGTAATCGATTCTTTGATCTCACATTTTGAACAATACTATTATAATCGATTAGTCAATCGATTCTGATATAAACTGAATATTAGTTTCTGACATATGCATTAAAAGAATCGATTAGCAAATCGATTAGTTCATCTATTTCAAGATTCAATAAAAACAAGAAACGCGATAATCGATTAGGAAATCGATTGAGCTGGAAATACACGTTAATATAATCGATTGGGAAATCGATTTGTTTAAAGTTTTTCTGAAACTATATAAGCTGAATCAATCACAATTTTCTTAATTAACAAAATAAAAATACAGAACAATACAACAAAATTTTGAGAGTTTTTCATTGGTCATTTCAAAAAATATACTTTGGGAAAAATTGTTCTAATTCACAAATATTATTGGCAAATGGTTAGTGTGAGAAATCAATTGTGATTGAATCAAGTGTTCTTAGTTCTTTTTGAAAGAACAATCTTTGTTATAGAAAGTGTTGTTGATATCCAGTATTGTGAAACTGGTGGTCAACTTTTAGAGTGTGAGTGATCATCTAAAAGAGATCTCAATAAGATCTTGCTAGAGCTTGGCGAGTAGTTCTTAAGGATAGATTGGTTGTAGTTTGTGTTGGTATTTATGACGTCTAGAGTGTATTTTACAGATTGTCCAGCTAACACAAGTCTATCTATCAAACTCTTCTCGCTTCTATTTCGCAGCCACCGAATCCCTCAAGTTAATCGCCTAACTCTCCCAAGATATTGGTGAAGCTTCTCCTTGGTAAACTCCCTTACCACAGAAGATAGCTACCAGTTTCAATACTGGATTTTTACAGAAGTTTCATTACAATGTTGTTTACAAAAATTGACAAAAGAAGATCAAAAGATCTTTCAAGAAATACGACTCAATCACACAATGATGTTCAACTATAAGAATTTTCCAAGAGGATTAATTTTCTCAAAGTGTTGTGAAAAACGTGTGTGAAGAATATTCAAAGGATATTTCAAAGTACTTTCAAAGTTATGTCAAAGTGTTAAAAGTTCTGGAAAGTTATATCAAAGATTTCTTTGAAAAACAGATTTGAGTCAACTTATATATGTTTCAGAAAAACACAGTCAAATCGATTTCCCAATTGATTTTATAAAGGTTTAAAACACCCTAATCGATTTCCCAATCGATTATCGTGTTTCTTGTTTTTCTTGATTCTGGAAAACATATGAATGAATCGATTTGCCAATCGATTCTTTTAATGCTTAAATTCAGAAGCAGAAACATGTTCATATCAGATTCGATTGAGTAATCGATTATAGGTGTTTTGTTCAAACAACGAGATCAAAACAATCGATTACACAATCGACTCATATGTACTAATAATCGATTTTGCAATTGGCTGATGTAACACAAAACTTTAACCTAATCGATTTGCCAATCGATTGTACTGATCACAGAGACTCAATCATTTTGCTTCAGTCGATTCGTCAACCGATTGCACTAGTCTCAGTGATGCAATTTTTTTCTTTAATCGATTTGCCAATCAATTTGGCTTGTTATAGTGGCTCAGCCATTTGGTTCATAATCAATGTGCCAATCGATTGTGGACTTGTTTCTGATATATGTTTAAGCATTTTATTTTCTCAATCGATTTCCTAATCGATTGGTATATTTCTTGTAAGTAAAGAAACAAATTTCAATTGATGTATCAATCGATTTGATCTATCACAGAGGCTCAGACTGATAAAAAACTTTTGCACAATCGATTTGCCAATCGATTTGTGTCAATATCTGGTTGTCTCTGTGACTTACCAATTGATTGTTCAATCGATTGGTTGGTTACAGAGGCCAAGTCTGATGAAAAACATTTTTTGAATCGATTTGCCAATCGATTTGCAAGGAATTTGCTTGGCTTCTGTAAGTAACAAAATCGATTTACCAATAGATGTGCTAATCGATTGTCCAATCAATTGGTTTAACCCCAGAGTTCAAGTTTCACTTAGAACCTTTAAGTAATCGACTTCCCAATCGATGTACTTAGTAAAAACTTTAATTCTGATTTAAACAATCGATTGTACAATGGATTGAGCAATTGACTTGCTAATCGATTTGTTAATTGGTTAATTTTAAGATTTCATTTTAAAACTTGGCAAATACTTAAGCATGAAATCACATGGACAAGTCTACTTAGTAACTACTATAACCACTAATGACACTAGGCAGAATTGCATCTTTCTTCAGCTCATTCTCCACTTTTTGCTTGATTCCTTGTGTTCCAAGCTTGTCTCCAAGTGTATAGTGTTTACTCGATTTTCCTGAAATGTAACTTGATTCAAACTGTTAGTTTTATCAAATGATGCATGAACATTGTATGTTTGTTAATTGTGTCAAAATCATGATCAGGGGGACATATGTCCAACAGTTTGATGTTGAATTAGATGTATAGGCATTGAAGTGTTGGAAAGTCTGTAAATATACTCAAATCAATTCTAGTGAAGGCTGAAATCATTAAGTGATTTCAAGACTGGATGTAGACTATCGAATCGATAGTCGAACCAGTATAAAAATCCCTGGTGCACACTTTTCTATCTCTTTACTCTTTATCTTGATAATACATGTGTTTTTGAATCTCTGTTTTGAATCATCTTTTGAATCTATCACTGTTAAATTGGAATTAATATTAAACAAGTTGGTTTTACTATTAAGTTCATCACTTAGGAAGAAATTGGATAATTTGGTTAATAATATTTGTTTATAAATTCCTAAGGATAGAGGCCATTACACCAACATATTCTTGGGCAATTAGGGATTTTAACCTATCTTCTGCATCCAAGAGGTGTGTTTATGCCATAGGATGAACAATTAGGTCCTTTTCATCCTCCCTACTCTTAATTTTGTCCAATTAAGGTTTTTAAGAATTCTTCTGCTTCCAATAAGTTCATTTAGGTCATTTTCATCCTCTGATGGCTTATTCTTGTCCAATTAAGGTTTTTAACCGATCTTGTGCATCCAATAGGTGTGTTTGTATCATTTGACAAACATTTAGGTCATTTTTGTCCTCCCTAGTCTTATTCTAGTCCAATTAGGGTTTTTAAGCAGTCTTATGCATCGAATAAGTTCATTTGTCTCATTGGATTAACATTTAGGTGATTTTCGTCCACCCTAAGTTTATTCTTGTACAATTAGATGCTTATACAATCTTGTGCAATCAATAGGTTTGTTTGTGTCATTGGATGAACATTTAGGTCATTTTCTTGCTCCATTACCTTATTCTTGTCTAATTAGGGTTTGCAACCAATGTTGTGCATCCAATGGGTGTGTTTGTGCCATTGGATGGACAATTAGGTCGTTTTCGTCTTCCTTAGGCTTATTATCGTCCAATTAGGGTTTTTAAAAAATCTTGTGCATCCAAAATATTGGGGTTTTTAATCAATCTTCTGCATCCAAAATATTTGTTTGTTCCATTGGATGAACATTTAAGTCATTTTAGTACCCATTGTCTTATTCTTGTCCAATTAGGGTTTTTAAGCAATCTTGTGCATCCAATAAGTTCATTTGTGTCGTTGGATTAACATTTAGGTCATTTTCATCCTCCCTAGGCTTATTCTTGTCCAATTAATGTTTTTAACCAATCTTGTGCATCCAATAGGTGTGTTTATGTCATTGAATGAACAATTAGGTCATTTTCGTCCTCCCAGGGCTTATTCTTGTTTAATTAAGGTTTTAACTGATCTTGTTTATTCAATAGGTGTGTTTGTGTCATTGAATGATCATTTAGGTCATTTTCCTCCTCCCAAGTCTTATTCTGGTCTTATTAGGGGTTTTAAGCAATCTTGTGCATAATAAGTTCATTTGTGTCATTGGATTAACATTTAGAATTTTTTTGTCCTCCCTAAACTTATTCTGGTCCAATTAGGGTTTTTAACCAATCTAGTGCATCCAATAGGTGTGTTTCTGTCATTTGACGAACATTTAGGTCATTTTCGTGCTCCCTTAGCTTATTCTTGTCCAATTTGGGTTTTTAACCAATATTGTGCATCCAATAGGTGTGTTTGAATCATTGGATGAACATTTAGGTCGTTTTCCTCCTCCCTAGGCTTATTCTTCTCAAATTACGGTTTTTAGCCAATCTTGTGCATCCAATAGGTGTGCTTGTGTCATTGGATTAACATTTCGATGATTTCGTACTCCCTAGGCTTATTATCGTCCAATTAGGGATTTTAACCAATCTTGTGCATCCAATAAGTGTATTTGTGTCATTGGATGAGCATTTACGTCATTTTTGTGCTCCCTTGTCTTATTATTGTGCAATTAGGGTATTTATCCAATCTTGGCTTCCGATAGGTGTGTTTGTGTCATTAGATGAACATTTATGTCATTTTCATCCTTTCTAGGCTTATTCTTGTCGAATTAGGATTTTTAACTAATCTTGTGCATCTAATAAGTTCATTTTTGTCATTGGATTAACAATTAGATCATTTTTGTCCTCGCTAGCCTTATTCTATGGCAATTAGGGATTTTAACCTATCTTCTGCATCCAATCGGAGTGTTTATGTTATTGGATGTGTTGAAAATATATGACTTCTCTTTCCTAAAATGTATATGACAGTCTTTAAAAAATTCACAAGATTGCTAATCAGTTTAACAAAACTAATTTTATTAAACAAAAGATCAATCACGGTCCCAAGGAATTGTTTCTAGGCGAAGGTTCACAATTACATGTATTGTCTAATTACTAGTGCAACAGATACAGTAATTGTTCAACAAATTAATCAAGATACAAACATGCCAATTCAATCATTTAAGCAATATCAAACAAAACAGAATTCTGCTATCACATGCATTCAAGATTAATCAAACAAACAATATAGAAATAAAAGAGAAAGGATAAAAGGATGATACACAGAGATTTATACTAGTTCGGCCGTCTATAAGACAACCTACATCCAGTCCCGAAATCAACTCGATTTCAGCCTTTCTTTCAATAGAATCTTCTAGAGTGTGTTTTTACAAATTGTCCAGCTCTCACAGCCTATCTATCCAAAAACTAAACTCTCTTACTTCTATTGCGCACCCACTGTATCCCTCAAGTCAATCAGCAGACTCTCCCAAGATTACAGTGAAACTTCTTCTTGTAGTGCCCTCTCAACAAAGAAGATAGTTACCAGTTTCTGTACTAGATTTTTACAAGACTTTCTTTACAAAACATTGTTTATAGAGATTACAACAGATCAACGATCAACAATAAATGCGACTCAATCAATCTATGAAATGCACACAATAAGTATTTGCCAAGATAGTGTTTAGTGTGATTTCAAGCCGTTTTTTCAAAGTACTTTTTCAGAATCTCTAGGTTATGAAAAAGTGTATTCAAAGTTGTACAAAGGTTATCAAAGGTTTTCTCATAGTTCTGAGTTATGAAATGTTCGTTATGAGAAAATATTATTTGAGTCGTCTTATATATGTTTAAGAAAAACACAGACACTAAATCCTAAACTCCTAGACTTGGGCTGCTCCTCATTATTATCTACGGGAGAGGGAGAGACTGCTATATTAGCCTCAGCAAGTGTCTCCTCACCATGAGGTTCATCACTATCTAAGTTTATTGGATTTGGATCTTCGGTTGCTTGTCGGCCTATATCCGCAACGTCTTCAAAAGACAGTTTAAGGCCTAGGTGTTCCTGTATTGCGTCCACATCCTGAACAACAGTGTTCAGAGTAGCTTGAAGCTTTCTCAAAGTTGTTTCCATTCTTTCAGTGAAGGCTTCCACTTTAGCAGTGTGAGCTACCTGAGTTTCCATTAACTCCAGCAGCTTGGCCAACATTCCAGAGTGGGCTTCGACTTGCTGTTGGCCAATATTCCACATGTGGCTGAGCTGGTTCAACATTTGGTTGAGGTCTTATCCAAATGCCGTTCACCCTTTTCAGTTGCATTTGGTTGACAATAGCTTCACCAAATGTGAGGGTGGTTTTTGAAGATTCTTCATTGACAGTAGACACCTTGAAATGTCTCAAAATCTTTGTTATCAACTAGGGGTAGGGAAGCACCAACTTGCCTTGTGCTGCTTCCATCATGTGCTTAAGCACAATCCATGACCAACTCATCTTGAGCTCTTTGCATAGACCCCACAGTAGAATGATGTCCAACTTTTGGACAACACAATGGTTTCTGGATCATGGTACTAGCATCTGGGTTAAAGCTATGTGAAAATTGTTGAAAAATTATTAGTGTTTAACGAGTATTAAAAGTAGAATATTTTAATAGTTGCATTTACATAATAATTGATGTAAAGGTTTAGAGTATGCTCATGTGTTTCATAGTTAGTGATGATCGTGATAGGCCATGGTATGGTTGTAGGTATTGATGGTCCACCATATCCTTACGAGGATTATTGAGTTGTGCTAGTATATGTTGAGGCTGCACCATAGCAAATCGTGATAGTTTGTGTTGAGACTACACCTTAATAAATAGATATATGTTGAGGTTGTATATTTATGATTTACGCCCCTTGGTGAGGGTTTTAAATTCTGATGGCATGTGTGCTAACATGTAAACATTGCATTTGGGTGATTTTTCGTACGAGTCATATTTGTTATATGATGATATAAATGAATGTTTGTTTATCACTTGATATCATGCCATGTTATGTTTTTGTGCTTTGTATTTTTAAATATATATATATATATATGTTGCTTTTAGATCACGACTCTCTACTATTATTGTGGATCGGGCTTATGCCCCAGGTTCTTAGAGTTTTAAGTTGCGCGAGACTAGCAATGACGTTGAAGACATGGTAGAGCTATGATTTGAATTGGCGATCAAAAGCAGTGAGGTTTGTTGCCACCCATGGGTCCTCAACACCTAGTCATCCTCAATTAGAGTTCAAGATCTATTTAAGTTTTTATTCCTTTTGGAACTTTGTTGTTGTAATGGAAATTTTTTATCTAAAACGTTTGTGACTATTTGTTTTCGTCTATGTGAATTATTGGATTGTGAGAAAGTCAATCCAATAATTCACAATTGACTTTCTCACAATCCAATTGACTTTCTCACAATCCAAATGTGAGGGTGGTTTTTGAAGATTCTTCATTGACAGTAGACACCTTGAAATGTCTCAAAATCTTTGTTATCAACTAGGGGTAGGGAAGCACCAGCTTGCCTTGTGCTGCTTCCATCATGTGCTTAAGCACAATCCATGACCAACTCATCTTGAGCTCTTTGCATAGACCCCACAGTAGAATGATGTCCAACTTTTGGACAACACAATGGTTTCTGGATCATGGTACTAGCATCCGGGTTAAAGCATACATCAATGTCCTTTGCTGAACCTTCATTTGACCTATTGGTAGTGAAATAGTTTCCACAATCCCTTCAATCATCAGGTCTTTCACGGCAATGTGCCTATCTAGTGAAGCTTCCCAACCTTCATCAGCAGCATCAGCTTCAAAACTTCCATCAATGGATTTGCCATGAAATGGCAG
This sequence comes from Cicer judaicum, assembly GCA_037974835.1. NCBI lineage: Eukaryota > Viridiplantae > Streptophyta > Magnoliopsida > Fabales > Fabaceae > Cicer > Cicer judaicum. The sequence goes on along the minus strand of JBBPBS010000233.1, from coordinate 2,296,799 downwards.
TCCAGACAGGTTTGAGAATTCGTCGAATGTCATCGAGATTCTCTTGCCTTTGACTGTTGCCTTGAATCCAGTATCAGTAAGTTGGAAGGTTGAATAAAAGGCTTTAATGAGCTTTGGATAGATGTCAAGGGAGCATGATAAAAAGATTTCTAAACCATGAAATCTCAAATGGTTTTGGAAAGTAAAACCATTTGAATCAAAGTAGGTAAAATCCATGGTTCTTGCTTCATGGATTTTCCTTGTTATGAAAGCCGGTGGAAGATCAACTTCCTCAGGTTGTTTGTCTTTAACAACTTGAGCTTTCTTCGGTGGAGGAGAGGAGACTATTTTCTTCTTTTTCTGTGCTTTGTCCTTCATAGCATCAGCCATCAACTTCTCAGTTGGAGGCTCCTTTCTCTTTTTGGTCTTTCGTTGATCAGTTGCTATGGCCTTTCCTTTGTCTTTGGCCAATATCTTATGAGTAGGAATAGACACTCTTTTAGTAGTGGGTGGTGGTGGGGGGGTTCGCCCACTTGATGATGATGATGGTGAAGGAGATTGGTATGATGTTTGTTTAACACGAGCCATTGTGAAATTAACAAGAATTTGTTTGATTGCAATGTATCAGAGAGTTTTGAAAGATGAGAGATGTGAGAAACAACAGAGAAGAATGAGAAATTTGCAGAAAATTGAAGAAGAAATATATTTAGGGCTTGAGAAATATGTGCATAATCGATTTGGGAACTGTTCCTTTTAAACCTGAGTACACGTAAATCGATTGGTCAATCGATTGAGTTACCGTTGCTGGGGAAATGGAATCGATTTAGTCATTATTGTTCTTTAACGGCTAGTAAAAAATTTTCAACGGTCACATTGTTAATCGATTTCTAAATCGATTGTGTCAATTCCTAAATCGATGTCCAAATCGATTTGCATATCAGTTAAAAAAAAAAATCTCAGTAGAGATTCACAAGTCGATTTATTTAGGTGCCGGTTCAAACAAAATGGTTCCAATCGATGCTCGGGATAGAATTTGAAAGAATTTCTCATTGTTGAAGTCTGGGACCAAGATAATCGATTTCCAAATCGATTCTTTAAACTCAAGTAATCGCTTTCCAAGTCGATTGGATTGAGGAATAATGTAGCATATACAGATACCTGGGTTTAGTAAATCGATTATCGTGTTGTCTAATTTGACAATTTAGACACTGTGCATCATCAATCGATTATGCAATCGATTTCATAAAGCATATTTCCAATTAATCCACAGGATAATTGATTTTCCAATCGATTTGTCATATGTATTAGATTTTATTCTGATCAACTATTCCTAGTTTCATCCTAATGTGAAGGAAGCTTTCTTTGGGTAAAGCTTTGGTAAATATGTAAGCCAACTGATCAGCTGTATTAACATATTCAAGCTTTATGTTCCCATTTTGAAATTGGTCCCTTATGAAGTGATGCCTTATCTCTATGTGCTTAGTTCTAGAATGCATGACAGGGTTCTTAGTAATACAAATTGCACTTGTATTATCACACATAATTGGTACAGTCCGTAGGTCAACACCAAAATCACAGAGGTGTTGTTTCATCCAGAGGATTTGTGCACAACAGCTTCCAACTGCAATGTACTCAGCCTCAGCTGTTGATAATGATATGCTAGTTTGCTTCTTGCTATACCAAGACACCAGGGAGTTTCCTAGCAAATGACAAGTACCAGATGTACTTTTCCTGTCTAGTTTGCATCCAGCAAAATCAGAATCCGAGAATCGAACTAGAGTACAAGTAGATCCCTTAGGATACCACAATCCTAGGTTTCTAGTTCCAATGAGATATCTAAATATTCTATTTACTGCACTAAGGTGGGACTCTTTTGGATTGGATTGGAATCTAGCACACATGCAGACACTACACATGATGTCAGGCCTGCTTGCTGTAAGATAGAGTAAGGATCCTATCATACCTCTAAACCTTGTTACATCTACAGGTTTACCTTTCTCATCTCTATCTAAGTGACATTCTTGGCTCATGGGAGTATCAATGGACTTAAAGTTCTCAAAACTGAATTTCTTTATCAAATCATTACAGTATTTAGTTTGACTAATGAAAATTCCATGCTTGCTTTTGTTAATTTGAAATACCAAGAAGTAAGATAGCTCTCCCATCATTGACATTTCAAATTTCCCTTTCATTAAGTTTTCAAAATCTTTGCACAGTTTATTGTTTGTGGATCCAAAGATTATGTCATCAACATAAACTTGGACCAGCAAGATGTCATTTCCATTTGTCTTTATGAAAAGTGTCTTGTCAACATTTCCTCTTAAAAAATTTTGTTGAATGAGGAAAGTGCTGAGCTTCTCATACCAAGCTCTTGGAGCCTGTTTCAACCCATAGAGGGCTTTTGTTAGCTTATAGACATGATTAGGAAAATCAGGATTTTCAAAACCAGGTGTTTGGCTAACAAAAACTTCTTCTTGGATATCACCATTGAGAAAGGCACTTTCACATCCATTTGATAAAGTTTAAAGTCCATTATACAAGCATAAGCTAGCAGGATTCGAATGGCTTCTAGTCTAGCTACAGGGGCATAGGTTTCATCATAATCTATTCCCTCTTCTTGGTTATATCCCTTGGCAACTAGTCTAGCTTTGTTCCTATTATGACCCCATTTTCATCCATTTTGTTCCTAAACACCCATCTGGTTCCTATGATTTCTTTGTCTGCTGGTTTGGGAACTAGGATCCACACTTTGTTTCTCTCAAACTGATTTAGCTCCTCTTGCATAGCAATGATCCACTAATTATCTAATAGAGCTTCCTTTATGTTTTTGGGTTCTATTTGGGAAACAAAGGCTGTAAAGTTACAGAAATGTCTAAGGTTCTTCCTAGTTGCAACTCCTTTTGAGATGTCTCCTATAATGTTATCTATAGGATGGTTTCTGTTGAACTTCCATTCCCTAGGTAAGTCATCTTCTCTAATAGGTTCAACACAGTCAAGATTAGTTGGAGGTTCAGGTTCATTTGGTTCTAATTGATCAGAATCTACCATTTCCCCATAAGAATTATCAACTATAGGAGGAGTGTTGTTCAAGTTTTCAACAATCATTTCATCAAATTTTACTTGAACAGATTCCTCTATAGTTTTAGTTCTTTTATTGTAGATCCTATAGGCCTTACTAGTTTGGGAATAACCTAGAAAAATACCCTCATCAGCCTTAGGGTCAAACTTTCTTAGATGTTCTTTGCCATTGTTTAGAACAAAGCATTTGCATCTAAAGACTCTAAAGTATGAGATATTTGGTTTTCTACCCTTGTATAACTCATATGGAGTTTTTCTAAGTATAGGTCTAATCAGAACTCTATTGACTACATGTGTGGCTGTATTGATAGCATCAGCCCAGAAATACTTAGGAAGGTTTGAGTCTTTAATCATAGTTCTAGATAACTCTTCTAAAGACCTATTCTTCCTTTCTACAACTCCATTTTGTTGAGGAGTTCTAGGGGCTGAGTATAAATGTTGAATGCCATTCTGTTCACAATAGGTTTTAAAAGAATCATTTTGGAATTCACCTCCATGATCACTTTTGGTTGAGACAATTTTCTGGTTATTCTCATTTTGTACTAAAGCATCAAATGTTTTGAAAATGGAGAATGCCTCACTCTTGTGAGTCAGAAAATAAGTCCAGGTGAACCTAGAATAGTCATCTATCAACACATACCCATAAAGGTTTCCACCAAAGCTCTTCACTTGGGATGGACCAAAAAGGTCTATGTGTATCAACTATAAAACCTTAGTGGTTTAAAATAAATCTATTGGGGGAAAAGAAGACTTAACTAGTTTGCTTAGTAAACTTCCTGTTTGGAAGTCCTATAACTAACTGCTTACTAACTGGCTTATTCAAGTGATCTATATCAATATGAGCAACCCTTTTGTGCCACAACCAGTTCTCATCAACATTGGATAATAAACAACATATAGTATTAGCATGCAAAACATTGAAATCAAGCATATAAATGTTATTGATTCTATCACCTACCAGTTTCATACCTTTATCATCCTTATGCTCAATTATACAAGATTGAGAAGTAAAGTGTACCTGAAATCCTTTATCACATAACTGACTTATACTCAGCAAGTTACGTTTAAGCTCTTCTACGTATAAGACGTTTTTGATTACTGCAGTTGACTCAGTGCCTATATCTCCAATACCACAGATCTTACCTTTATTATTATCATCATATTTGACATAGCCACCATCCTTTAAGCTTAGAGACAAAAACTTGGATTTGTTTCCTGGCATATGCTTGGAGCACCCACTATCTAAATACCATAAGTGAGTCCTGGATGCTAAGCATACCTGCAAAATGGAATTAGTTTTTGGATTTAGGTACCCAATTTAAATTAGGTCCTTGGGGGTTAATTTCCAATCCAGATTTCTTCACTTTCCAAATTTGTTTCCAACCTTTGTTGGCAAGTCTTTTTAGTTTGCATTAAAGACCATATGCCCCTTTTTACAGCAAAAGTGACATGTAGCAACAGAGGATGGATTCAGATTTTGTTTAGTGGAGAAGTCATGGGTATGCTTAGATCTAACAAATTTCAGACTATTATTAGCATTCCTATTTTGCTTATACCCAAGTCCATATTTAACATGCACATTTCTTTGACTACTAAGAAGAACATTCAGTTGATTTTTACTACTAGTAAACTTTACTACATCAGATTTCAAAGATACAACAGTTCTTTCAAATTCAATGCACCTAGCAGATTTATCATGTAATTCCATTTTCAAATGCTCATTCAAATCCTCAATCTCATTATGATTCTTTTTAAGTTCATCACACATAAGACATTGTTTCTCAAGCAATTTCCTAGTGCTAATCAATTGTTTTATGACATTCACATACTCATCATGTAACTCATTGAATGCATCATGCTTCATTATAAGATGGATTGTTTGAAGAGCTTACCTCGCTTTCAGATTCAGAATCTGTGTTGGCCATAAGATAGAGATTAGCTTCTTCTCCTTTTGACGATGAAGAGGATTCTTCGTTGTCATTCCAGGCTATATAAGCCTTTCTGGTTTTAGGAGCAGGTACTTTGCCTTTAGCCTTTGCAACTTTGTTTTTATTCTACAATTGGAAGCATTCAGACATGATATGTCCGGTCTTCCCACATTCATAACAAGTTACTTTGCTATCATTTGTCTTTGAACTTGATGGCTTTCTGAATTTGTTGTCTTTCTTTCTCAGAAACTTTTGAATTTCTTTACTAGTAATCCAATCTCTGGTTCTTCATCATCTTCGCTTTCAGAATTGTCTGTGCAAGCTTCTGGTTCAGACTTAGTTTTATGTGCTTGGGCTTTCAAAGATAACCCTTTTCTTTTTCTATCAGTCTGTTCAGTTTCACTTAGTCTATGCAATTCAATTTCATTCTCTCTCAATTTCCCAAAGAGCGTTGCGATTGACATGGTTCCAAGGTCCTTTGATTCTGCTATAGAAGTGATCTTTGGCTGCCATTCTCTAGTCAGACATCTCATCACCTTGCTGATTTGCTGATCATTGTCAATCTCCTTTCCAAGGGCATGTAAATTGTTGACTATGTGAGTGAATCTAGTCTACATATCATTGATGGATTCTTCCTTCTTCATATTGAACAATTTGTACTCATGCATCAAGGTATTGATCCTTGCTCTCTTAACATCAGTTGTACCTTCATGAGTTTGCTGCAATGTGTCCCACATCTCTTTAGCAGATTTACAGTTGGACACCCTGAAAAATTCATCATGACTTAAAGCAGAGGTTATAATATTCTTAGCTTTGGCATTGTACCCTACTTTATTTTTGTCATCCTCAAACCAGTTAGATTTAGGTTTCAGGATTACTGATTTACCAGTGCTAGCTATACATGGCACAAAGGGTCCATTTTCAACAGCATCTAGAATATCAATACCACTAGCTTCAAGAAAAATCAGCATACGTTGTTTCAAGTACATGTAGGCAGCCCCATTAAATGCAGGCGGCCTAGCCAGGGAAGCACCTTCTCCTAAAAATTCTATAGAAGTCATGGTTCTTTTATGAAAGTTACTCTAAAAAAGTCAGGCTCCTGATGCCAATTGTTGAAAATATATGACTTCTCTTTCCTAAAATGTATATGACAGTCTTTAAAAAATTCACAAGATTGATAATCAATTTAACAAAACCAATTTTATTAAACAAAAGATCAATCACGGTCCCAAGGAATTGTTTCTATGCAAAGGTTCACAATTACATGTATTGTCTAATTACTAGTGCAGCAGATGCTGTAATTGTTCAACAGATTAATCAAGATACAAACATGCCAATTCAATCATTTAAGCAATATCAAACAAAACAGAATTCTGCTATCACATGCATTTAAGATTAATCAAACAAACAATATAGAAATAAAAGAGAAAGGATAAAAGGATGATACACAGAGATTTATACTTGTCCGGCCGTCTGTAAGACAACCTACATCCAGTCCCGAAATCAACTCGATTTCAGCCTTTCTTTCAATGGAATCTTCTAGAGTGTGTTTTTACAGATTGTCCATCTCTCACGGCCTATCTATCCAAAAACTAAAATCTCTTGCTTCTATTGCGCACCCACTGTATCCCTCAAGTCAATCAGCAGACTCTCCCAAGATTACAGTGAAACTTCTTCTTGAAGTGCCCTCTCAACAAAGAAGATAGTTACCAGTTTCTGTACTAGATTTTTACAAGACTTTCTTTACAAAATGTTGTTTACAGAGATTACAATAGATCAACGATCAACAATAAATGCGACTCAATCAATCTATGAAATGCACACAATAAGTATTTGCCAAGATAGTGTTTAGTGTGATTTCAAGCCTTTTTTTCAAAGTACTTTTTCAGAATCTCTAGGTTATGAAAAAGTATATTCAAAGTTGTACAAAGGTTATCAAAGGTTTTCTCAAAGTTCTGAGTTATGAAATGTTCGTTCTGAGAAAAAATTATTTGAGTCGTCTTATATATGTTTAAGAAAAACACAGACAAATCGATTTACCAATCGATTTTATAAAGGTTTAAAACAGCCCAATCAATTTCCCAATCGATTATCGTGTTTCTTGTTTTTCTTGAATCTTGAACATATATGAATGAATCGATTTGCCAATCGATTCTTTAAATGCACAAATCAGAAAATAAAAGCAAGTTCATACACTGTATCCCTCAATTTGAGTAATCGATTTGAGATGTTTTGTTCAAACAACGAGATCAAAACAATCGATTACGCAGTCGACTGATATTCAATCATAATCGATTTGGCAATTGGTCTGTAACTAAAACAATTACTCCAATCGATTTGTTAATCGCTTTGGACTGATCACAATGACTCCAGTATTTTTGCTCTAATCGATTCGTTAATCGATTTTCTTTGTCACAATAATTCAGCTGTTTTATTCCAATTGATTTACCAATTGATTCGAATTGTTATAGTGACTTAGCTATTTAGAAAACATTGATTTGCCAATCGACTAGGAACTTGGTTTCTGATATGTGATTAAACATTTCATTATCCCAATCGATTTGCCAATCGATTAGTATATATCTTGCAAGTCAAGCAACAAAATTCAATTGATGTCTCAATCCATTTGATTGATCATAGAGGTACAGACTTATAAAAAGCTTTTACCCAATCGATTTGCCAATAGATTTGGCTTAGAAAATGGTTGTCTCTGTGACTTACTAAATTGATTAATCAATTGATGTCCCAATCGATTGGTCATTACAGAGGTCAAGTCTGATGAAAAGGAATACTCGAAATCGATTTGCCAATCGATTTGCAAGGTTTTTAACTTGCCCCTGTAAGTTACAAAATCGATTTCTCAATTGATGCATGAATCGATTGTCCAATCGATTGGTGTTCACCCAGAGTTCAGGTTTCACCAAGGTCCTTTAAAGAATCGATTTATCAATCGATTTGCTTAGTGACAACTTCAATTCTGAGTCAATCAATCGATTGCCCAATGGATGTATCAATTGATTAGCTAATCGATTTGGTTACTTTGTTCATTTTAAAATTTCATTTTAACTTGGCAAGAGCTTATGCATGACATCATATTGACAAGTCTAATAACTAATTAATACAATCACTAATGACACTTAAGCAGAGTTGCGTATGGGTTCTGCACATTCTCCACTTTTTGCTTGATTCCTTGTGTTCCAAGCTAGTGTCCAATTGTATAGTGTTTGCTTGTTTCTTCCTGAAATTTAACATGGTTCAAACGGTTAGTTTTATCAAAAGATGCCTGAACATTGTATGTTTGTTAATTGTGCCGAAATCATGATCAGGGGGACTTATGTCCAACAGGATGAACATTTAGGTCCTTTTCGTTCTCCCTACTCTTATTTTTGTCCAATTAGGGTTTTTAAGCAATCTTGTGCTTCCAATAAGTTCATTTGTGTCGTTCGATTAACCTTTAGTTTATTTTCGTCCTCCCTAGGCTTGTTCGTGTCCAATTAGGGCTTTTAACCATTCTTGTGCATCCAATAGGTGTGTTTGTGTCATTGGATGAACATTTAGAACATTTTCGTCCTCCTTTGGCTTATTCTTGTCCAATTAGGGATTTTAACCGATCTTGTGCATCCAATAGGTGTGTTTATGACATTGAATGAACATTTAGGTCATTTTCCTCCTCCATTGGCTTATTCTTATCCAACTACGGTTTTTAACCGATCTTGTGTATCCAATAGGTGTGTTTGTGTCATTAGATGAACATTTAGCTCATTTTCGTCCTCCCTAGGCTTATCCTTGTCGAATTTGGATTTTTAACAAATCTTGTGCATCAAATAAGTTCATTTGTGTCATTGGATTTAGGTCGTTTTTGTTCTCCCTACTCTTATTTTTCTCTAATTACGGTTTTTATGCAATCTTGTGCTTCCAATAAGTTCATTTGTGTCGTTCGATTAACATTTAGTTTATTTTTGTCCTCCCTAGGCTTATTATGGTCCAATTAGGTTTTTAACCAATCTTCTACATCCAATAGGTGTGTTTATGCCATTGAATTAACATTTAGGTAATTTTCGACCTCCCAAAGCTTATTATTTTCAAATTAGGGTTTTTAAACAATGTTGTTCATCCAATAGGTGTGTTTATGACATTGAATGAACATTTAGGTCATTTTCGTCCTCCCTTTGCTTATTCTTGTCGTATTAAGGATTTTAACCAATCTTTGTATCCAATACGTGAGTTTGTGTCATTCGATGAACACTTAGGTCATTTTCGTCCTCCGTAGTCTTATTCTGGTGAAATTATGGTTTTTAAGCAATCTTGTGCATCCAATAAGATCATTTGTGTCATTGGATTAACATTTACGTCATTTTCATCCACCCTCAGCTTAATCTTGTCCAATTAGGGGTTTTAACCAATCTTGTGCATCCAATAGGTGTGTTTGTGTCATTGGTTGAACATTTATGTCATTTTCCTCCTCCCTTGGCTTATTCTTGTCCAAATAGGGTTTTTAACTAGTCTTATGCATCCAATAGGTGTGTTTGTGTCATGTGATGAATATTTAGGTCATTTTAGTCCTCCCTAGGCTTATTCTTGTCCTATTAGGGTTTTTAACGAATCTGGTGCATCCAATAGTTGTGTTTGTGTCATTGGATGAACAATTAGGACATCCTAAGCTTATTCTTGTGCATTTAGGGTTTCTAACCAATATTGTGCATCCAATAGGTGTTTTTGTGTCATTGGATGAACAATTAGGTCATTTTCGTCCTCCATAGGCTAATTCTTGTCCAATTAGGGTTCTTAGCCAATCTTGTGCATCCAATAGGTGTTTCTGTGTCATTGGATGAACATTTAGGTCATTTTCGTCCTCCCTAAACTTAATCTTTTCCAATTTGGGTTTTAACTAATCTGGTGCATCCAATAGGTGTGCTTGTGGCATTGGATGAACATTTCGGTCATTTTAATCCGCCCTAGGCTAATTCTTGTCCAATTAGGGTTTTTAACCAATCTTGTGCTTCCAATAGGTGTTTTTGTGTCATGAGATGAACATTTAGGCAATTTTCGTCTTCCCTAGACTTATACTTGTCCTATTAGGGTTTTTAACCAATCTTGTGCATCCAATAGTTGTGTTTGTGTCATTGGAAAAACAATTAGGTTATTTTCGACCTCCCTAGGCTTAGTCTTGTCCAATTAGGTTTTGTAACCAATCTTGTGCATCCAATAGGTGTGTTTGTGTCATTGGATGAACATTTAGGTCGTTTTCCTCCTCCCTTGGCTTATTCTTGTCTAATTAGGGTTTTTAACAATTCTTTTGCATCCAATAGGTGTATTTGTGTCATTGGAGTAACATTTAGGTCATTTTGGACCTAGCAGCGCTTATTCTTGTCCAATTCGGGTCTTTATCCAATCTTATGCATCCACTAGGTGTGTTTATGTCATTGAATGAACATTAAGGTCATTTTCATCCTCCCATCGCTTATTATTGTCCAATTAAGGTTTTTAACCGATGTTGTGTATCCAATATGTGTGTTTATGTCGTTGGATGAACATTTAGGTCATTTTCGTCCTCCCTAGTCTTATTCTGGTTCAATTAGGGTTTTTAATCAGTCTTGTGCATCCAATAAGTTCTTTTGTGTCATTGCATTAACATTTAGCTCATTTTCGTCCTCCCTGAGTTTATTCTTGTCCAATTAGTGGTTTTAACCATTCTTGTGCGTCCAATAGGTGTGTTTGTGCCATTAGATGAACATTTTGGTTATTTTCGTGCTCCCTTTCCTTATTATTGTCTAATTAGGGTTTTTAACCAATGTTGTGCACCCAATGGGTGTTTCTGTGCCATTGGATGAACATTTAGGTCGTTTTCATCCTCCCTAGGCTTATTCTTGTCCATTTAAGGTTTCTAAGCAATCTCGTGCATCAAATAGGTGTGTGTTTCTATCATTGGATGAGCATTTATGTCATTTTCGTCCTCCATACTATTATTCTGGTCCAATTATGGTTTTTAAGCAATCTTGTGCTTCCAATAAGTTCATTTGTGTTATGGGATTAACATTTAGGTCATTTTCGTCCTCCCTTGGCTAAATCTTATTCAATTAGAGTTATTAACCAATCGTATACATCCAATAGCTGTGTTTGTGTCATTGCAAGAACATTTAGGTCATTTTCGTCCTCCCTTAGTTAAATCTTCTTCAATTAGAGTTTTTAACCAATCGTGTAAATTTCAATGGTGTGTTTGCGCCATTGGATGAACATTTAGGCCATTTTCCTCCTCACTAGGCTTATTCTTGTCCGATTAGGGTTTTGGCCAATCTTGTGTATCCAATAGTTGTCTTTGTGTCATTGGATTAACATTTAGGTCATTTTTGTCCTCCTTAGACTTATTCTTGTCCAATTAGGCTTTTTAAGAAATCTTGTGCATCCAATAAGTTCATGTGTGTCGTTGTATTATCATTTAGATCGTTTTCGTCCTCCCTAGGGTTATTCTTGTTCTATTAGGGTTTTTAACCAATAATGTGCATCCAATAGGTGTGTTTGTGTCATTTGATGAACATTTAGACTATTTTCGTCCTCCTTTGGGTTTCTAACCAATCCTCTGCATCCAATAGGTGTGTTTGTGTCATTAGATGACCATTTATGTCATTTTCGTCCACCATAGGCTTATTCTTGTCGAATTAGGGTTTTTAACCAATTTTGTGCATCCAAAAATTTCATTTGTGTCATTGGATGAATATTTAGGTCATTTTCGTGCTCCCTTGGGTTATTCTTGTCCAATTATGGTTTTTAACTACTCTTGTGTATGAAATAGGTGTGTTTGTGTCACTGCATGAACATTTCGGCCATTTTCGTCCTCCCTAGTCTTATTCTTGTCCGATTAGTATTTTGAAGCAATCTTGTGCATCTGATAAGTTCATTTGTGTCATTGGATTAACATTTAGGTAATTTTCGTCCCCCCTAAACATATTCCTGTCCAATTATGGTTTTTAACCAATCTTCTACATCCAATAGGTGTTTTTGTGCCATTGGATGAGCATTTAGGTCATTCTCGTGCACCCTATACTTATTATAGTCCAATTAGGGATTTTAACCAATGTTGTGCATCCAATAGGTGTGTTTATGCCATTGAATTAACATTTATGTCATTTTCGACGTCTCGAAGCTTATTATTTTAAAATTAGGGTTTTTGACCAGTGTTGTTCATTCAAAAGGTGTGTTTAACCAATCTTTGTATTCAATTGGTGTGTTTGTGTCATTCAATTAACATTTAGGTCATTTTCGTCCTCCGTAGTCTTATTCTGGTCCAATTAGGGTTTTTATGCAATCTTGTGCATCCAATAAGATCATTTGTGTCATTGGATTAACATTTATGTCCTTTTAGTCCTCCCTCAGCTTAATCTTGTCCAATTAGGGGTTTTAACCAATCTTGTGCATCCAATAGGTGTGATTGTGTCATTGGTTGAACATTTAGGTCATTTTCCTCCTCCCTTGGCTTATTCTTGTCCAATTAGGGTTTATAACCAATCTTGTGCATCCAATACGTGTGTTTGTGTCATTGGATGAACATTTAGGTCATTTTCGTTGTCCCTAGGCTTATTCTTGTCCTATTAGGGTTTTTAACCAATCTTGTGCATCCAATAGTTGTGTTTGTGTCATTGGATGAACAATTAGGACATCCTAGGGTTATTATTGTGCAATTAGGGTTTCTAACCAATATTGTGCATCCAATAGGTGTTTTTGTGTCATTGGATGAACATTTAGGTCATTTTCGTCCTCCCTAAACTTAATCTTGTCCAATTTGGGGTTTTCACTAATCTGGTGCATCAAATAGGTGTGCTTGTGTCATTGGATGAACATTTCGGTCATTTTAATCCGCCCTAGGCTAATTCTTTTCCAATTAGGGTTTTTAACTAATCTTGTGCATCCAATAGGGGTTTTTGTGTCATGGGATGAACATTTAGGCAATTTTCGTCTTCCCTAGACTTATTCTTGTCCTATTCGGGTTTTTAACCAATCTTGTGTATCCAATAGTTGTGTTTGTGTCATTGGATGAACAATTAGGTCATTATCGACCTCCCTGGTCTTATTCTTGTTCAATTAGGGTTTCTAACCAGTCTTGTGCATCCAATAGTTTTGTTTGTGTCATTGGAAGAACAATTAGGTCATTTTCGACCTCCCTAGGCTTAGTGTTATCCAATTAGGGTTTGTAACCACTCTTGTGCATCCAATAGATGTGTTTGTGTCATTGGATGAACATTTAGGTCGTTTTCCTCCTTCATTGGCTTATTCTTGTCCAATTAGGGGTTTTAACAATTCTTATGCATCCACTAGGTGTGTTTGTGTCATTGAATGAACATTTAGGTCATTTTCGTCCTCCCATCGCTTATTATTTTCCAATTAAGGTTTTTAACCGATCTTGTGTGTCCAATATGTCTGTTTGTGTCGTTGGATGAACATTTAGGTCATTTTCGTCCTCCCTAGTCTTATTCTTGTTCAATTAGGGTTTTTAATCAGTCTTGTGCATGTAACAAGTTCTTTTGTGTCATTGCATTAACATTTAGCTCATTTTCGTCCTCCCTAAGCTTATTCTTGTTCGATTAGTGGTTTCAACCATTCTTGTGCGTCCAATAGGTGTGTTTGTGCCATTAGATGAACATTTAGGTTATTTTCGTGCTCCCTTTCCTTATTCTTGTCTAATTAGGGTTTTTAACCAATGTTGTGCACCCAATGGGTGTGTCTGTGTCATTGGATGAACATTTAGGTCATTTTCGTCCTCCCTAGGCTTATTCTTGTCCAATTAAGGTTTTTAACCAATCTTGTGCATCAAATAGGTGTGTGTTTGTATCACTGGATGAGCATTTAGGTCATTTTCGTCCTCGATAGTCTTATTCTAGTCCAATTAGGGTTTTTAAGCAATCTTGTGCATCCGATAGGTTCATTTGTGTTATTGGATTAACATTTAGGTCATTTTCGTCCTCCCTTGGCTTATTCTTGTCCAATTAGGGTTTTTAACCAATCTTGTGCATTCATTAAGTGTGTTTGTTGAATTGGATGAACATTTAGGCCGTTTTCGTCCATCCTAGTCTTATTCTTGTCCAATTAGGATTTTTAACCAATCTTGTCCATCCAATAAGTTCATTTCAGTCGTTGGATGAATATTTAGGTCATTTTCGTCCTCCCTAGGCTTATTCTTGCCCAATTAGGGTTTTTAACCAATCTTGTGCATCCAATAGGTGTGTTTGTGTCATTGAATGAACATTTAGACCGTTTTCGTCCTCCCTTGGCTTATTCTTGTCCAATTAGGGTTTTTAACCAATCTTGTGCATCCAATAAGTTCATTTGTGTCGTTGGGTTAACATTTAGGTCATTTTCGTGCTTCTCAAGCTTATTCTTCACAAATTAGGATTTTTAACCAATCTTATGCATCCAATAAGTGTGTTTGTGTCATTGGATGAGCATTTAGGTTATTCTCCTTCTCCCTTCGCTTACTCTTGTCCAATTAGGGTTTTTAACCAATCTTGTGCATCCAATAGGTGTGTTTGAGGGATTAGATGAGCATTTATGTCATTTTCGTCTTCCCTAGGCTTATTCTTGTCCAATTAGGGTTTTTAACCAATCTTGTGCATCCAATAAGTTCATCTGTGTCTTTGGATTAAATATTAGGTCATTTTCGTCCTTGATAGTCTTTTTGTTGGGCAATTAGGGTTTTTAACAAATCTTCTGAATCTAATAGGTGTGTTTGTGCCATTGGATAAACATTTAGGTTATTTTCATGCTCCCTAGTCTTATTCTTGACCAATATGTGGTTTTAAGCAATCTTATGTTTCAAATTAGGGTTTTGAACCAATCTGGTGCATCCAATAGGTGTATTGTGTCATTGGATGAACATTTAAGTCATTTTCGTACCCCCTAACATGTTCTTGTCCAAATAGGCTTTATAAGAAATCTTGTGCATCCAATAAGTTCATTCGTGTCGTTGGATTAACATTTAAGTCATTTTCGTCAACCCTATGCTTATTCATTTCCAGTTATGGTTTTTAACCAATCGTGTGCATCCAATAGGTGTGTTTGTGTCATTGGATGAACATTTTCGTCCTCCTTTGGCTTATTCTTGTCCAATTTGGGTTTTTAACCAATCTTGTGCATCCAATAGGTGTGTTTGTGTGATTAGATGAGCATTTATGTCATTTTCGTCCTCCCTAGGCTTATTCTTGTCCAATTAGGGTTTTTAACCAATCTTGTGCGTCCAATAAGTTCATTTGTGTCATTGTATTAACATTTAGGTCATTTTCATGCTTGCTAGACTTTTTGTTGGGCAATTTTGATTTTTAACCAATCTTCTACATCTAATAGGTGTGTTTGTGCCATTGGATAAACATTTAGGTCATTTTAGTGCTCTGTAGTCTTATTCTTGTCCAATATGTGTTTTTAAACAATCTTATGTTTCCAATAAGTTCATTTGTGTCGTTGGATTAACATTTACGTCATTTTAGTCCTCCCTAGGCTTATTCTTGTCCAATTAGGGTTTTTAACAAATCTTGTGAATCTAATAGGTGTGTTTGTGTCATTGGATGAACATTTTCGTCATTTTCGTTCTCCCAAATTTTATTCTGGTCCGATAAGGGTTTCTAAGCAATATTGTCCATCCAGTAAGTTAATTTGTGTCATTGAATTATCATTTAGGTGATTTTCGTCCTTCCAAAGCTTATTCTGGTCCAATTAACGTTTTTAACCAATCTTGTGCATCCAATAGGTGTGTTTGTGTCATTGGATAAACATTCATGTCATTTTCGTCATCCCTAGTCTTATTATGGTCCAATTATGGTTTTTAACCAATCTTGTCCATCCAATAAATTCATTTGTGTCGTTGGATTAACATTTAGGTCATTTTCGTGTTTGCTAACCTTATCCATGGGAAATTAGGGTTTTTAACCAATCTTGTGCATCCAATAGGTGTGTTAGGGTTTTTCATTCTCCCTAGTCTTATTCTTGTCCAGTTAAGGTTTTTAAGCAATCATGTGTTTCATATAAGTTCATTTGTGTCGTTGGATTAACATCTAGGTCAATTTCGTCCTCCCTATGCATATTTTTGTCCAATTAGGGTTTTTAAGCAATCTTGTGCATCCCTTAGGTGTGTTTGTGTCATTGGATTAACATTTAGGTCATTTTCGTCCTCCCTAAGCTTATTCTTGTCTAATTAGGGTTGTTATCCAATGTTGTGCCTCCAATAGGTTTGTTTATGTCCTCCGTATGATTATTACTGTCCGATTAGGGTTTTAACCAATCTTATGCATCCAATAAGTTTGGTTGTGTCATTGGATGAGCGTTTAGGAGGTTTTCGTCGTCCCTATGATTATTCTTCTTAAATTAGGGTTTTCAACCAATCTTATGCATCCAATAGGTGTGTTTGTGTCATTGGATTAAAATTTAGGTAATTTTCTTCCTACCTAGGCTTATTCTTGTCCAATTAGTGTTTTTAACCAATCTTGTGCATCCAATAGGTGTGTTGTGTCAGTGGATGAACATTCAGGTAATTTTCATCCTCCCAAGTCTTATTATGGTCTCATTAGTGTTTTAAGCAATCATGTGCATCCAATAAGTTCGTTTGTGTCATTGAATTTTCGTTTAGGTCAGTTTCATTCTCCCTAAGCTTCTTCTTGTCCAATTAACGCTTTTCACCAATCTTGTGCATCCAATAGGTGTGTTTGTTTCATTGGATGAAGATTTAGGTCATTTTCATACTCCCTATGCTTATTCTTCTCAGATTACGGTTTTTAGCCATTCTTGTGCATCCAATAAGTGTGTTTGTGTCATTGGATTAACATTTAGGTCATTTTCATCCTCCCTAGGCTTATTATCGTCCAATTAGGATTTTTAACCAATATTGTGCATCCAATAAGTGTGTTTGTGTCATTGGATGAGCATTTAGGTCGTTTTCGTCTTCCAAAGGCTTATTCTTGTCCAATTAGGGTTTTTAACCAACCTTGTGCATCCAATAGGTGTGTTTGTGTCATTGGATGAAAATTTATGTCATTTTTGTGCTTCCTAGGCGTATTCTTGTCCAATTAGGATTTTTTAACTAATCTTATGCATCCAATAAGTTCATTTGTGTAATTGATTAACATTTGTATCATTTTTGTCGTCGCTAGCCTTATTCTTGGCCAATTAGGTTTTTCACCAATCTTCTACATCCAATAGGTGTGTTTATGCCATTGAATTAACATTTAGGTCATTTTCAACCTCCCAAAGCTTATTATTTTCAAATTAGGGTTTTTGACTAATGTTGTTCATCCAATAGGTGTGTTTGTGACATTGAATGAACATTTAGGTCATTATCGTCCTCCCTTGGCTTATTCTTGTCGTATTACGGATTATATCCAATCTTTGTATCCAATAGGTGTGTTTGTGTCATTCGAAGAACATTTAGGTCATTTTCGTCCTCCGTAGTCTTATTCTGGTCAAATTAGGGTTTTTAAGCAATCTTGTGCATCCAATAAGATCATTTGTGTCATTGGATTAACATTTACGTCATTTTCGTCCTCCCTCAGCTTAATCTTGTCCAATTAGGGGTTTTAACCAATCTTGTGCTTCCAATAGGTGTGTTTGTGTCATTGGTTGATTATTTAGGTCATTTTCCTCCTCCCTTGGCTTATTCTTGTCCAAATAGGGTTTTTAACCACTCTGGTGCATCCAATAGTTGTGTTTGTGTCATGGGATGAACAATTAGGACATCACAGGCTTATTCTTGTGCAATTAGGGTTTCTAACCAATGTTGTGCATCCAATAGGTGTGTTTGTGTCATTGGATGAACAATTACGTCATTTTCGTCCTCCCTAGGCTAATTCTTGTGCAATTAGGGTTTTTAGCCAATCCGGTACATCCAATAGGTGTTTTTGTGTCATTGGATGAACATTTAGGTCATTTTCGTCCTCCGTAGGCTTATTCTTGTCCTATTAGGGTTTTTAACCAATCTGGTGCATCCAATAGTTGTGTTTGTGTCATTGGATGAACAA
This sequence comes from Cicer judaicum, assembly GCA_037974835.1. Lineage (NCBI taxonomy): Eukaryota > Viridiplantae > Streptophyta > Magnoliopsida > Fabales > Fabaceae > Cicer > Cicer judaicum. The sequence goes on along the minus strand of JBBPBS010000233.1, from coordinate 2,278,822 downwards.
TTAGGACATCATAGGCTTATTCTTGTGCAATTAGGGTTTCTAACCAATATTGTGCATCCAATAGGTGTGTTTGTGTCATTGGATGAACAATTACGTCATTTTCGTCCTCCCTAGACTAATTGTTGTCCAATTAGGGTTTTTAGCCAATCCGGTACATCCAATATTTTTGTGTCATTGGATGAACATGTAGGTCATTTTCGTCCTCCCTAATCTTAATCTTGTCCAATTAGAGTTTTTAACCAATCTTGTGCATCCAATAGGTGTGATTGTGTCATTGGATGAACATTTAGGTCATTTTATTCCACCCTAGGCTAATTCTTGTCCAATTAGGGTTTTTAACCAATCTTGTGTATCCAATAGTTGCGTTTGTGTCATTGGATGAACAATTAGGTCATTTTCGACCTCCCTAGGCTCATTCTTGTTCAATTAGGGTTTCTAACCAATCTTGTGCATCCAATAGTTGCGTTTGTGTCATTGGAAGAACAATTAGGTCATTTTCGACCTCCCTAGGCTTAGTCTTGTCCAATTAGGATTTGTAACCAATCTTGAACATTTAGGTCGATTTCCTCCTCCCTTGGCTTATTCTTGTCCAATTAGGTGGTTTTAACAAATCTTTTGCATCCAATAGGTGTGTTTGTGTCATTGGAATAACATTTAGGTCATTTTGGACCTCCCAACGCTTATTCTTGTCAAATTAGGGTTTTTAACCAATCTTATGTTAAGAAATATGACTTCTAAATGCAAGAATTATGTATATGGCAGTACTTCTAATGCAAGAATTATGTATGTTCAATTTATCAAGCAATGACAAAACGGAGCATGTATCAATATTAGACGATGAAACAATTAAGTAAAAGATAAGGGATAGAAGAACGATACTCAAAATTTTATCCTGGTTCGGTCGTCTGTAAGACAACCTACATCCAGTCCCAAGATCAACTTGATCTTAGCCTTTTTCACTAGAATCTTCTATAGTACTTTTACAGATTGTCCAGCTAGCTCCTAGCCTATTTATCCAACTATCTCGATTCTAACATACATCCATTGCATCCTTTGAGTTTTTCTGGCAAACTCACACAAGATCGCAATAAGGTTCCTTCTTAATGATCACAAGCATCAACGAACGGTAAGCACCAGTGTAGCTACTGGAATTTTACACAATTTGGTTTCGATGTAATTTTTACAGAAAGTTACAACAAAGAAGATCAAAAGATCTTTCTAACAAAAGCGATTTGATCACACAATGATGTTCAAACTATAAGTGTTTTCCAAATGGTTATGTTTTCCCAAAGTATTGTGTGTATCAAAGTTCAAAGTCTCAAAGTTTCAGTTTTTGGAAAGTCTTAAATTCTACGTCAAATCAAAAGTTATGTTCATTCTTTTTGAAAAACAGTTTTGAGACAGTTTTTATATGTTTTAGAAAAACACATATGAATCGATTTGTCAATCGATTTTATAAAGCATAGAAACACTCCAATCGATTTGCCAATCGATGCTCGTGTTTCTTGTTTTTCTTGAATCTTGAAAACATATGCATCAATCGATATCCCAATCGATTGTGTTAATTCATAAATCAGAAAACTGAGACAAGTTCATATCAGCATCGATTAAGTAATCGATTTCGAATGTTTTGTTCCAACAACGAGATCAAAACAATCGATTCCACAATCATCATAATCGATTTGGCAATTGGTCTGTAACTGAAACAATTACTCCAATCGATTTGTCAATCGATTGGACTGTTCTCTTGGACTTTAGAAAATTGCAAGAATCGATTCGTCAATCGATTCGCTTTGTCCCAGTGTTCTAGTTGTTCAATTCCAATCGATTTACCAACCGATTTGACTTGTTACAGGGACTTAGTTATTTTAAAAACATTGATTTGCCAATCGACTAAGACCTTGGTTTCTGATGTATGATTAAACATTTTCAACACCCAATCGATTGGTATATGTCTTGCAAGTCAAGAAATAAACTTCAATTGATGCCTCAATCGATTGGATTTGTCACAAAGCTACTGACTTAGAAAAACTTTTGTCCAATCGATTTGCCAATCGATTTGGTGTAAGGATTTTTGTCTCTGTATCTCAATCAATCGATTCATCAATTGATGTTCCAATCGATTGTCTAATCGATTGGTATGTTACAGTGGTTAAGTCAGAAACAATTTAAGCTCGAAATCGATTTGCCAATCGATTTAAAAACTTGTGACTTGCCCCTGTAACTCACACAATCGATTTCTCAATTGATGCATTAATCGATTGTCCAATCAATTGCTTTGCACCCAGAGTTCAAGTTTCACTACTATCATTCACAAAATCGATTCACCAATCGATTTGATCTGTGATAACTTTACTCCTGAGTCAATCAATCAATTGCCCAATGGATTAGCCAATTGATTAGTCAATCGATTTTGTTTACTATGTTCAATTTAAAAACATTTTTATCTTGGCAACACTTATGCATGAACTCATGTATGATAAGTCTAATGCCTAATAAACACAATCACTAAAGACACAAAAGCATAGTTGACTTTGTCTGGCACATGCTTCACTTCAAGCTTGATTCCTTGCGTTCCAAGCATTGTGTCCATATGTTTAGTGTGTGTGTGTTTCTACCTGAAATGCAACTTGATCACAAGACATTGTATGTTTGTTAATTATATCAAAACTAAAATCAGGGGAACTTATGTCCAACAATCTCCCCCTTTTTGCATAAGTAACAAACATACAAGTTAAACTTGATTATCACATTTCAAGGTATATAAGCAAACAGTTAATTAAAAAAAAAGCTCCCCCTGAGTTTTTGCATGCGTGAATCATTTAAGAAAAAAAAACATGCAAAACATCAATGCAAAAAGGCACTATGATTACTGCAATAGTATAAAAGCTATACATTGCATTTCAGTAACATAGTTGCAGAGCTTTATGAGCAAGGTTATAAAAACAATCATAGCAATAGCAACAACAGTAATAACAAATACATTTGCAGCGGGTAAAACAAATATCAGAGCACAACTAGACTGACTGTGACTATTGATGAAAACAGAGCAAAATCAGAATGGTTCATTTCAGAAATAGCATCATAAAACTGAAAACACAAGTTTAAATTGTAACATTTTCTCCCCCTTTGTTACTGCATGCAAAAAGGCATAACAAAGTAAAAAAAACAGAAAGTAGGAAAAAATGATATTCATATATAAACTTATCAGGTACAAGGCAATACAGAAAAAAGACAGATACAAAGCAATAAAGAACCTAAACACCTAAACTCCTAAACTAGGCTGATCCTCATTATTATCTAAGGATGAGGCAGAGACCGCTGTATTATCCTCAGCAGGTGTCTCCTCAACATGAGGTGCAGGGCTAGCCAGGGGTGTGAGAGCAGGTTCGCCAGTTGCTTGTCGGCCAATATCAGCAATGTCGCTGAAGGACAGTTTGAGGCCGAGATGATCTTGTATCGCCGCAACATCTTGTGAAACTGTGTTCAGATGCTCCTGAAGCTTGACCAAAGCTGATTCCATCCTTGCAGTTGCAGCTTCAACTCTAGCATTGTGAGCTGCTTGAGTTTCCATAAACTCTAGCAACTTTGCTAGAACTGCAGATGATGTGCTAATCTGCTCAGCTGGTTGATCCACAGCAGGCTGAGCTGGTTCAGCAGCAGGTTGAGGTCGCGTCCAAATCCCGTTCACCTTTTTCAATTGCATCTGATTCACAATTGACTCTCCAAAGGTGAGGGTAGTTTTGGCGCATTCTTCTTTTGCCAAAGGGATTTTGAAATGCTTCAGAACCCGTGTGATAAGCTGAGGATATGGAAGCACTAACTTTCCTTGTGCAGCCTCCTGCATGTGTTTGAGTACAATCCATGCCCAGCTCATCTTGAGCTCTTTGCAAAGTCCCCAAAGCAGTAGAATGTCCAACTTTTGGACCACTGCGTGATTCTCGAAACGGGGAACAAGCATCCTCGTGAGAGCATACACCAACATGCGTTCCTGGACTTTCATTTGGCCGATAGGTAGTGCGACTGATTCCACATAACCTTCCACCATCAAGTCCTGAACAGCGGTATGTCGATCAACTGAAGCTTCCCATCCTTCGTCAGTAGTGTCGGCTTCTGAACTGCCATCAACAGATTTCCCGTGGAAAGGCAGTCCAGATAGTGTTGAAAAATCTTCAAAAGACATACTAATCTTCTTCCCTTTGACTTCAGCTTTGAAGCCATCATCTGTGAGTGTGAAAGAAGAGTAGAAAGCTCTAATGAGCTTAGGATACGAGTCAAGACATGAAGACAAGAATGGTTCCAGACCATGAAACCTCAGACGGTTCTGGAAAGTGAACCCGTCAGCATCAAAGTAGGTGAAATCCATGGTTCTGGCTTCATGGATTTTTCTGTTGAGAAAAGCAGTAGGAATCTCAACACTAGCAGCTGGTTTCTCCTTCTGAGGTGGAGCTTGCTTTAGCTGAGGGGAAGGAGCAACCTTCTTCTTTTTGGGAGCTGGAGTCCTCATAGCATCAGCCATAAGTTTTTTTGTTGGAGGCTCCTTTCTCTTTTTAGCTTTGCCGTGATCAACAGCAACAACCTTGCCTTTGTCCTTGGCAAGGATCTTGTGTGTAGGAATAGGCACACATTTAGAAATAGGAGGTGGAGAGGGAGTTCTTCCACTTGAGGAAGACGATGAAGATAATGAAGGGGTTTTTGGAACACACTTGCTTAACACGTGCCATGGTTAAGAAAGATTAGACTTAGAGATGAAGAGAGTATCAGAGATAGGTTGGGAGATGCATTTTTGTAGAAAGATTGAGACTTGGTGAGAAAATTTCTGGAAAAAGTATGAAGTAATCGATTGGGGTTTAAGCAGGGTTTATATAGAACTGTTCACAATCGATTTCCAAATCGATTTATGTAAGTCTGGGTAAAGGTCAATCGATTGCTCAATTGATTGGGTTACCGTTACTGAGGAAGTGAAATCGATTGAGCCATAATTACCTCTCAATGGCTAGTAAAAAACTGGCAACGGTAATAATGTCAATCGATTTCCATTATTTACTCAATCGATTTCCAAATCGATTTCCATATCAGTATACACAGTTTCTTATATCAGTTCATAAACCAGTTAATCTCACCATCGATGTCCTAATCGATTCATCCATAACAAAATACTAATCAAATCAATTTCGAGGAAGATTTTCTCAAGTCAGAAGTCTGGAATCAAACTAATCGATTTCCTAATCGATTGGATTTAGGAATAGAATAGTACAGAAGGAAACAAAGGACCACGAAATCGATTTACCAATCGATTTGGAGTTATCTAATTTTTCAAATTAGACACTATGTTCTACGTAATCGATTATCCAATCGATTTTATGAAGCACAATTCCTGTTAATCCACAGGATAATCGATTTTGCAATCGATTGGGCACCTGTATCAGATTTCATTCTGATCAACTATCCCTAGTTTCATTCTAATATGAAGGAACTTTCTTTGGGTAAAGCTTTAGTAAATATGTCAGCCACCTGATCAGATGTATTGACATATTCAAGCTTTATATTCCCATTCTGAAATTGATCCCTTATGAAATGATGCCTTATTTCTATATGCTTGGTCCTAGAATGCATGACTGGGTTTTTGGTAATACAAATAGCACTTGTATTATCACACATGATAGGCACTGTCCCTAAGTCTACTCTAAAGTCACACATGTGTTGTTTCATCCAAAGGATATGAGCACAGCAGCTGCTAGCTGCAATATACTCAGCTTCAATAGTGGATAAAGAAATACTTGTTTGCTTCTTGCTATACCAAGAAACAAGGGAGTTACCTAGCAAGTGACAGGTGCCTGAGGTGCTCTTTCTATCTATTTTGCACCCTGCAAAGTCTGAATCTGAGAAGCCAACTAAGGTGCAGGTACATCCCTTAGGATACCACAGTCCTAGATTTCTAGTTCCTATAAGGTATTTGAAAATCCTCTTAACTGCACTAAGGTGAGACTCCTTTGGATTAGACTGAAACCTAGCACACATGTAGACACTAAACATAATGTCAGGCCTGCTTGCAGTAAGGTAAAGTAAAGACCCTATCATACCTCTATACTTGGTAACATCTACTGGTTTTCCCATCTCATCCCTATCTAGGTGACAAGCTGAGCTTATTGGAGTATCAATGGACTTATACTTATCAAAGAAAAACTTCTTTATTAAATCATTGCAATACTTTGTTTGGCTAATGAAAATACCAAGCTTGCTTTGGTTAATTTGAAATCCCAGAAAATAGGAGAGTTCTCCCATCATTGACATTTCAAATTTACCTTTCATTAAATTTTCAAAGTCTTTGCATAGCTTGTTATTGGTTGATCCAAAGATTACGTCATCAACATAAACTTGGACCAGCAATATATCATTTCCATTAGTTTTTATAAAAAGGGTTTTGTCAACATTGCCTCTTACAAAGTTTTGTTGAATGAGAAAAGTGCTAAGCTTCTCATACCAAGCTCTAGGAGCTTGTTTCAACCCATAGAGGGCCTTTGTTAGCTTGTACACATGATTAGGAAAATCAAGATTTTCAAAACTAGGTGTTTGGCTAACAAACACTTCCTCTTGGATGTCACCATTGAGAAAGGCGCTTTTCACATCCATTTGATAAAGTTTGAAGTCCATGATACAAGCAAAAGCCAATAGGATTCTAATGGCTTCTAGTCTAGCTACTGGGGCATAGGTTTCATCATAGTCTATCCCTTCCTCATGGTTATACCCCTTGGCCACTAGCCTAGCTTTGTTCCTAGTGATGACACCATTCTCATCCATTTTGTTTCTGAACACCCACCTGGTTCCTATAATGTGTTTGTTGGCTGGTTTGGGAACTAGGACCCACACATTGTTTCTCTCAAACTGGTTCAACTCCTCTTGCATAGCAATGATCCACTCAACATCTAAGAGGGCTTCCTTAACATTTTTGGGTTCTAGTTGGGAAACAAAGGCAGTATAATTGCAGAACTGTCTAAGGCTTCTCCTAGTTGCCACTCCCTTTGAGATATCTCCTATGATGTTGTCTGTAGGATGATTTCTAATAAACTTCCATTCTCTAGGTAGATCATCTAACCTAATTGGTTCAACACAGTCCAGGTTAGTTTGAGGTTCAGGTTCAGGTTCAGCAGTCTCTAATGGTTCAGATTCTACAACTTCATCTAAAGGAGTATCAACTATAGAAGGAGTCTTGTTCAGATTTTCAGAAAATAGTTCATTAAATTTTACATGAACAGACTCTTCTATGGTTTTAGTCCTTTTGTTGTAGATTCTATAGGCCTTACTAGTTTGGGAATAACCTAGGAAAATACCCTCATCTGCCTTAGGATCAAACTTACCTAGATGTTCTTTGCCATTGTTTAAAACAAAGCATTTACATCCAAAGACTCTAAAGTAAGATATGTTTGGTTTCCTACCCTTGTATAACTCATAAGGAGTTTTCTTGAGGATTGGCCTAATCATAACCCTATTGACTACATGTGTGGCTGTATTGATTACATCAGCCCAAAAATACTTGGGCAGATTTGAATCTTTAAGCATAGTTCTAGCTAACTCCTCCAAAGACTTGTTTTTCCTTTCAACCACCCCATTTTGCTGAGGAGTTCTAGGGGCTGAGTATAGATGATTGATACCATTCTGTTCACAAAAGTTTTTAAAAGATTCATTTTGGAATTCACCTCCATGATCACTTTTAATCGAGACTATTTTCTGATTATTCTCATTTTGAACTAAAGCAGCAAAGGTTTTAAAAATTGAGAATGTCTCACTCTTGTGAGTCAGAAAATATATCCATGTGAATCTAGAATAATCATCAACTAATAAAAATCCATAAAGGTTGCCACCAAAACTCTTCACTTGGGAAGGACCAAAGAGGTCCATGTGAATCAGCTGTAAAACCTTAGAGGTTTTAACTGAATCTATAGGGGGAAAGGAAGTCTTAACAAGTTTGCTCTTCTCACAAGAGTCACACAGCCTATCTTTGGTAAACTTCCTATTTGGGAGACCTAAGACAAGCTGCTTGCTAACTAGTCTATTCAAATGATCTATATGAATGTGTGCAACACGTTTATGCCATAGCCAATTCTCATCAGCATTTGATAACAAACAACATACATAATCAACAGGTAATGCAGAGAAATCTAACAAACAAATGTTGTTGAATCTATTACCAACCAATTTCATACCTTCATTCTCCTTATGCTCTATTATGCAGGACTGAGATGTAAAGTTTACCTTAAAGCCTTTATCACATAACTGGCTGATACTCAGCAGGTTATGTTTGAGTCCTTCAACATACAATACATCTTTCATAACAGCAGTTGACTCATTACCTACATCTCCACTGCCACAGATTTTGCCTTTATTATTGTCGCCGTATTTGGTCGTAGCCGCCATCCTTTAAGCTTAGAGACAAAAACTTAGTTTTGTCCCCTGTCATGTGCTTGGAGCACCCACTGTCCAAATACAATAAGTGGGTCTTGGATGCCAAGCACATCTGCAAAAATAGATTAACATTTGGATTCAGGTACCCAATTTAACTTGGGTCCTTGGGGGTCAGCTACTAACTTTGGTGTCTTGACCTTCCAAATCTGTCTACACCCTCTGTTGGCAAGTTTTTTAAATTTGCAATTGTACACAAAATGTCCTTTTCTGCAGCAGAAATGACATGTGACAACAGAGGAGGCATACTGTTTTGGTTTAGTAGAGACACTATGCATATGACCAAATTTAGCATACTTCAGATTATGTTTAGCAGTTTTATATCCAATACCATGTTTATTGTGATTTTGTTTAACATTCACATTGGGCATATAACCAAGTCCAGACATTTCATTTAAATTTCTCTGGTTTCCAAGAAGCATATCTAGCTTGGTTTTGCCACTGTTGAATTTTTCAATATCACAATGCAATGCATGCGTTTCCTTTTTTATTTTTTCATTCATGTCTTTAAGAGACTCATGCTGCAATTTCAATTCATCACAACAAATGCATTATTCTTCTAACAGTTTCTTAGTGCTAATTAACTGTTTAATAGTACTAACATATTCATCATGTAGTTTAGTAAATGCATTTTGTAACTCATCATATGAAGGATCAGATGAACTAACCTCGCTTTCAGAATCCGAGTCTGTTTTGGCCATGAGACATAGATTTGCTTGTTCTTCTTCAGAAGATGAGGAGGAATCGTTGTCATTATCATTCCATGAAACATAGGCTTTTCTGGATTTTGGCGCTGGTTCCTTGCCTTTGTTCTTTGCAGTTCTATTCTTGTTTTGTGGCTTGTAACACTCAGACTTTATGTGGCCAGTTTTTCCACACTCATAACATGTTATGGTCTTAGTGTCATTTGTCTTAGAACTTGCTGATTTTCTGAATTTATTATCTTTCTTATTCAAAAACTTTTTGAACTTTTTGACAAGTAAACCAATTTCTGATTCTTCATCAGTCTCACTGCTTGACTCATCTGAGCAGCTTTCTTGTTCAGCTTTTGATTTATGTGCTTGGGCTTTCAAAGACGGCCCTATCCTTTTTCTGTCAACTTGCTCAGTTTCACTTAGCCTGTGGAGTTCCATTTCGTGTTCTCTTAATTTCCCAAAGAGTGTAGCGATAGACATTGATCCAAGATCCTTTGACTCTACAATGGCAGTAATTTTCGGCTGCCATTCCCGAGTTAGACATCTCATTACGTTACTGATCTGCTGATCGCTTTCAATCTCCTTTCCAAGTGCATGCAAGTTATTGACAATGCGCGTGAACTTGGTTTGCATGTCATTGATGGATTATTCTTTCTTCATATTGAATAATTCATATTCGTGCATTAATGTGTTTATCCTTGCTCTCTTGACGTTAGTGGTACCTTCATGAGTCTGCTGCAAGGTATCCCACATTTCTTTTGCGGATTTACAATTTGATACCCTGAAAAATTCATCATGACTCAAAGCAGATGTTATAATATTTTTAGCTTTAGCATTGTAACCTACTTTCTTTTTGTCTTCATCAGACCAATCAGATTTAGGTTTCAATATAGCAGATTCACCAATTCCAACTAAGGTAGGCACAAACGGTCCGTTTTCTACAGTATCAAGAATGTCAATTCCACTCGCTTCAAGAAAGATTAACATACGCTGTTTCCAATACATATAGGCCGCACCATTAAAAGCAGGAGGCCTTGAAAGTGAAGCACCTTCACCTAAGAATTCTACAGAAGTCATGACTTATATGAGAGTTTTCTCTAAAATAAGTACAGGCTCTGATACCAATTGTTAAGAAATATGACTTCTAAATGCAAGAATTATGTATATGGCAGTACTTCTAATGCAAGAATTATCTATGTTCAATTTATCAAGCAATGACAAAACGGAGCACAATATTAGACAATCAAACAATTAAGTAAAAGATAAGGGATAGAAGAAAGATACTCAGAATTTTATCCTGGTTCGGTCGTTTGTAAGACAACCTACATCCAGTCCCAAGATCAACTTGATCTTAGCCTTTTTCACTAGAATCTTCTATAGTACTTTAACAGATTGTCCAGCTAGCTCCTAGCCTATTTATCCAACTATCTCGATTCTAACATACATCCATTGCATCCTTTGAGTTTTTCTGGCAAACTCACACAAGATCGCAATAAGGTTCCTTCTTGATGATCACAAGCATCAATGAACGGTAACCACCAGTGTAGCTACTGGATTTTTACACAATTTGGTTTCAATGTAATTTTACAGAAAGTGATAACAAAGAAGATCAAAAGATCTTTCTAACAAAAGCGACTTGATCACACAATGATGTTCAAACTATAAGTGTTTGCCAAATGGTTAAGTTTTCTCAAAGTATTGTGTGTATCAAAGTTCAAAGTCTCAAAGGTTCAGTATTTGGAAAGTCTTAAATTCTATGTCAAATCAAAAGTTATGTTCATTCTTTTTGAAAAACAGTTTTGAGACAGTTTTTATATGTTTCAGAAAAAGACATATGAATCGATTTTTCAATCGATTTTATAAAGCATAGAAACACTCCAATCGATTTGCCAATCGATGCTCGTGTTTCTCGTTTTTCTTGAATCTTGAAAACATATGCATCAATCGATTTCCCAATCGAATGTGTTAATTCATAAATCAGAAAATTGAGACATGTTCATATCAACATCGATTGAGTAATCGATTTCGAATGTTTTGTTCCAACAACAAGATCAAAACAATCGATTCATATTTTATCATAATTGATTTGGCAATTGGTCTGTAACTGAAACAATTACTCCAATCGATTTGTCAATCGATTGGACTATTCTCAGGGACTTCAGAAAATTGCATGAATCGATTCATCAATCGATTCGCTTTGTCCCAGTGTTCCAGTTGTTCAATTCCAATCGATTTACCAACCGATTTGACTTGTTACAAGGACTTAGTTATTTTAAAAACATTGATTTGCCAATCGACTAAGACCTTGGTTTCTGATGTATGATTAAACATTTTCAACACCCAATCGATTTTTCAATCGATTGGTATATGTCTTGCAAGTCAAGAAATAAACATCAATTGATGTCTCAATCGATTGGATTTGTCACAAAGCTACTGACTTAGAAAAACGTTTGTCCAATCGATTTGCCAATCGATTTGGTTTAAGGATTTTTGTCTCTGTGTCTCAATCAATCGATTCATCAATTGATGTTCCAAACAATTGTCCAATCGATTGGTGTGTTACAGTGGTTAAGTTAGAAACAATTTAAGCTCGAAATCGATTTGCCAATCGATTTAAAAACTTGTGACTTGCCCCTGTAACTCACACAATCGATTTCTCAATTGATGCATGAATCGATTGTCCAATCGATTGCTTTGCACCCAGAGTTCAAGTTTCACTGCTATCCTTCACAGAATCGATTCACCAAACAATTTGATCAGTGATTACTTTACTCCTGAGTCAATCAATCGATCGCCCAATGGATTAGCCAATTGATTAGTCAATCGATTTTGTTTACTAAGTTCAATTTAAAAACATTTTTATCTTGGCAACACTTACGCATGAACTCATGTATGATAAGTCTAATGCCTAATAAACACAATCACTAAAGACACAAAAGCATAGTTGACTTTGTCCGGCACATGCTTCACTTCAAGCTTGATTCCTTGCGTTCCAAGCATTGTGTCCATATGTTTAGTGTGTGTGTGTTTCTACCTGAAATGCAACTTGATTCAAACAGTTAGCTTAATCACAAGACATTGTACGTTTGTTAATTATGTCAAAACTAAAATCAGGGGAACTTATGTCCAACATCTTATGCATCCACTAGGTGTGTTTGTGTCATTGAATGAACATTTAGGTCATTTTCGTCCTCCCATCGCTTATTATTGTCCAATTAAGGTTTTTAACCAATCTTGTGTATCCAATATGTGTGTTTGTGTCGTTGGATGAATATTTAGGTCATTTTCGTCCTCCCTAGTCTTATTCATGTTCAATTAGGGTTTTTAACCTGTCTTGTCAATCCAATAAGTTCTTTTGTGTCATTGCATTAACATTTAGCTCATTTTCACCCTCCCTAAACTTATTCTTGTCCGATTAGTGGTTTTAACCATTCTTGTGCATCCAATAGGTGTGTTTGTGCCATTGGATGAACATTTAGGTTATTTTCGTGCTCCCTTTCCCTATTCTTGTCTAATTAGGGTTTTTAACCAATGTTGTGCACCCAATGGGTGTGTATGTGCCATTGGATGAACATTTAGGTCGTTTTCGTCCTCGCTAGGCTTATTCTTGTCCAATTAAGGTTTTTAACCAATCTTGTGCATCAAATAGGTGTGTGTTTGTATCATTGGATGAGCATTTAGGTCATTTTCGTCCTCCATAGTCTTATTCTGGTCCAATTAGGGTTTTTAAGCAATTTTGTGCATCCAATAAGTTCATTTGTGTTATTGGATTAACATTTAGGTAATTTTCGTCCTCCCTTGGCTAAATCTTGTTCAATTAGAGTTATTAACCAATCGTATACATCCAATAGCTGTGTTTGTGTCATTGCAAGAACATTTAGGTCATTTTCGTCCTCCCTTAGCTAAATCTTGTTCAATTAGAGTTTTTAACCAATCATGTGCATTTCAAAGGTTTGTTTGCGCCATTGGATGAACATTTAGGTCATTTTCCTCCTCACTAGGCTTATTCTTGTCCAATTAGGGTTTTGGCCAATTTTGTGCATCCAATAGTTGTGTTTGTGTCGTTGGATTAACATTTAGGTCATTTTTTACCTCCTTTGACTTATTTTTTTCAAATTAGGCTTTTTAAGAAATCTTGTGCATCCAATAAGTTCATGTGTGTCATTGTATTAACATTTAGATCATTTTCATCCTCCCTTTGTTTATTCTTGTTCTATTAGGGTTTTTAGCCAATAATGTGCATCCAATAGGTGTGTTTGTGTCATTTGATGAACATTTAGACCATTTTCGTCCTCCTTTGGGTTTCTAACCAATCCTCTGCATTTAATAGGTGTGTTTGTGTCATTAGATGACCATTTATGTCATTTTCTTCCACCCAAGGCTTATTCTTGTCCAATTAGGGTTTTTAACCAATTTTGTGCATCCAATAATTTCATTTGTGTCATTGAATGAACATTTAGGTCATTTTCGTGCTCCCTTGGCTTGTTCTTGTCCAACTATGGATTTTAACTACTCTTGTGCATGAAATAGGTGTGTTTGTGTCACTGCATGAACATTTCGGCCATTTTCGTCCTCCCTAGTCTTATTCTTGTCCAATTAGTATTTTGAAGCAATCTTGTGCATCTGATAAGTTCAATTGTGTCATTGGATTAATATTAAGGTAATTTTCATCCCCCCCAATCATATTCTTCTCCAATTAGGGTTTTTAACGAATCTTCTACAAAACAATAGGTGTGTTTGTGCCGTTGGATGAGCATTTAGGTCATTCTCGTGCTCCCTGCACTTTTTCTAGTCCAATTAGGGATTTTAACCAATGTTGTACACCCAATAGGTGTGTTTGTGTCATTGGATGAAAATTTATGTCATTTTCGTGCATCCTAGACGTATTCTTGTCCAATTAGGATTTTTTAACTAATCTTATGCATCCAATAAGTTCATTTGTGTAATTGGATTAACATTTAGATCATTGTTGTCCTTGCTAGCCTTATTATTGGCCAATTAGGGGTTTAACCAATCTTCTACATCCAATAGGTGTAATTATGCCATTGAATTAACATTTAGGTCATTTTCGACCTCCCAAAGTTTATTATTTTCAAATTAGGGTTTTTGACCAATGTTGTTCATCCAATAGATGTTTTTGTGACATATAATGAACATTTAGGTCAAGTTCGTCCTCCCTTGGCTTATTCTTGTCGTATTAAGGTTTTTAACCAATCTTTGTATCCAATAGGTGTGTTTGTTTCATTCGATAAACATTCTAGTCATTTTCGTCCTCCGTAGTCTTATTCAGGTCCAATTAGGGTTTTTAAACAGTCTTGTGCATCCAATAAGATCATTTGTGTCATTGGATTAACATTTACATCATTTTCGTCCTCCCTCAACTTAATCTTGTCCAATTAGGGGTTTTAACCAATCTTGTGCATTCAATAGGTGTGTTTGTGTCATTGGATGAACATTTAGGTCATTTTCGTCCTCCCTAGGCTTATTCTTGTCCTATTAAGGTTTTCAACCAATCTTGTGCATCCAATAGTTGTGTTTGTGTCATTGCCTGAACCATTAGGACATCCTAGGCTTATTCTTGTGCAATTAGGGTTTCTAATCAATATTGTGCATCCAATAGGTGTGTTTGTGTTATTGAATGAACAATTAGGTCATTTTCGTCCTCCTTAGGCTAATCCTTGTCCAATTAGGGTTTTTATCCAATCTTGTGCATTCAATAGGTGTTTTTGTTTCATTAGATGAACATTTATGTCATTTTCGTCCTCCCTAAACTTAATCTTGTCCAATTAGGGTTTTTAACCAATCTTGTGCATCCAATAGATGTGCTTGTGTCATTGGATGAACATTTAGGTCATTTTAATCCGCCGTAGACTAATTCTTGTCCAATTAGGGTGTTTAACCAATCTTGTGCATCCAATAGGTGTTTTGTGTCATGGGATGAACAATTAGGCCATTTTCGTCCTCCCTAGGCTTATTCTTGTCCTATTAGGGTTTTTAACCAATCTTGTGTATCCAATAGTCTTGTTTGTGTCATTGGATGAACAATTAGGTCATTTTCGACCTCCCTAGGCTTATTCTTGTTCAATTAGGGTGTCTAACCAATCTTGTGAATCCAATAGTTGTGTTTGTGTCATTGGAAGAACAATTAGGTCATTTTCGACCTCCCTTGGCTTAGTCTTGTCCAATTAGGGTTTGTAACCAATCTTGTGCATCCAGTAGGTGTGTTTGTGTCATTGGATGAACATTTAGGTCGTTTTCCTCCTCCCTTGTCTTATTCTTGTCCAATTAGGGTTTTTAACCAATCTTATGCATCCACTAGGTGTGTTTGTGTCATTGAATGAACATTTAGGTCATTTTCGTCCTCCCATCGCTTATTTTTGTCCAATTATGGTTTTTAACCGATCTTGTGTATCCAATATGTGTGTTTGTGTCGTTGGATGAACATTTAAGTCATTCTCGTCCTCTCTAGTCTTATTCTAGTTCAATTAGGGTTTTTAATCAGTCTTATGCATCCAATAAGTTCTTTTGTGTCATTGCATTAACATTTAGCTCATTTTTGTCCTCCCTAAGCTTATTCTTGTCCGATTAATGGTTTTAACCATTCTTGTGCATCCAATAGGTGTGTTTGTGCCATTAGATGAACATTTAGGTAATTTTTGTACTCCCTTTCCTTATTCTTGTCTAATTAGGGTTTTTAACCAATGTTGTGCACCCAATGGGTGTCTTTGTGCCATTGGATGAACATTTAGGGGGTTTTCGTCCTCCCTAGGCTTATTCATGTCCAATTAAGGTTTTTAACCAATCTTGTGCATCCAATAGGTGTGTGTTTGTATCATTGGATGAGCATTTAGGTCATTTTCGTCCTCCATAGTCTTATTCTGGTCCAATTAGGGTTTTTAAGCAATCTTGTGCATCCAATAAGTTCATTTGTGTTATTGGATTAAGATTTAGGTCATTTTCGTCCACCCTTGGCTAAATCTTATTCAATTAGAGTTATTAACCAATCGTATACATCCAATAGCTGTGTTTGTGTCATTGCAAGAACATTTAGGTCATTTTCGACCTCCCTTAGTTAAATCTTCTTCAATTAGAGTTTTTAACCAATCGTGTGCATTTCAAACGTGTGTTTGCACCATTGGATGAACATTTAGGTCATTTTCCTCCTCACTAGGCTTATTCTTGTCCAATTAGGGTTTTGGCCAATCTTGTGCATCCAATAGTTGTGTTTGTGTCATTGGATTAACATTTAGGTCATTTTTGTCCTCCTTAGACTTATTCTTGCCAAATTAGGCTTTTTAAGAAATCTTGTGCATCCAATAAGTTCATGTGTGTCGTTGTATTAACATTTAGATCATTTTCATCCTCCCTAGGTTTATTCTTATTCTATTAGGGTTTTTAGCCAATAATGTGCATCCAATAGGTGTGTTTGTGTCATTTGATGAACATTTAGACCATTTTCGTCCTCCTTTGGGTTTCTAACCAATCCTCTGCATCCAATAGGTGTGTTTGTGTCATTAGATGACCATTTATGTCATTTTCGTCCACCCAAGGCTTATTCTTGTCCAATTAGGGTTTTTAACCAATTTTGTGCATCCAATAATTTCATTTGTGTCATTGGATGAACATTTAGGTCATTTTCGTGCTCCCTTGGCTTGTTCTTGTCCAATTATGGTTTTTAACTACTCTTGTGCATAAAATAGGTGTGTTTGTGTCAGTGCATGAACATTTCGGACATTTTCGTCCTCCCTAGTCTTATTCTTGTCCAATTAGTATTTTGAAGCAATCTTGTGCATCTGATAAGTTCAATTGTGTCATTGGATTAACATTTAGGTAATTTTCGTCCCCCCCAAACATATTCTTCTCCAATTAGGGTTTTTAACCAATCTTCTGCAAAACAATAGGTGTGTTTGTGCCATTGGATGAGCATTTAGGTCATTCTCATGCTCCCTGTACTTATTCTAGTCCAATTAGGAATTTTAACCAATGTTGTGCATCCAATAGGTGTGTTTGTGTCATTGGATGAAAATTTATGTCATTTTCGTGCATCCTAGGCGTATTCTTGTCCAATTTGGATTTTTTTGACTTATCTTATGCATCCAATAAGTTCATTTGTGTAATTGGATTAACATTTAGATCATTGTTGTCCTCGCTAGCCTTATTCTTGGCCAATTAGGTTTTTAACCAATCTTCTGCATCCAATAGGTGTGTTTATGCCATTGAATTAACATTTAGGTCATTTTCGACCTCCCAAAGCTTATTATTTTCAAATTAGGGTTTTTGACCAATGTTGTTCATCCAATAGGTCATTTTCGACCTCCCTAGGCTTATTCTTATTCAATTAGCGTTTCTAACCAATCTTGTGCATCCAATAGTTGTGTTTGTGTCATTGGAAGAACAATTAGGTCATTTTCGACCTCCCTTGGCTTAGTCTTGTCCAATTAGGGTTTGTAACCAATCTTGTGCATCCAGTAGGTGTGTTGGTGTCATTGGATGAACATTTAGGTCGTTTTCCTCCTCCCTTGTCTTATTCTTGTCCTCCCATCGCTTATTTTTGTCCAATTTAGTTTTTTAACCGATCTTGTGTATCCAATATGTGTGTTTGTGTCGTTGGAAGAACATTTAGGTCATTCTCGTCCTCCCTAGTCTTTTTCTAGTTCAACTAGGGTTTTTAATCAGTCTTATGCATCCAATAAGTTCTGTTGTGTCGTTGCATTAACATTTAGCTCATTTTCGTCCTCCCTACGCTTATTCTTGTCCGATTAGTGGTTTTAACCATTCTTGTGCGTCCAATAGGTGTGTTTGTGCCATTAGATGAACAATTAGGTTATTTTCGTACTCCCTTTCCTTATTCTTGTCTAATTAGGGTTTTTAACCAATGTTGTGCACCCAATGGGTGTGTTTGTGCCATTGGATTAACATTTAGGTCGTTTTCGTCCTCCCTAGGCTTATTCATGTCCAATTATGGTTTTTAACCAATCTTGTGCATCCAATAAGTGTGTGTTTCTATCATTGGATGAGCATTTAGGTCATTTTCGTCCTCCATAATCTTTTTCTGGTCCAATTAGGATTTTTAAGCAATCTTGTGCATCCAATAAGTTCATTTGTGTTATTGGATTAAGATTTAGGTCATTTTCGTCCTCCCTTGACTAAATGTTGTTCAATTAGAGTTTTTAACCAATCGTATGCATCCAATGGCTGTGTTTGTGTCTTTGCAAGAATATTTAGGTCATTTTCGTCCTCCCTTAGCTAAATCTTGTTCAATTAGAGTTTTTAACCAATCGTGTGCATTCAAAAGGTTTGTTTGCGCCATTGGATTAACATTTAGGTCATTTTCCTCCTCACTAGGCTTATTGTTGTCCAATTAGGGTTTTGGCCAATCTTGTGCATCCAATAGTTGTGTTTGTGTCATTGGATTAACATTTAGGTCATTTTTGTCCTACTTAGACTTATTCTTGTCCAATTAGGCTTTTTCAGAAATCTTGTGCATCCAATAAGTTCATGTGTGTCGTTGTATTAACATTTAGATCGTTTTCGTCCTCCCAAGGTTTATTCTTGTTCTATTAGGGTTTTTAACCAATAATGTGCATCCAATAGGTGTGTTTGTGTCATTTGATGAATATTTAGACCATTTGTGTCATTTTCGTCCACCCTAGGGGTATTCTTGTCCAATTAGGGTTTTTAACCAATTTTTTGCATCCAATAATTTCATTTGTGTCATTGGATGAACATTTAGGTCATTTTCGTGCTCCCTTGGCTTATTCTTGTCCAATAATGGTTTTTAACTACTCTTGTGCATGAAATAGGTGTGTTTGTGTCACTACATGAACATTTCGGCCATTTTCGTCCTCCCTAATCTTATTCTTGTCCAATTAGTATTTTGAAGCAATCATGTGCATTCGATAAGTTCATTTGTGTCATTGGATTAACATTTAGGTAACCTTCGTCCCCCCAAACATATTCTTGTCCAGTTAGGGTTTTTATCCAATCTTCTGCATCCAATAGGTGTGTTTGTGCCATTGGATGAGCATTTAGGTCATTCTCGTGCTCCCTGTACTTATTCTAGTCCAATTAGGGATTTTAACCAATGTTGTGCATCCAATAGGTGTGTTTGTGTGATTAGATGAGAATTTAGGTCATTTTCGTCCT